>JAWWNF010000315.1:617500-785527 GCA_034641395.1 Darevskia armeniaca | reverse complement strand
CTTCAGATGTCTTCTAAAGGTCTGGTAGTTGTTGTTCTCTTTGACATCTGAAGGGAGGGAGTTCCACAGGGCACAAGGTTGTATATTTAGGATCACTGTGTAAGTTCAGAGTCGCTGCTGACATTTCATATTCACCTGCATGGTAGTGCAACATGTTGCTGTTTTTTTTTCTAGCAAGAACAATACAAAGCTGCTTTTAGTTTGAGATCGTCTTCCATCAGCAAAAGAGGTTCAGTTGGTGGGAATGGAGGACAGAACCTTTTCTGTGGCAGGTCCCATTATAAGATTACCTTCCTTAGGGAAGTTAGACTGGCTCATCTCTGATGACTGTTAGACAGGCAGTGGAGACTTTTAATAGTTTTTAATTGGAGGCTGTGGGTTTTAATTCTACCCTTTTTGGTTTTTGATGCTCTGCTTTAATTCTGTTACTGTTTAGTTTTCTGAATTTGGTTTTGTAAACTGCCTTGGCGGCCCTCGTTAATAAAAATACCTTTATTAGAAACCAAGATTACTGACCTAGCTGAATAGCCACAGCATGCTACACTGGTGTGACACTGAATGAGCAGTGGCAGATCTCACCTTGCCTAAAGTGTGGGTCAGGATAGGGCTCACAGGAGCATCTCAAGGCCTATCAGTCTTCTCAAGGCAAGCAGCTACTCAAGCCAATGGAGAACTGATTTCAATGTGATGCCTCATTAAAAGGCAAATGTATGAACTGGGGCTAAGAACGGGGAAGTTCTTCCTACTGCATCAACTCTCCATCAGGGGTTCCCAAACTGTGGTCCATGAGCCTGGTTCATTCAAGTGGTCTGTGACATGTCTATAAAAATTCAATAAGAAATCATACAGCACCTTGCATAGTGCATTGCAATTGCTACAACAAACAGAAAAAACATTAAGTGATCTGCCAAGACGCTTGGCAATTTGCAAGTGGTCTGTGGGGGGGGGGATGTAGGGACCACTGCTCTACATCTTTTCCTCTGTGATTTAAACATGTTGCACATACATTTCAGTGGATTTGGTGGCTAAGTGCTCTTCTTCTTCTGATAGCCTTTTGCATATTTGAAAACTATCAGCAAATCTTTTCTTTTTATACTATACGACTGGTCCACACTTTATAGCAGGCATCTGCAGAGACATGAATAACTAACCAATAGACTATGTCACCCACCTCCATCTTTTACCAACGAATGCAATATGCAGAGTTGTGTGTCCTTGTATTGTACCACTACTGGACAAAGCTATTTCTCACAATCTTCTTGCTTGTTTAGAGTCTTTTCTCCAGTGTGAGCTCACATAGCCTTCCTCAGTCCTGTCATATATTTGTCTCAGGGTTGAAGATGAGTGCAATTGCATTTCTTTATTAATACCGGAGAGGACTGGACAGTTGATTCCTTAATATAAGAAAATGAAGCCTTTACAGTCATAACTTGGAAGTCGAATGGAATCCGTTCTGGAAGTCCGTTTGACTTCCAAAACGTTCAGAAACCAAGGCGCGGCTTCTGATTAGTTTCTGATTGCGCAGGTGCACCGGAAACAATAGCGGAAGCCACGCCAGACGTTTGGCTTCCAAAAAACTTCCGGTTTTCGATCGTTCGGGAGCCGGAACGTTCAACTCCCGAGGTGTTCGGGAGCTGACTGTATTCATGTATCCTGCCTTCTAAATCGTGTTAGTTTTCTGAAATATTAAGTAGTTTATAAATGTTTTAAAATAAATCATTAGAGACATGCTGCATATTTGTGACGTAGTTTTTAACCCAGGCCCTTTTGTTTTGGATTGCCACATTTATTTCCAGGCATCTACATCCCCGAAGATGATGTGAGTGCCCCTGAAAGTTTTCGTGGCATTGGTATACGCATAGAAGATGATGTTGTAGTGACAGAGAACACACCATTAATCCTGTCTGCAGACTGCCCAAAGGAAATCTATGACATTGAGCAGGTTTGTGACTGCCGCCCTTGACTGTCGTCCTTCACTGCCTTTGACACCTTGCTCAGGTACAGATCAAGAAATATGCTCTCCCAAACATTATGTAGTCCTTTATAGACTTTATAGTGTATTTATAGGATTTTTAGAGTGGTGCTGCTGGAAAAATGTTACCTGCAGGGAAATGGTGTGCAAATATTCTTGGACAGCATGAACAAAGTATTTAAGTGGGGAAAATGTAGTTCCATGACAAGTCATCAACTTTGATGCAAATGTTAAAGCAAATCAGGCACAGAAGCTGGATTTCACATCCCACCATCTGGACTATTTATTGCCCCTGTGCAAATCTTGTTTGTCACTTACAGTGATATATTGAATTGTGGCATGGTTTTTCCTTAGTTTCTCAGATTGGGTTGTGGGGGCAGATCTGAATTTCGGCTTCTGATGATATTGCCCTTTGTTTTAATTTCAAAAGCAGGAAAAGAGTGTTCTTTCCTTTTTTCTCCCTTGCAAAAGGTGGTCTTTTGAAGGTAGCAGCGCAGATGCTCCAGCTGATGAATAGAAAGCCGAGAGACAAAACCTTAACATTTAAGTAACACTTCTTCTTTTGAAGGCAAAAGAAGAGCTTCAGCTTTAGGAAATGATGTTAAAGTCATTCTGTGAATAACAACTCACAACCCAGTCCTATGAAAATGAGCTGTGCCTAAGAGCATTGATATAGTGAGCTTAAGCAGACCTAACTTTTTGATCAGTCAGTACAAGGCATACAACTGGCAGTTTTAGGTGTATAAGCTAGTTTGGTGGGCTTGCATGTAGTTTCACTGAGGAAGCTTGCCATGGGGTTTGGGTTACTTTTTTCTATACATTTTCTGCCTCCTTTTCCTTGGTTCTTTGAAGAGTCAATGACATTCTGGAACTGTTTGTATTTAGGTGTAGATAACCAGGTACATAATACGTGAATTTTGCATTCAGTATTTTAGAGCCTAACTTTCCTTCCCTGAAAAGGGCAGAGTTCATTCATGTTCACAGCATGAGATTTTCTGACTCCTTCTATTTACAGCCCACTGAACTCTCCAAAAATCTTCTCTTTAGGGTTGTGGAACTATTGGGAATGTTGTGGGTCATGATGCAGAGAGCTGCATTGGGAGTGGGGAATTTGCGGAAATCTCATCACCACCTTTAGAATATAAGCCATGTGTAAGTTTCCTTGGCCAAATACAGAGAGATGGTGACCAGGAAATGACAAATTCTCCACTTCCATATTTTTTCCCTGAGAAATGCAGCAATTTAAATGTGACTGCATCATTCTGAACTAATGCAAGGTATCAGTATTTTGTATTTGGGTATTCATACCCAATGTAAGGCAGGATGCGATCCTTAGATAAATGTGATTTTTTAAAAAGTTGTCTTGTCTGCACAAGATCAAAAAATGAAAACTAATGTGAATGAGATTAAAGCAAAGTTTTGTTTTAGTTAGATCAACAGAAATCTTTTACATTTGAATGTACAGGAGAAAATGTTACAGAACTATCTAGCAACCAGACTTTTGTCTGTGTAGCACTTTTTGGATCTCTGAATGAGATATTTTATATTTGTAAAGAGTATTATTATAATATATATATTTATATATAATGTACAGAATATTTTATGCTGATATGAACAAAAAAAAATTCTGTATCAGTAAAAGGTGTCGTTTAAAAACATTGCTCTGATTATGTGATTGCTAGTCAGAAGGCATTTTGCCCATCAGTGCTCATCTTCTTGTGATAGCACTACTGAAATTGGGACTTTCTAGTTTTCTACCAATAGCAGAAGGTATATCCTTCTTTTTAAAAATATTCTAGACTTAAATGAGTATGTACAGCTATGTATTATTTTTGAAAAAGACAACAGCATCTAAATTTAAGCATTAGGTTTTGTAAAAGAAAGGACTTAGGATGTACAGTTTTGAGCTGCTCCTCTGTGAGGCTGCAGCACAGAAGACGCATGCAAGAAGGCACACTTCAGGAATCTTATATGCTTCTGTTCCAGCCTGATGCTCGGCTGATCCTTCCTTAGGTAAAGGCAGCTCATGTTCATTTTGCCATGATGACTTGTTCAACACCTGCTTGCTGACATGTTTACATTTCACTGGTTGCTGTTCACCTGTGGTGGGTGTGGAGCAGGTAGTAGTGAGGAAAAAAGTGAGCCTTACCCTCCTTTGAGAACTGGTGGTATAAAGAACTTGTAAAGAAGGTTGCTTGGCTGTGTGTCTTTTTGGCCCTTAGGGCATTAACTAGCTGGAGGATGAAATTGGAAGTGTTTGTCTACACTACAGAACATCAGCAGTTAGGTATGGGGGGAAATCTTGGTGATAATGCATTAACCAACCCTTTATAAAAAGGATAGTTCTCCAGCATAAATTGGCTGGGCAAAATGTGAAGATATTACCTAGTAGGGATAATATAATTTCTATAGAGAAAGAAGATATATCTGGGATGTAAATTTTTCCTCTTAGTTCTCTTTGCCCAAAATATTGTTTTACTCCTTTTTTGTTGCAAGGCCTTATACACAAGTTGCTTTATCTATTGATACACTAACTAGAAAGCTAGACTAAACAGTTTCATTGTATTTGCTGCAGTTTTTACAGAACTGTGGTCAAAAGCTTGAAGTGGTGTTTTCTGTTTGTTGAAGGAAGTATTTAGCAAACTTTAGCCCTCTTATTGGACATTTTCATTACCAATCTCTACCGGTATTTCCTCCATTCTCATTGTTTTAAAAGCTGTAAAAGACAGAATACAGATATAAAGTACTGACATTCTATTTTGTATGTAATGTTTGTAGAATGAATACAGCTTTCGTGTAACTTAAATACTGTTACTTTTTGTCAAATACTAGCTGAGGTCCTTAGAGTTTAAAAGATATGTGCTACCAAATAAAAAAATGTTGTAATATCATATTGACTTTGTCAGTTTCTTCTAAAATGTGACGCAGCAGCAGCACTCAGGTCTCTAGTTATTAACTCATTTACATGCAATTAGTCTTAAGCTACACTTGTGCATTATACAGTAATATTTTAGTTAAGGTGTCCAAATGGACAGGGCTCCTGAAGCATTAATACCAGAATGGAAAGAGGGCATTTTAGCAGGTGTAGCTTAGAATCATGAGGTATCAGTAATATTTATTTGGCCTTGTAATCCTTGTTCCTCCACTGGTTCCCTCCCATACCTGGAGTATTAGCCTTATCTTCTATGACAACACTGATACTTTGGCAATCTAGAACTTTATACAAATTAATTATAATCTGGAAAGAGATGTATTTATTTATTTTAAATCTCCAATTTCCAAATCCCTGAGTATTGTAGGGATTTAATTATTTTAACTACCGTATTCCACATTTTAGGCCAGGGCCCCACCAGATGGTTAACATGACTAATTTAAAAACATTCTTGGCTGTTGCAGAAACATTGCATTCTTCTTCCTGTTGTATAAAACTAGATCTACTAAAGTTAGATTTTACAATAATTCCTGTTCGTGCCTATCTTGTGCACGTTTATTCAGATTTTGATAGGACTTTGCAGGTAAGTGTGTTGTGCACCCTAAAACTATGTACATTTTAGAGCTGTTTTTGATACCTGGAAAACAGCATTTTAAGTGTAAACACATGGCAAAGGAGAGTTCAAAAGCAACTGTAGGAAGGGTTTGTTAGTACAGTTGTACCTCAGAAGTTGAACGGAATCCGTTCCGGAAGTCCGTTCGACTTCCAAAACTTTCGGAAACCAAGGTGTGGCTTCCGATTCGCTGCAGGAAGCTCCTGCAACCAATCGGAAGTCGCGTCGGACGTTCGGGTTCCAAAGAACGTTCGCAAACCAGAACACACACTCCTGGGTCTGCGGTGTTTGGGAGCCAAAAACGTTTGACTCACAAGGCGTTTGGGATCCAAGCTATGACTACAAGTTAGAATTCAAAATTCTCAACGAGTTTATACTGTACACTAAACAGCTCGCAATTTACAAAGAGTTGGAAAAGAGAATATGAGTCTTAAACAATATTCTTAAATGTTTTCTTTATTTCTAGTATTGTGGTCCTGTTAAGAGTGTCCACTGAGAAGAATGTACATTTTTTTTTTGCTGTGGCCAACAGATTAGTCTGGTTCCAGGATTTGAAAAAGTCTCAGTTATGCTGCATATACGCTCTTATTGACACTGCTAGTGCAGGGACAAATAAGATCAACCATGCAGGCCAATCATATTTATATGTACCGAGAGAAATCCCACTCGGTTCAATGGCACTTAATTTCAAGTAACTGTACATCTTATTGAAGCTTTTGGAGCATCAATGTTAAGTGCAATGGTGTCGTTTTGCTTGCACTCCGTCTCTCTTTTCCTGATAGGTTGTTGTCAGGGGCCTAGGGGACCTCACCTATTGCTCCCCCAGATATCAAAAGAAGGCGCATATGGAGTATAAGAAGTGACTTATAATGCCCTGGTGCAACCTGTTTGAAGTTACCCTAGCTTTCCCAGATATTCCTGGGAGCAAAAGCTGCCCGTGGTGCCCTCACAGCCAAGCCATTTCAGGACTTCATTCAGCGCTAGCGCTTTGCCTGGATAGATTGCGCAGAAACGATGATGGTTCAGACGCAAGACCCCTGGAGCCCCGCGGGTCTTTGCTTCGAGTACAAACATGCCCAGGACAGATCTGTGTGCGTGGTTCTTCTGCTCTCAAGCGTGGAGCTTACTTGGAACCACCACCGTTCGTCTAAAGGGGGGGCTTTCTTTCGAGCAGATCTGCTGCTCAAGGGCTTTCGAGTGCGGCGGCTGCCCATAGGACCCGTCGCAGCCCCGATGCTGCAGAGTCGCGCGGGGGGACTCGAGCTGCATCTCCCTGCTAAAGACAAAAGCGCTGGGGTTGTGGGGGGGGGGGTGTTGTGGGGGTGGCGCTGTACACAATGCCGGAGGCTAATAATGGATTCTCGAGAGATCAGCTACGCCACTGGTTTAGCAAGGATTAGTCATCCTAATTAGGGCTGCGCGGCAGCAGAGCGGGCGGATGGATGGGCAGCGCCGGGAGGGGAGAGCGGGGCGCCCATGGAGCCAGTGAGGAGGCAGCGCAGAAACCCCCCCACGGGGGGGGACCGATTTATGTGATCTTGCAGAGGCCAGAGACTCTCAGCTCCCCTCACTCGGTCTTGGCGCCGAATTCACGGGGTTTTTGGGGGGGCCCTCTCCGCTCCTGAGGAGCTGACATTGAGTAATTTGCGGGTATCCCTTTAAGCGAGCCTTCGCTGGGCCCTTCCCCTCATCTCCTCCCCCTCCTCCTCCCCCCTCCCTTGGGTTGGGCAACTCCGCGATGAGCGAAGGCGAAGACGACGCCAGGCCCTGCATAACGGGCTCCGCCCTGGCGAGCGCCTTTAAGAGAGACGCGCGGCACGTGACCAGGCCCCTCCTCTCTCTCTCTCTCTCCCACACACACACACCTGTTTGTAGGAAGGAGGGGGGAGGAGGAGGAGGGAGGTGGCCACGGAGGGAGGCAGGGTTAAAAAAAAAAAAAAAGCCAAAACAACGCAACGCAGAGGAGAAAATGTCGCGCGGCTTCGTTCCCAAGTCTCGCGCAGGCGCGCTGATAGCATTCTGCCGGGACTGGCTTATCCAAAATGGCTGCTGCGATGGATGTGGACACACCGAGTGGGACTAATAGTGGTGCCGGCAAGAAGCGCTTTGAAGTAAAGAAGGTGAGAGGGCTGTGACGGCCGCCGGGACTCGGTGCCGCGCCAACAGAGAGAGTATTGGTGGCAGGGGCTAGGCCTCATTCTCGCCGGAGACCGGTTTCTCTCCTTTCGTTTTAACGTACTGTGTGGGGGAAAAGGCGTGTGAGGGAGGCCCTGCGAGCGACGAGTGTCGTCTTTGGCCCAAGGGCCGAAAGAGGGTTTGTAACAGAAGAAAGCGAGCGCAGGCAGTAAACAGGTGGGTTGTATTTATCACCTGGTAGCACAGGGAGGCCTAGTTTCTGTGAACTCTACTCGCAAGTCCCATTTGAGAAGGAGTTGTCGTTACTGACCCTTCTGTTCTCTTTGACTTGAGCTACACGTAGTGGAGTAAGTCAGCCTTGTGGGGAGGGGGGTATGGCGGGATACACATCTTTATTTTGAAGTTACCAGAGTCACGGAGGAAGTGATGAAAGCGTCAGGAAGCTGGCTCTTCGTTCAGGCCATTGAATAGTTTGCTAGCTCCTAATATCTTTAGAACTAGTTAGTGTAGTTAAAAAGATAGTTATAGCACTACTGGTTCATAAAAGTGGCAGGAGAAAGTTAAACTTGTCATTATGAAGTGTGGCTTGCTGTCACTTTACCCAGTTTTGAGATCCGCAGTTATATATGTGAAAGTACTATTCAGGAGGGAAACCCTATCTCAGTTGTAGGGATTACTGCACAAAAAAAGATCTAGTGATTTTCCTCAAGATTGTTAATACTATAGGTTGAACTATAGTGTTCTTTTTCATGTCTTGATAGCCTTTCAGGCCTTTCACTTGTGGCCCAGGTACAAGAAAGAAATTCACTGTCAATACTCAGCCCTTGCAGGCCATTGATAGTGATTCTCTGACATGCTTGGGTACTTGCTTTGTTTTACTTGCATTCTATGAAAACAACAGGCTGTAATCTAGGCCATGATATTTCCTCTTTACAATTCAGCTGCATAAAATGATTATTTTTTAAAAGTCTGTGCATAGAAAACTTGACTACAGCATTGAATGAAGTTCAAAGCCATCTCTCTTAAGCAAACTGATCTGTCTATGTGATGAGCTCATTGGTAGACTATAAATGTGCATTGGTACTGGGGTTGAATAATTCTATTGCTAATTCTATGGATGAAAAGTTAATATTTGAATCAGGAAGAATGATTGCAAGGAATGGAGAAAGTCATTTCATTCAAAAATTATTGGTATGCATTTTAGATAAATGTCTTTTATTCTTGTAGTGGAATGCAGTTGCACTCTGGGCTTGGGACATCGTGGTTGACAACTGTGCCATTTGCAGAAACCATATTATGGATCTGTGTAAGTACCTGTAGAGAGAGGTAGGAGGTAGGCAGTATAACTATGTATGGGCAGGTTCATGGCAAAGTGAAGGGAAGTGATGAAGAAAATAACTTTGCAGCTGCCCCAGTGACTCTTAATGAATTGTGACGTTAGGTTACAGAGATGGAGTTAGGGCAGCAATTGCAACTACATCTGCAATGTAAATTTAAACTAGTTGTACTTCTTTCCTCCCAGGAACCCTATTTATTGTGGTGTCATAGGCTTCAGAACTCTCTTCTTTATCCCCAGACCCTCACTGAACTGAACATCCTTACGTAGTGGCAAAAACCATGACTTCAGAAAAGAAAATACGGTTATAACATTAATTTAGCCTCTTAGATCTTATAGAAATACCATTCTGGTATGTTAACTGTTGAGTGGTATAGAAATTCCTATAAATAAATTACTAAATTTTAAATCAAACTCTTCACCTGTTTGAATGGTCTTTGTATACTACAGTGCTTGATTTGATAACAAGTGGCTTCTGCGTCTAGGATGGGTTGGCAAAGTTTTTGTGGCTTGGGCCGGTTCACGGTTCCGCAGACGCCGCAGTGGGCCAGAGTGCGCATGCACATGCGCAAACGCTATTTCCGGCACTCCTTCTGGCACGGAGGAGGCATGTGCAGCTTCCCATTGGCTGCAGGAGCTTCCTGCAGCCAATGGAAAGCCGGCCAGCGTCATGGAACGTGGTCCCCACTCTGCTCCGTGCCAGTTTAGCGCGGCACATGGGAGCCGACCAAGTGGGCGGCGGGGGTCCCTGGGCCGGTTAAACGACCCCCATGGGCTGCAGGTTGCTGACCCCTAGTCTAGGAGAATCCTCTCTGTATCAGACTAAACGTTTCCCATAAACTTGAGAAGCAACCCAACATGGATGCTGATGTGTTAAAGTTAGGTGTGTCTATTCACTTCAGTGGGCTCATGCTGCGTATGACTAATGCTGGATACAACCCTGTGCCTCCAATAATGCTCAACTCAATAATGTCATTTTAGACCCATCACAGCTAGTGAGGGTGAGAGAGTGTGCTTTGCTAGCTCACAGTAGCCTAGTGGAGGACAGTTTTATTCCCTAACCTGTGCTGAGCTCACAAGCCCATTCCAGTCCCAGCAGTTGTGGAGGAAGGGAATCCCAGTGGCGGGGTGGCGGACAGTGGGAAAACTTATATCACTTGCTGCATACTTAGTTGACTGTATTTTATAAATTTGTCATGCTACAGCCATTTCTGTCATGATATAACAAAGATGGAAATTCAAGAATTTCTCTTAATGTATTGGACTTATTTAAATGGAATGTTCTGTTGTAATTTTGATTGGATTGTATGTTTTCAATATTCACTGATGAAACTGCATATTAATGTGTGCCTCCTTGGAAAGGCTTCAGTCTTGAAAGGTAGCCTAGAAATATTTGAATGAATAAAAAATGTGATACTGAACTTCCCTTGTCAATGTACAGTACAGCTGCCTCCTTTCTGATGTTCTAAAATACCCACATTTGACCGACAATTTACATTGTTTTTCATCTACTAGAGTCACTTGCTATGAATCATGTTAATTCATGTGCACAAATCTTTTTCTCACAGGCATAGAATGTCAAGCTAACCAAGCATCAGCTACCTCCGAAGAATGCACTGTTGCATGGGGTGTCTGCAATGTAAGGATTCTATTCTTCAACTATAACAAAGGCTGACTCTATTCTACTTTCAATATTAGTCTAGGAAACTACCTAGAAGTATATTTCATCAAGAAGTTAAGTTTATGGTATCAAAGTCATGGAGTCTTTGAGAAAGCAAGGGTCAATTGAAATACAAGGCTGAGATGTGAAACAGTAGATAGGGATAGAAGGAAAATAAGAATGCACCCTGTCCTCCTTAACTGTCTTCGCAGGAAGGTAATTGGCATTGCTTCTCAAACAGTTATGCCCTGCAAATTGATCAATCATCACAAAATACATAATGGCTTAACTTACCTGATCCACTTAGATTGTATTTTTAATCTTCAGGAACGAGTTCCCACACTTCCATAGGCAAAATGGCAGCACCCATACATAAGAGGGAAGTATCAGCTGACTCAGGACAGGAGAACCATGAGGTTTGCAGAAGTACTGGAAATCTCTAGAAGAAGGAACCAGTATAGTCCATTGAGGACTGGGCATGCTCAATGGGCATGGGATTATGACTGATAACAACAGAAAACTAGGTCAGAGGAAGAATGGAATAGAGTTGCTGGAAAGGAGTAGGGAGTAAGGGACAGATATAAAAAGGGTGATGAGAACAGTCATTGCCCGGATAGGTAATTTCCTGGTTCACAGATGTCCCAGTGTATGGAAATGAGAGCTGCCAATAGAAATAAATGGTGAAAGCCGAGATTTTAAAGAAACTGGGATTGGGCACAAGTGTGTCTACACCACCACCACCACCTCCAAAATCCAAAAGGTAACAGCAAAGAGTTCCTGCTTTTTATAACTCGGTTCTTTTTTAGTATGAAACATTTTTTAAAATCCAAAGTCAATGTAGTTCATTGTGCTCATGTTACTGACTGGAATAACCTGTAGACAGGGGACAGTGGTTTATAATGGCTCTGAAGTGTACCGTAATTCACATTGAATGCTACAGTTCAATGACTTCCAGCAAGCCTGCAATGGTATCCAGTCATATGGGACTCCTACTGCACATATAGTTTTACCCCCACAATATCCTCACATTACAGGATAGACTGAATATAGTATTCAGTGGCCATGCTGTATCATACCTCTACTGCAGATCAGAAGGCTGTTCTTAAAGAGGGTAGCTTTCCAAAGCTCTGCATTGTAATCTACTGTTACTATTGCAGGTCAGAGATGAAGCTGCACTGGTTTGAATTCCCAGAGGATAAACCTTTTATCTACCAGCTTCCAGCAATGGCCAATCTGTTTAAGTGTTATCAGACCACTCATTTGCATGAAGAAGCCTTATGCTCTTTTGACTTGCATGCAGACTGGTTGCACTTTAAAATTATTTATACTGTATATGAAGTTAGAGCAGGGAATATTGTCCTTTGGTGCTAATTTTTTATTTTTTCACCTTCTTCCATGCACAAGACATTTTATTATGGGCCCAAATTATGTACATACATTGCAATTTTTAAAAGAACTTTAAAGTTTTTTGCAAGGCCATAATCTCCAAAGCAACTCTTAAAGAGTACATAAGGGAGCCAGATGCTCAGATAAAGCTTTCTTAGCCTCTTTTGAAAGTAATTTACAAGCTATGGGGCTTGTGTTTGAACCTTAGTGTAGGTTTTTACCTTGGAGAAGAAGCTAAATCAGGTGTTTTAGTGTGGACAATTACCACGTATTGCTTGGGAGTTTTCTTTTTGAAGTCCTTTTGATTCTCCCCTTAGACTTAACAGCAATTATGCCTTTTTGAATTATATTAACGTATTACCCTCTTTTTTTCCTTCTGAGGAAACTGTTAGATTTTCAGTGAAACAAGTTTATAGCCGGCACCTCGTTAAGGTTGTTTTTCAGTATTTTTCATTAATTGAAGTTTAGTAAGGTTGTTTTGCAGTATTTTACATTAATTGAAGTTTAGTTGGAGGGTTCTTGCCAGTATTTATATCCTTTAGGCAGTTTACAACATGTCTGAGTAATTCTGTTCTAGAGCGACTCCAAGTGTTTTTTGAAAGCAACTTAGGTTGTATTGTAGTATTTTTCATTATCTGGAGTTTATTTGGAGGGTTCTTTTCATTATTTATAATCTTTTGAGTTAGTTTACAATGTGTCTGAGCAATTCTGCTTAAGAACAATCCTAAGTATTTTTTGAGAGTAACCCAACACATTTTTTGAATACACGTTCATCTCGTTTCAGGGATCTTTCAGAGTTATTTCCCTTCTTTTTTGCTGTTTGAGTAATTTGTGCTTTCTTTTTTCAGCATGCTTTCCACTTCCATTGTATCTCTCGTTGGCTTAAGACTCGGCAGGTGTGTCCATTAGACAATCGAGAATGGGAATTCCAGAAGTAAGTATCTTATGCCTTTTGTTAGCAAGGGGAGTAGAGTTAAGCATTCATGCTATACCCCTTAATTCAAAACAGACATTCTCAGTGTAGTTACAGCTCACCTTGAATCTGAAACAGGAACTTCTGCCTCCCACCACTGCATGTGCCTTACAAAGATGTAGATGAACAAGTGCAAGTTAGCATAGTTCTTAATCTCCCTTTACACAGCAGAGAAAAGTGGCATTGATTGAAAGCCTAGTTTACATCTCATTGCATGAGTAGTTTGGGTTTTCAAATCCATTTAAATTGAGCTTCCCTTCTACCAAGGGATCTGTTCAGTGTTCCCTTTTTTAAAAACAAAATAAAATAAAAAAAAATCCTTCCAGTAGCACCTTAGAGACCAACTAAGTTTGTTCTTGGTATGAGCTTTCATGTGCATGCACACTTCTTCAGATACACTGAAACAGAAGTCACCAGAGCCTTATATATAGTGAGAGGGTGGGGAGGGGTATTACTCAGAGGGGTGGTGGAAATGGGTGAAAGGTTGATAGCTGTGGTAAACCTGTTGACGACTGTTAACGGCTGCAACAGTCGTCAACAGGTTTACCACAGCTATCAACCTTTCACCCATTTCCACCACCCCTCTGAGTAATACCCCTCCCCACCCTCTCACTATATATAAGGGTCTGGTGACTTCTGTTTCAGTGTATCTGAAGAAGTGTGCATGCACACGAAAGCTCATACCAAGAACAAACTTACCGGTAGTTGGTCTCTAAGGTGCTACTGGAAGGATTTATTTTATTTTATTATTATTATTATTATTATTATTATTATTATTTGTTTTGTTTTGACTATGACAGACCAACACGGCTATCTCCCTTTTTTTAAGACACACTGTTGTTGATCAAGTATATTTTAATGGAAAACTTGGCATGTTGAGCACTGATTTGCTATGAAGAACCAAAGAGCAGCATTAGATTACTGGTCTGTCTTAAAGTTCTGACTAGATTAGCTGGACCTATTACTATTTCTGGCCAAAAGCATGTTATATTAGGTGATATGTGCAAGCTCACTGCTTGTAGTAAGAAGCATGTGGAATTTGTGTAATATCAGGAAATTGTCCACTTTGTCTATGTTACAGTTAATTATTTTTCTGCATTACACAAATACTTATATATAAGGTAGGGTTCCCCTATTAAACATTGCCCCCTAAGCACTTTGAGATATGAATTAATAAGACTGAATCATCTCTTCACTCTGGTGACAGGTAAATATAGTTCTGGAGTAAAGAGTATTTGCTTGGTAGAGCTGTGGGGGCAAACCTACGGCCCTCTAGCAGTTGTACTCCAATTCCCATCAGCTCCAGCCAGTATGACTAATGGTCAAGGATGATGGAAGTTGTAGTCCAGCAATATATGGAATACTAGAGGTTCCCTAGCCCTATGCTAGAGGATTTGTGTAGGTCTGCTACACATTTAAATTCTGAGATATGCCCTGTGCGCACACGCACACACACACACACACACACACACACACACACACACACACACAGTCAGTTGCAATAGACATTAACCAGATGTGATAGTGGCCTGATGTCTGTTTCCTACTGATTCATTACTTTTTAAATCTGATCACCATCTTTGTAATAGCAGAATAACCAGCCTGTACAGATTAAGTGAACTTAAAGGTGGTATGGGCACATCTCTGACATGTTATCTAGACCCGATGGTCTCCAGATTTGAAGATGCTATTCCATAGATCCTACAGCTAGCCAACTTCAGAGTGTATTTAAAAGCTGATTATGTACTGATAACTGCTGCTGAGTTCTAAAACAAGAATAAATTTCTTTCTAGGTACGGGCACTAGTAGGAGAGAGAAGACCACCAAGTTTATTGTTCTGTCTTCAGATAAGCCTTTCGCCTTGCAAGCAGGTTGATGAAGTCTGTGTAACTTAATAGACACTTACCTTGCTTTTTGTTTTCACCTTAAAATAGTTATTGTGAATAGTAATAAACATGTTTGTCTCCTGTCTGTTAATGAGTTATTCCTTGAGTTTACAAAGTCAAGCTAAGAAAATTCTCATAGTTACTTTCATGCTTTGATTTTTTTGAATTTACACATACATGTACCTTTATAATATAGTAAAATTTGCAATGCATTTTGGTAAAAACTTCGTTTGGGACACTCTCTTCAAAAGTAGTTGCCTTTATTGAGAAATTGTCTTGAGAAGTGCCCCTGAAGAAGACTTAACCAAAAAAGGTTTGGGATGTCACTATGTTATACAAATGTTTTATTATTTTGTAAAAAAAAACACACATCTATATCATTTTGAAGCACTGGCTCTGCTTTTGCTTCAGCCAAAAATGACTACATATACTTCCAGAGGTGGACTGTTCTAATTAATAAAGTTATCTGAACGTTTGAACCCAGAAAGAAATCTCACTGTACAGCTACGTGAACTTTGGTTTTTCTTGTGCCTTTTTATTGATTATTTAACAGTGGCAGGGACATAACACTCTTTAGCACAGAAATAAAAGTTTTCTCTTGCATTTTTCAATACAGCATTAGCAGGGATATTTAATTACTTCGACTTCCAGTTGAAGATGACAACAAGTAAGGCAGCTTGCCCTTGAGCTCTATGGTCTGCTTTCATCTGTTTTTATTTTGAATAGTTTTAAAAGACAGTTGGCTCAGCTGTCAATGTTAATTGCAACATAAAGGCAAGGAGCATATCTGTTTTAATTTTACTTTTACGTGGGCTTAAAAACCATATATTTTAATTGGAGGACAGAAGCTGGGGGAGAGCAGCTGTTTTGACTCAGCTGATAAGGAAAGACTAGAAGCTCATCTCCACTGAAGGAGACTATTTGCAGTTTTAATAGTCTTAATACGGTTACCACACGAGCACAATCCCATAGTATTTCAGATAAATTGTCTGGAACTCCACTGCAAAATTTAGTCCAGAAATCTGTGCTGGACTCTTGTCAGTCAGCAGCTGGAGCAAAGGATTATATGGGTAAAAATTGTAGGAGAGGGAAATAACAGTGACCTTACTGTGGGTGTCTGCTATCGACTTCCATACAAGACTGAAGACTTGGATGATGCCTTCCTATAGCTGATAGCCAAACATTCAAAAAGGAGACCTATAGTAGTCATGGGAGACTTCAACAACCCTGCTATCTGTTGGAACTCAAACTGCCAAGAATGCAAGGTCAAACAAATTCCTGCATTGCCCCGCTGACAATTTCATTTCCCCTAAGATGGAAGAAGCAACAAAGGGTTCATCTATATTGGACCTGGTCCTCACCAGCAGGAAGGAACTGATCAACAAAGTGGAATTATTGGTAACCTTGGGTTTCATGATACAGAGGCAAGGGAAAGCTGAATGTAGTCAGACGTGCATTCTCTACTTTAAGAAGGCTGGTTTCGAAAAGCTTAAGGAACTACTGGGTGAAATCCCATGGTCCTATTCTGCTTCTGAGCATGTTGACAGACTGGAGACGGTACCTCTATTACTACGCCAGTATTTTGTCACAAACACAAATTTCTAGTTGGTGGCAAACAGTTTAATCCCTTAGCTCCATAACAATACGGAGAGGTGCACCTTTTGAAAAATACTTTTATTGTGGTCACTGTTAATTTATTAAAAATCTTGCCAGAGGTGGCCAGTCTATAATAGATGCTGCAGGGTTGTGCACAATACTTTTCACTGAGAGGTGTTCAAATAACCCCCTGCAGGTAAAACAGTTTGCTGTTCTATAATAAAAGGTTGTGATACAACCATACAAGTTACATTTAGAATCAGAATCGTAGAGCTGAAAAGGACCCCGAGATCTAGTTCCATCCCTTCCACTGCAGGAATATCAACTAAAACATCCATGACTGGTGGCCATCCAATATATTTGTAACCATATATACAAAAAACTAGAGGAACATGCAGATACACAGAGGTGCTTAATAAGGTTTGTTTCTAAGGGACTTTCAAGTCAACACTTGGGAATTTCAGTAGTGGGCATCAAGCTATATTTATGAATATACATACCGATATTGGTGTTATTTAGTACATAAGAATATCAAGTCCAGAAGGAAAATGGTTTTAGGTTCACTGCAGGCCGATGAATCAAGAAGGGACAAAAGCCTGTCTTTCCTACACTTCCTGTTCTTCAGGTGCCTGCTCTGTGCAGCACTTTCTTCCCCTACCCACTGGCAATGGCCCGGTTCCAAGGCCTTTGACTGTCTCCATCTTCAGCCAGATAGGTTGCATGCAATTTTACTGGTTGTTCCTGTAAGTCACAGTGAACTATGAATCATCCACTGAGCAGAGATTTAAATGGTCTTAATTTTCCTTGAACAGTTGCATATCTGATCTTAAATTCAACCCTGAAAAACAAATTTACATATTCGTTCTGTCACAGTGTTAGAAAGCAGGGCTAAGCATACGCACGGCATGAATTGAATAATGAAAATAGGTTGCAAATACAATACAAATGAACTCTTATGAATGGAACTCGGATAAGGAAAGAGAAGAGGGGGGAAATAAAAACACGTAGAGCGACTAAGTGACACAACCTGTCATACCGGTTGCTTTGTGCAAAGAGATTATCTGTCATTGATTCACATGCCAGAGTTGTGGAGTGTTACTGTCTTGCCCTTTTTTATTTTCTTCCCTTCTATTCCCCAAATTATAATTTGAGATAAACAACTGGATGGGAATGAAAATTAAGCATTTAAAAAACAAACAGTAAAGTAACAGTATTCACCCACGTTTATATGCTGCTTTTTATTATTAGTTCACAAAGTGGTGTACAATATAAAATTCCAATATAACAATTAATAAACATGGCATGGCTAATCAATTAAAATCAATACAAGCAGCAGCAGGATTGTCTTAGGATGCTGCCTTAAACTAAGCCAGCCCATTGGTCCAGCGCAGCGCTGGCCACACCGACTGACAGTGTCTCTCCTGAGTTTCAGATAGAACATTCCCAGCCCTACCAGAAGATGCTAGGGACTGTACCTGGGACTCTCTCCATGCTAGGTAGTTGCCTTTATCACTGAGCTATGGACAGCCAATCAGCATAAGACAGCATTTTTTTACCAAATAGGCCTCAACAGCTAGAAAAAGGAATAAAACTTGCTTGCTTCCCAAAGGAAACTGATGAGGGGTGAAGGTATTCTATATTCTTGGGGCAACTATTTATTAGTTCTTGTTCCGAGTGGATACTAATCTGGTATCTTGCAAATCTCAGATAGCATCTGGAGAATAAATTCCTGAGCCACTTTCAGTCCTCTGACCATGTAGAGGTCAGAAACCACACTTTTGAGCTGAGCTGTGTTGTAGTCAATTCAGTTATGGTACAAATTGACAGAATATGTTCCTGCTGACTTCTTCCAGTCAAAAAAGTGTAGGTTGACAGTATTTTAAGGTAACAGAAGTCTACATGCTTCAAGGGTGGTCACACAGAGTGCATCAGGTTAATCTGGATGTCACCATGGTATGAATTACAGTGGCTACATCCTCACGTTGTAATGACCCAAACAAATATTAAGGCAACAAATGCCACAGCTATTTGGGGCTGTATAAGCAAAACTGCCCAGAAGTGCCCCAAAACTTATCCTGGAAGAGTACAATCCTTCCCAAAACAGATATTCTCCATCTAACCAGTACTGGGGTTTTATTGTCTAACAGCATAATCTGGAGTGACTTTACATTTATTTCAGACCATCTGTTCCTTCACTGATTCCAGGCACCTGTTCAGAGGTGTCACTGCTTCAGCCAGATCTATGAAAAGGCGAAATAGAGCTGGGTATCATGGCAAGTACTGATGATGATGTACTCCATATTTCCAGATTCCTTGTTGGGCTGAAGATGGTAGTTATATGGGTCGTTCAAACATAATGTCAAACCATGCTCTTACAATACAAAACGAGAAGGGTTCTGAACTTTAGTCTTGTTTATTCCATCTTTCTCACTTCTCTTGTACACAACAGTTAGTAACTTCTGATCCTTTGTAGCAAGCCATAGTTTGCCTAGGGTTAGACAGACAAAAGCCAGCTACAGTGGTACCTCGGTTTAAGAACAGCCCTGTTTACGAACGATTCGGTTTACAAACTCCGCAAAACCGGAGGTAGTGTCCCAGTTTGCAAACTTTACCTCAGTCTAAGAACGGAAGCCGACTGGTGGAAGGGCACCGGCGGCGGGACTCGGGAGGCCTCATTAGGGAAAGCGTGCCTCAGTTTAAGAACGGTTTCGGTTTAAGAACGGACTTCCGGAACTGATTAAGTTCGTAAACCGAGGTACCACTGTATTTTGATTGCTGGGGAGATACAAGCAAGCTGGATGCTACCACTGCTTACTATTGAAGTGTTTGCCTTCGACTCCCAGAAAATATTCCTATCCAGAGTTAAAGGGGGAGCATAAGGGATCTGGTGGAAGCCTACTTGATAACTTTTGGCATGACTAGGCTACCCAGACTGGCACATGGTAGAAGGGACTAAAAGGTCTTTAGCCCACTTCTATTACACAAACCTCCTTGGTTGTTAAGATCAGCAGAGGGGGCTCTCTTGGTTAGTTCTGCCACCCTCAAAAGTGTAGGGAATGGCAGCTCAGCAGAGGGATTTCTCAGTGGAACTCCCTTTCCACAGAGGTGCTTCTAGCATCTTTAATTGCTTCAATTATTTTATCATTGTAATGGTGTTATCCATGTCCATGATTGTACATTCTGTTGTTCTAACTCAGCCTGGGACCTTTTGGTGTTTGGCACAGTTGCCAATAATTTCAAACCACAGTTATTCAGAGCAGTATCTATAACCCTTTAGAAGCAAAAATGAAACAGTCTCTTCTGGCACCCTCTACTAAAAATATTCCTGTTGTCTAAGCTTGTATGGGGCAGAGCCTTCTTCAGTAGATGGATGAAATGTCACTAATGCTGCAGTCCTGTATAATAATAATAATAATAATAATAATAATAATAATAATACCCCACCCAACTGGCTGGGTTGCCCCAGCCACTCTGGGCAACTTCCAGCAGAATATAAAAACATAATAAAGTGTCACTGATTAAAAACTTTCCAATACAGGGCTGCCTTCAGATGTTTTCTAAAAGTTGTGTAGTTCTTTATTTCCTTGACATCTGATGGGAGGGCATTCCACAGGGAAGGCTCCACCGCCAAAAAGGCCCTCTGTCTGGTTCCCTGTAACTTCACTTCTCACAATGAGGGAACTGCCAGAAGACCCTCGGAGGTGGATTTCAGTGTCCGGGCTGAATGATGGGGAAGTAGGTACCATTAAATGGAATGGGACAACTTTTAAGTAAACATGCATAGGATTGTGTTATATACATAAAATTCCTTGTTTGCTTTTTGTTCTACATGCAATGCTAAAATGTCCAAACAATGCAAGAAATGTCTGCATGTATATCACAGTATTATGTAGATCACAACTGAATACATAATCCATTTGAATTACTGATGTTGTTGTGGTCCTCAGCTCCCTAGTTGAGAATACAAACCTTGACAATTCATAATACTTGCCTCCAGTCTTAGGTGAGTGTTACAGCCCCATAGTTTTTGTCCAGCTTGGATTGTAATCTGACCCAGAGAAGAATTTATAACTGCCTCCTCCCCAGCTGCTGCAGTGGCAGCAGGGAGAATCTCATGAGGATTCAGACCCACTAGCACTTCCACTGATGTAACTGAAAGTGCAACAGGTTTTTAAAAAGTGTGGAATTGGGCTTGAAACAACTGAGCTATTATCTAAAAAAAATTCCTTCCAGTAGCACCTTAGAGACCAACTAAGTTTGTTCTTGGTATGAGCTTTCGTGTGCATGCACACTTCTTCAGAGGTGTGCATGCACACGAAAGCTCATACCAAGAACAAACTTAGTTGGTCTCTAAGGTGCTACTGGAAGGAATTATTTTTATTTTATTTTGTTTTGACTATGACAGACCAACACGGCTATCTACCTTTAACTGAGCTATTATCTGACTTTTAAGGAAAAGAGCTCAGTTACCTGAATCAAGTTAGGAAATTAGCCCAGGGAGTTTGCCTTTCACTAATTCAAATGAATGCAAGATCTAGTCAGCCAGAATATAAAACATTCTTATCTAGTGATCTCTGGTGTTTAATAGTTGGCAAGATCAATAATGCAAATGAACATGTAATGAGAAACAATTATTTTCTGTAGTAAGCTACTCCCACAATCCATTCAGACCACATTCCAAAGTGAAAGATTTGCTAATTTGGCATATTTGTTCTGGTGTTAAAAGTTCTTACCAATTGTCCACAATCTCAAAAGCTCAAAGTACTCAAAAGCATGCTGCCTCTCTCAGTCATCGTGGCTAGCAGCCACTCATAGCCTTAACTGCAATGGATTTGTCTATTCCTCTTTTAAAGCCATCCAAGTTGGTGGTCATCACTACCACTTGTGCGATCAAATGCCAGTGTGTTGTGTGAATAAGTACTTTATTGTTTCTGTCTTGAATTTTCCAACATTTAACTTCATTGGATGGTCCTGCAGTCTGTATCCGTAGGGTGAATACAAATGTGGGGAAGGTTGCTTGTATTTTAAATGTGTACAGAAATGCAGCAATGTAGGCAATTGTTGCTGTTTGGGGGGGATGTATTCCATGATTTCTGTTGCTCCATTCCAAGTTACAGACTCTTTTTTACCACAGACTGAATATATTCATTCTGCCTATCCCTCCATGCACTGCAGCAGAGTTTTACCACTTTCTGGGCACTTCTTTACAAAAGGAGATTTTTTAATGAACTCTCCCTAGCTCACATATAAATATCCTTTGCAGAAAAAGGATTGAAGGGGGGACAGAGAAAAGCAAGGAAAGCAAGCCATTCCTTAACTTAGGTCACAACCACACAATACATTTGAAGCACTCATAACTGTCATGGAGAATCTTGGGAACTGTAGTTTCTTAAGGGTGCTGGGAAATTAAGATTCTAGCCTATTTACATTGACATCTGGCAGTTAATGTATTTTTGTAGGATCTATCCCTTCTGTGTTAGTTAATCTATACTGTACTGCTTTTGAATAGAATTGTTTTGTTTTTATAATTGTATGTAAGCTGTTTTTACTTATCTGTTTTTAATTGCACGATTGTTTTGCTATAACCCAACCTGGGACATTAATAGGGCAGGTAAGAAACTTAACAAATAAAACTATCAATTGAGGAAATATCTACCATATTCAATGTTAGCAGGAATAGCAGGAAGCCAGGAATTGCGGGAAGTCTCACCACAAAGTAAAGACACCACTCTTTGCCACACAAGAATAAATGACTGTAAAATATTGTTTTGTAGTACTGTAATGTAGATAACTAAGCAACCATGGGCTAGGATACTCTGCTTGCTGCACAGTGGTGGGTTTTCAATACTGGCCGTGCCATGTTAGAAAGAATCAGGTCCTTGAAAAGGCTCTTAATGACAGTGTGTCTGGGAGTCATTATTTTTTTCCATCTACATGCATTTAAGGTGGCCCAGCCAGTACTTTATTTTTGTTTTAATTTGGTTTTGGTAACTTAGTTATATTGGGGAATGTGAAAACAGAACACTGTACTTTCCCCCTTTCAAATTAGGAATAGTTCTCAGCTACTCAGTCCACTGTTTGGAGGGTGAGGGTTGCTTCCATAGTAGGTTTGTCAACACTGGAGCAAAATGTGAGTTTGCACCTGCCTGTCTCCCCAATAATGTAGGACTGTTCATATGGCATCCTTCCCATCACTGTGTTGCCCTGGAGCTTTTCACCTTTAAATGTGAGATAGGGGGGGGTTGATTCTTGGAAAGTGTGAAGCAGCCAGGATGAAAACCCCCACATTTAAAAGAAGGGAAGGTCCAGGCCAATACTGGGAAGAGGAAGATGTCACATGGACACCTACACATTAATGGGGAGACAAGCAGGCGCAAATCGATATTTTGCTCAGTAGTTATTTAATAGCAAAATTTGCAAAGCGTGCATTGAAAATTATTTTCTGGATAGGTTGCATGTAATCATCTACTTCTGTGTACAATAATCCTAAATAACTTGATATAGGTAGTGTCTAGAAACCTATTTTAATGCCATCTAACAAATGATATATATGTAATCTTTTATCGGACTCTTATCGGACTGCACTACTCTGTGTATACAAGCCCTAGATTGTGACGCTTTTCTCCCTCTCAGAAAGGCTGGAGAATTTTGCTCTTGAGCTCTAGAAGGCCAGAATTAAATTAATGCGAGCTTGCCTTCTATTTATTTCCAGGTTAATCTCTTCTTGACAAACAAGAAGCCATGGCTGAGGCAGGAGGTGATGTTTCTCGATTGCCAGAGAGAAGGAACACTAGGCGAAAAGGAACAGATCTTGGCATCCACTAACCTGCAATTAACCAGCTCCCTATGGGAGTTGAAGTGGAGCTTCAGGAATGAATCTGATTGGCCGAGACAGCCATCACCAGTTGTTCCACTGGCTGAGAGTAAAATTGCCTCTCACCTGATTGGCTATCGTCGCAAATGGTAAACTGCATTATCCTTTTCCTTCATGCCTTTCAGGAAGAAGCGGGGGGGGGGGGGGGAGGCCCTGACTGAATAACAATCACATCTGCTCCCCCAGCCTAGCCAGAGTAGTCTCTGAAAGCCAGGGCTCCCGGTCATGGCACATGCATGCAGCACTTTGTGGGTGTACATTAATGTAGATAAGAAAGCTGGGCGAGCACGGTCTGAAGCGAGCTTTCTGATTCACTGGCTGACGAAGCCTCGCCCTGGCCTTCAGTGATTACATAAAAAGAAAGAAAAGGGGGGGGGGGGGAAGAAGCTAGTCGATTTCTTAAAGGAGCCCTGCCAAATGCTTCCTTCCAAATGCTACACGCTAGCATTTGCTTTTTCCATTTCCCGATTTTAATTGTACAGGTTTTGCACAAAGCTTGCCCTCTCTTAGCCAAGTATCTTGGGATGTTTTGTCAAAGGTCAACGAACCTCTCTTACACATTCCCTTGCAACGGGGCAGAAGCGAAGTGACGCTACGGCAGACGCGAAAGTGGAAAGGCTCAGAAAACGAGAGCACAAAATGGATAAAAGGACGCCGACCTCTCTGCTACTGGGCCGTTTGTGAAAGGGGCTGCTTATTGCGGAGTGATCCTCGGGCAAAACGAGCAGAGGGGGCTGGCCCTCCCGTTACAAAACAAACCAGGTTACTCCGAAATGCAAGCACGAGAGAGCGAGAGAGCGCAGCCAGTTCGCCGGGAAAGTTGCCTCCTCTGTACTGGAAGCCTTTTACCCGCACAATCCCGGAGGATCGGGAGCTGCCTATGGTTCCTCAGGGCCGGGAAGGGGGAAATGCACACACGCCCGCTCGGGGCACACCGTCTATTGTTGCTTCACATATGACACGTTTGGCTGAGAGCTGCCAGGGAGCCGCCAGGTTGTAGAATTCAGCCCAGGTGAGCTTTGGGCACGAGAGAAGCCTTGCTTGCCCCCGAGAAGCCTCTCTCTTCGCTGGCACAGGATGCCTCTGCGTTGCGAGAAGCGCGGGGCGGGGTGAGGGGCTGGAGTCAGAGCGGCTCAGACGCAGCTAGCTTTGCCACAAAACAATGTGCTTTTACAGTGCAGTTTTCAAAGACAGTGCCATTTTAGGCTACTGCCTCGTTATTTCTTACGCTGCTTTTTCTCTCATCAACACAAGTTCCAGTGTGGGAGAGAGAGAGAGAGAGTGTGTGTTCGCGCCCTTCCGTGGGAGAGAGATTTTTTACATTTTGCTTTAAGAGTGGAAAAATTACTCAGGGCAGCATTCTGAAAGCTTTGGGTTACTGATGGAGTGGGCCAAAGGCCCAAATGTGTATGTTCTCCTGGTATGTCCCGCAGAGGACCTTAAGGTCCATGAATAATAATACTTTAAGGGTCCCGGGCCCAAAAGAAGCCAGACTATCCTCCACCAGGGCCAGGGCTTTTTCAGTGACGGCCCGACCTGGTGGAATGCTCTGTCCCACGAGATTAGGGCCCTGCGGGACCTGATCTCCTTCCTCAGGGCCTGTAAGACAGCTATTCCATCTGGCCTTCAAAACCTGATTTGTCATTCCTTTTTTCCCTTCCCTTTTTCTTTGAAGAAACCTTTTCTGAGACCCTACATTTAAACCCTTCCCTGGTCTCCTTACTGGCCCTAGCAGGAATAACTTGGCCAGTTAGCCCTGGTGATGTTCATTTATGTTGTATTTGATGCTGTTTTTAGCTTTTTCTTTTTAAGTCGTTTTTAATCAATGTTTTATATTTGTTGTTAGCTACCCTGAGCCCGGTTTTTAAATCAGGAAGGGCGGGGTATAAATAAACATTTATTATTATTATTATTATTATTATTATTATTAACTCTGTCACTGTTCCTCACCTTTCGTAACTGAATCCTGGAATTTAGAATCATTTCCGGGGCGGCCTTAAATAAAGCCCCTATGGTCACCTAGCCACAACACAAAACAGCACAATCCTATACGTGTTTCCTAAGAAAAAAGGAGGGCCAAGGCATTCAGTGGGGTTTATTTGCAGGTACACGTTCATAAGATCACAGCTTTAACACAGCAAGCATATTTGTGTATCACATATCACAAAGTGTCGTACTGGGCAGATGCTTTGGACAACATGCCAAGCATCATTAAAAGAAGGCAAATTTAAAGTTTTTACTTACATACTAATTAGGATTTTTTAAATATTTTTGTACTTGGGGGATTTGAATTTTTTTGCCTCAAATACAAAAATATCTGGCCATAAAAACTAACTAGCATGTATTGGCACACGACTGCACATAAAGCTTGACTTGCTAGATCAGACCAAAGTCCATCTGGCTGAATCAGCAGTGACTGGACAGTCTGTGGGTGCTAAATGATCTTTTTTTGTCATTAGAAGTGCAGGTTAGCTTTCTACTTTTATGCTAGCTTTGAATATGGCTTGGAAACAACAATTAGTCCAAAATACATTTGTGGTGCTGTTAACTGTGACTAGAGGTTATGACCACATTAAGCCCTTGCTTTGCCAACTGCACTGGCTCCTAGTTCAGCTCCAAGCTCAATTCAAAGTTCTGCCTTCAGTCTTTACAGCCCCTCATGGCATGAGACTGGAATATCTGCAGGACCACATGTCCACACATGTGCCTGCTTGTACTATAAGCCAGTGGTTCTCACAGATCATTTGAAAATTGCTTGAGGGTCTTGGAGAAGCACTTCTTTATCTGCCTGCTGTGGCAATTGTAATGTGTTGTGCTAGATGCTATATATTTTTTAATTGCATTTTGATTGCTTCTTTTATTATATTTTATTGAATTACAATTTAAAATCCATAGAATTCAAATTGTGCTTTCCACAGACATGCCACAGACCTCCCAACTGAAGTTCACAGGCTTCATTTGAGGTGGTCCTCAGACCACAGTTTGGGAATGCTTGCTCTAAACTCTTTAATTGAGGCCCTTCTGAGCTGAATGCAGAATTCTTGTCCCAGGGCGGCTGGGATTTTCCAGGTGACAGCATGGCTGTCTGAAAGAAATTAGCAAATCATAGAATCAGAGTTGGAAGTAACCCAGAGAGTCAACTAGCCCAACCCCCCTGCAATGCAGGAATATTAACTCCTAGATCATGCATGATAGATGACATCCAACTTTTTCTTTAAAACCTCCAAGGAAGGACAGTTAACCACCTCTTGTGGGAGTCTTGTTTGGTTGTATGTCACTTTGTGCTGCCCTCAGCAAGATAAAGTGGCAGACATATTAAACAAACAAACAAACAAATAAACAGCACTGAAACTTAAAAACCTTTTGCCACCTCATCATAACGATAAATTCCTCACCCTATCAAAGTTGCTGGCATTCATCCTCACTCAATGTTGAGGTAGCCTTCACCAGCTGTTTCCAACCTCCCCTTAAAACTAACTAAAGCAGCAGAACTAATAATTCAACCTTGCTCTAATTTTCCAAGGCTTTTTAATCCTCTGTACAGCTTTTATGCCACTTGAGGTTCATTTAAATTCTGTTGTCTGCCTTTCTAGTGCTCTTCTATATTGTGGTGTTTTGCCGATTTATTTCGAATTTGTTTTCTTGTACTGTTAACATTTGGTGAGCCATCCTGGGTACCTGTTGAAGGCCAGGGCATTCATTATGCAAATTAATAAAACTGTTGGTTTTAAAAATTATTTTCAAAACAGTAACTGTATTTTATTATGTTTTATATTTCTGATATAAGCTGCTTTGAGTTTCTTTCAGTGGAAAAGCAGTATATGGATTTAATAAATAAAATATCAATTCTTTTAAATAACACTCTTGACCCCTCCATCCCACACTAAAGCTGAAGAGTGGATAATAAATAGTTGGGGTTTACTCCAAGGTAAGTGGGTGTAAGATTGCGGCCGAACAGTGCAAGAGAGAGAGACGGTGAGAGATCTCCTCTGGGCCATGTTCTCATCCTAGGCAAACACTAACTGTAAATGTAAGAAGGCTTAGACAACTCTTGACAATTCCAAAACCATCCCAACAGGGGTGCCAACTTGAATAAAATAGGGGGGAGGCAGGTAAGCCCTGCCCTGCCCTGCATAATCAATCACACTGGAATGGGAATTCCCCTCAGCTTTGGGAGGGGGCCCTCAACTATTTTATTCGGGGGGGGGGCAAAGGAACCTCGGCCCCTAGGAGTTGGTTCCTATGCATCCCAATGAGTTTCTATAAGGGTTCAACCCCATCCAGACCTTGAACCTGGGGGCCACTCAAAGGAGGACCAGGAGCAGCAACATCCTCTGGTGCTGCCAGAGACCCTGAGGAGCCATTGGCTCCAGACATCCTTGACCCAGGACTGAAGGTCTCCACATCAGTTGCCTGAATTTCTGGTCAGCCCTCAGACGGACACCCACTGCCCTGTAATAGGCAGGGGCAAAACTAGGCTTTATTTCACCTGGGTCAAAGACCCAGTTTGGCACACATTTGAGTACACACACAAACAGGCTGGGAGCCTCAATGGTGCCCCTCTGTGGGGGCTTCACCCAGGGCAAAAAAAACTGGCTAGCCCCCTTCCCCAGTAGCTATGGTACCAAGTATAAGATCACAGGGGCAAAGGAGAAGGCTAGCCAGGAAACACCTTCAGGGTGACTGGGAGGTGCCTGGCTAGCTGCAGGTGAGGCTACTCATGAGGAGGGGGGAGTGCATGGCTGAGAGTGAAGAAAGGGTATAGCCTTGAGTTCCTATCTAAGATCTTGGTCTGTACAGCTTTGCTGCTAAAGGAAGAGCTTCAAGTTTCAGTACAAAGCCTTTCTGAACTGGGGAAAATATGGCCTTTTTCAAATATTTCTCTTCCTCAGAGATTCCATTAAAATGTGTCTCTGATAGCACAATATTTCACAGAGGATTATTTTTGTCAGGTTAACGTTGCAAGGTACTTTATGTGAACTAGATAGTCACCAGCAAGCAAATGATCAGTTTTTAAAAGAAAAGAAAAAAACAATATGTCCTGTGCTTTACATACCTAACTGAATAGCAATAATGGAAATATGGAGAATCCAGAATAATGTCTACTTGAAATAGGTGGACCACAAACAGATTGTTAAAGCTGTGCTCAGTTGCCATAGCAACCAGACTTCCAAAGTGATGCAATGAAGAAATGGCATCAAAGAGTATAGCTAAGTGTACATGACAAAGTCAGAAGCAAAGGGAACCAACGGAGTGGAGAGCTCTCCGGGCTGCAGAGAACAAAACTGCATCGCCTGGCTTTGCAAGTTAGGTTGTGTACACACTACCGGTTACTCCAGCTGGAGTGTGCTCCCACCGCTGGTGTCTGAAGCCACGTACAAGTGTTGTTAGCTACAACCTCTATGTACCTTGTAGGTTCTTGAGAAATACTGCTCATTAGTGAGTTCCCCCTCAAACCAGCTTCCATTCAGTTTGAAAATCTGAAGCATCAGTGAAGCAGAGGTATGTACATTTGAGACAGCCATTGCGCCTGTGCAGATGACAGCTCAGTTGAATAGAAGTTCATTGGGAAGCAAACCAGGGAATGTGCATCGGGTAGACATCCCTTCCTGCTCTCCGGTGTTTAGAAATATATAAAGGTGACTTGAAATAAAGCAAACGGAGGGGGAGAAACAACCCCTCCGTGTTTCAATCCACTAATGAGTAAAGGTAAAGGGACCCCTGACCATTAGGTCCAGTCGTGTCCGACTCTGGGGTTGCGGCACTCATCTCACTTTATTGGCCGAGAGCCGGCGTACAGCTTCCAGGTCATGTGGCCAGCATGACACAGCCACTTCTGGTGAACCAGAAACGCCGTTTACCTTCCCACCGGAGTGGTACCTATTTATCTACTTGCACTTTGACGTGCTTTCGAACTGCTAGGTGGGCAGGAGCTGGGACCGAGCAACGGGAGCTCACCCCATCACAGGGATTCGAACCGCCGACCTTCTGATCAGCAAGCCCTAAGCTCTGTGGTTTAACCCACAGCGCCACCTGGGTCTCCATGTGTACTAATGTGTACATAGCATTAAATGGCCACAGGTGGGGGAGGAAGTCAGCCAGTCCCAGTGGCAAAGCAGAGGTTAATGGACAGATCACCCAATTAAATGGTGATCACTCTATTTTACAAGAGGGATTTAAGCACATTCCAGAAATTTATGTTTGTGCAGTTATAGTGGATTAAAGACCTCTATCAGACTCTCCAAATGTTCTTATTTTCTAGGGATAGTCCTGGATTTACAGAAGCCATCCTGGTTTCTGATCTGACCCTGGAATGTCTCGCTTTTCCCTAGGACGCCCCATTTTAATTGGAGAAATGTTGGAGGGTATGAAGTTATGCAGCCTCTGAGCCAAGGAGCTAAGTAACTATACAACCTTTAGAAGACTTCTGAATGCATCCCTGTATAAGGAAGCTTTCAAAAAAAAAAATTTAAATTGTTTTTATGTGTGTTGGAAGCTGCCCAGTGGCTGGGGCAACCCAGTCAGATGGGTGGGGTATTATTATTATTATTATTATTATTATTATTATGGCTATCCCTATTTTCATGGGGGAAATGTTGGAAGGCATGCTCTATCACCCTAGTGCAATAAATGCACATTAAAAAGAAACAGGCTTTTTGTAGTTAGAGAAGTGAGGGGGAGTGAACAAATACAGGAAGAGGTATAAATACCCCACAAGTAATGTTACATGGAAAAAATACGAGAGAGACATTACACATACTTTTGTAACTCAGGAAAATATTTAATAAATAACAAATAAATACCCCACAAGTAAATCAGGATGAATTATCACAGGGCTGAAGAAATGGGGCCAAAACCCCAGACCCCAGATCTTTGGAAGGCCCAGAGTTTCGGAGGCCTGGACTGTGATAAAAAACACTTTACAAAATTAATTTTGATAAATTCAACAGACTATAGTGTGGCTACAATGATTGTTGCTACATCTCAGCATACACAAGATACAAATTGTGGAAACGTTCAGAAGTATGTATTCTGATAAATTTCGTCTTGGCTCTGTTCTGTATTATGTATACCCTCTGTATCCTGTAAGATGTACTATAATAATTTAATATCCTGCTGGTTGACGTGTCCTCTTTTATTTATTACAGCTTAAATAACAGTAATAGTCAAATGCATATTAATAAGCCCAAGTATATGCTGCAGCTAATACTCTCATTTGAACTTTAAGAAATGCAATTAACAGCAATCAATTGCCCATATCATTGCCATAGTTTATTCCCATCATTCCTGGCCATTGGCATGCTTGCTGGGGCTGATAGAAGTTGTAGTTCAGCAACATCTGAATCGAAGGGGGAAGAAAAGCAAACAAAGGCTTTCAATCACTCTTAACAGCCATACATGGTTAACAGGTGCAATAAACTTGCATGTCAGACAATGGATTTAAACAAGGATGTAAATATCTACCTTCTGATTGTATAATTCTGTTATTCTGATAAATTCCACTGGGGAACAAACATAGGAGAAGCTGTTTCCCAGGAACTAGGTTGCAGATTTGACTCCTACTGATATAGAAAGCTGTGCCTCCACCATCCACTGACACCACTCCAAAGAGACGAGAAACCTTACAACATACTTGCAATGTTTTGATGCTCAAAGGTTAGGGACAGTGGGCCACTATCACAATTCAATGCAGCCCTGAAATCAAACTTCATTAAGATGCCATGACAACCACCACTTGGTTAGTAATTCATCCAGGCAGCAATTTGGATCACACAACCAATGTCTGACTGAGCAACAGGACAGTCTCAAATTCAACCTTTCAGATACATTTGCAAAATTTACTAAGCTAGGATTTATACTGATCTTTCTGTCTCTGCATATAAAACTGAGAAATGTTTAAATAAGCCCACTCTGCTCCACTTTTTAAAAGTTTATTTCATCAATCGAAAAACATTATTGCCTGCACTCCACATCCAGGGTGTATGTACAGAAGCAATAAATGGCATAGAGTGAGTTTTAAAAGATCACATCGTTATTGGTTATAGCGCACGAACTATAGTGTGGCGTGGGGTAAACATACCATCATTGAGTGGGTCAATGCCTGGATGATGATGCAGCTCAATACTCAGGTCGCCTGCTGAGGGTTGGTCTCCTTGCAGGCCCACATCAGTGTGGACTCATCTGGTGGGCCCTTCCAGGAACCTGGGAGCACTGCAACTCAACAGCCCCCTGAGCTGCTGGGGCCATGGGTGGAAAGCAGCACCCCAATATTTCCTAAGGGGAACTGCCATTGACTCCCCAACAGTAGGCTTGCCCACACACCAATGCGGCCAAGTGACACTCTTGCACCCACAAAAGTGGGCTGATCACTTACTCCTGCCTGTGCAGGGTCACAAATTGCCGTCCTTTAACCTAATATATGCATATTTGTAAACACTGTTTGGATGCAGAAGTGCTTCACAAAATTTAAGATAAGTGCCAATTTTGAAGGATGGCTGTTTCGGTTCTCATACTGTTTCGGAAAGTGTGAATTTGACAGAGTTGCTTTTTAATGCAAACTGAATATAATTTCTCCCTCATTCCTAGCTACTAACCTAGCTGTGTGGGATATGGCTTATTCCCGGTGCATTTTCAAGCTTCTGCTTTTTGCTTGTGTATTCCTGGAAATTAATAATGACAAAAGTACACCTGGGAAGGAAAACCACTTCTTCATATCACTTTGGCCCGAAGGCTTTCCTAGTCACACCATTCTTGCAGTATGCAAACCCACAACTATGCTGCTCTCCATTTCAGGCTTGGTTGCTCACCAGAGGATTCCTCTTCCCCTGAAACACATGCTTTTGTTTAAATTACATTCTGTAAAACCATATTAATGGCATCTTTCATAAGATAGAAAAGTTGTAACAGATTTTACATTCTCTGTTCACATAGTACAGTGGAAAGGAAATATCAGAGCAGATTTATGCATTACCATCGTAGCTTCTTCACACACCGCAGTTCCAATTCTGTCTGCAGTCCGTGATCACATGGAGAAGGTGGATCACAAGGGGAAATGGTCCCATCAGACCTGGACTTGGGGGCAGAAGTCAAAGGTCAGCTGAATGAGTGCAGAAGGGCTGCCAGATGAAACAGGACTGGCTTTCTGCATTTTCCCTTACCATGTAAAGCAGGGTTGTGGAATCTTTTACAACCCAAGGGCCTCATTTCCCTTCTGGCTAACCTTCTGGGGGCCACATGCTAATGGAGGGAGGGGCCAGAGACAAAGGTGGGCAGAGCAATGCATGCAAATATTACCTTTGTACAGTAGGCTAGCTTCTGCACACACTCAGACACCTTCTCTGTCCTCCATCCAGGAAAGCAGGAGTCATCAGAGTTCAAGGTCAAATTTCAGCCAGGCCCAAACAGGGTGTGGCCAAGAAGGGAGCACGACCTAGAGAGAGTCCTATGGGTCAAATAGAGAAGACTGGAGGGTTGTATGTGGCCTCTGGACCCGAGGTCCCTCGCTCCTGATCTAAATAGAACCCTGCTGCACATGTAAGACTATTAAGACAGAGTCTAAAATTAACCACCTGCAAGTGCCCCTATTTTCCAGGGACAGTCCTGAATTTACAAAAGCCATCTCAGATTCTGATTTGATTCCGTAATGCCCTGCTTTTCCTTAGGACATCCATATTTTCATTGGAGAAATGGAGTGTATGGAGTTATCCAACCCTGAGCCATCTGAAGGCAGCCCTGTATAGGGAAGTTTAAACAAAATGTTTAATGTTTTATTATGTTTTTATATGTTTTGGAAGCAGTCCAGAGAGGCTGGGTCAACCCAGTTAGATTGGTGGGGTATAAATAGAAAAGTTGTTGTTGTTGTTGAACAGGATGTCTCTATTTTAATCAGAGAAATGTTGGAAGGTATGTAACTGCATCACTGGCAAGTGATAACACCAAACCAGTACTACAGCACCAGCATCTCCTCTTTCCCCAGTCTACTTGTCCCTCACAATTACTGGACTTAGACATCACTTAGAGGAGTAGAGAAAGAAGCCATAGAGGAGTGACAACTGCCTCTGAAACAACATATAAATCAGCAATTGAATTTATCTGAGACAAGCTTAATAACTAAGGTTGTGTCAGTTTGAACATATAGGACATGTCACATCTCTGAGACTCTGTCTCTGTCCATATGGTGCCCCAAACCTTCCTAACTCAGCGCATGTGGAAAGTGTTGAGGCGTCGCTTCTGATGGATATAAGTTGCCCACACATCTCGCTACACTGCTTTATAGTAGTGAGACATGGGAAACTTACAATGCACCTCAATGCCTTCCATATGTGCTGTATCTGGAAGATTTGGGGCATCACATGACAGGAGACTGTCAAACAAATATATGCTCTCCCAAGCCCACATTCCCAGAATATTCACACTCCTGTCTCAGCAACGTCTATGCTGGCTTGGTCATGTTCACAGAATGCAAGTTGGCAGGATCCACAAGGCCGTGCTCTACAGGAAGCTGGGTTCAGGCACCAGACTCTGCATTACAAATATGTCTGCAAACATGACATGAAGGCTGGCAACATTAACCCTGCCATTTGGGAATCCCTTGCAGACGTCTGCAGTGCCTGGAGACAATCAGGTTGTGTATCCACAGCAGTGACCAAAGGAGGACCACTGGGAGGAGCACAGAGAGAAGCAATGACATGGTGCATCTGCAGCAGCACAACCAGACACTTTCATTTGCTCCAGCTGCAACAAAACATGTCTCTCTTGTATTGGCCTCTATGGCCACAGTAGACGCTGTAACTTCCAACGTTTTGTCTTCACCCCCTCAAAAGTACACTCTTCCATGGTCTCCCAAGACAGATGGATGCCAACCAAGAATCAAATAATGACTGGAAATATGTAGTTAATTGGATGTTCCTCCTGCCTTTATTGTAATCACTTACAGTGTATTTTATGGGTGAATGACTGCACTGTGGAAGTGAAACATTTAGTAATACAATATCATGCTGCAGAGGTTTTGAATTAGAATGTGTACATCATAATCTAGTCCTGTGTTGAATTATGCTTTAAAATGTTATGTCGGCTGTGTGTGTGTTTTATGTATGTATATATATTAGCCAAGAACACTGGCACTTTCAAAGGACTATAAATTCTGAGATCTAGATTCTGTTTTCAGTTATGCAACTAACAGACTTCATTGTATCAAGGAATTTGCTCCTTCATTTTAAAAAGAAAAGAAGATGTGAGATGAGCATCTATCACACAGTTCCATAGTGCAGAGGGTAATTTCTCTCTCTCTCTCTCTCTCTCTCTCTCTCTCTCTCTCTCTTTTCTCTCTTTACTAACAAGTAAATTATTTTACAAGTTTAAGTAAAAATAACCTTTTGTTTAGCACACACACACAGATTAGTACTAGTAAGAACTAGTAATTGAAGCTAAGGGAAATTATGGCCTATTCCTACAGACTAGCAAGTAGAGGTGCAGAATTGTAGAGTTGGAAGGAACCCCAGGATCCTGTGGGAGGGTTCCTCCTCCCCTGCAGTCATTGTGGCTGCCACACAACTCAGTCAGTGGGTTCACGGGCTCTCTGGGCTTTAAACTACCGGTACCACTCTGCGTATTTGAGCTGGCATTGCTCACATGCCCTCTGATTTTACTGATTAGCATCTTTTACTGATTATCAGTCAAACAGGAACAATTTGTTACACAAAGGCAGATGGCTCGGTGCCTTTTTGCTGTTGAAATGGTAACTTACCCACGATAATGTCAAACTGACCACTTTTTTTCTATTCAGACCTTCTATCTCTTTATCAAACTGATGCAATGTTTGCTCATCAGTGAGATCTCATCGGACGTGCTTACCTCCCCAAAATCTGCGAGGGAAGAACAAAATTGCTTTAAATATAGGCATGCAGAGAGAACAAAATGGGGGCAAAATAGCAGCAGTTTTTAAAAGGTTTCGCAGCAAAAGCTACAAGAGAATTAGAGAGTAAGGACCAGGCGATAAAAATAAAGTACTAAGGGAAAATGATTTTTAATCCTGTTATTTGATTCTGTCTGCACAGGAATTAATTGGGCTCTGAGACTAGGTTAATTATTGACTTCTATCTGTGCAGATACTGAGCAGCCATGAAGATATGGATAAAGAGATAAGGAGCAATACAAACTACAGGCAATTGGCAAATCAAAATGACAGCACTACTTGTAGATGCTTCTCCACTTTGGATCAATGTCTGCCATGCAATACCATTGCATTGTTCTCCTGCAAGTCTTGAGGAAAATATGTTAATAACTCCCAGGACCTCAGAACATATGGACAATGCCAATTCCACCTGAATATCCAACAGGAGTAAGGTATAATACAGGTGTGGGAAACCTTTGGCCCTCCAGATGTCACATGGCCAATGATCAGGGGTGATGAGAGTACAAGCCTATGCTTAAGACATGCACATTTTGGGCCTCTTTATGTGCATATGAAAACATTCTTGTAAATATTTATGAGATTTGCTGTTTTCAGAAGAAGAAGGCCACTTTGCAGAATTTTATCCAAATACTCTCCACATTTCTTTCTTTCTTTCTTTCTTTCTTTCTTTCTTTCTTTCTTTCTTTCTTTCTTTCTCTTTTGTAGTGTTCCCCATCCCGGCTGCTCCCAGTGCTATTGGCGAGGCTCATTCCTTGAGAAACTATTGGATAATTTCTTCTCCATCTAGATAAATCTGGCGAAATGGTATACCCCATTTTTTCTGCCCACAAATCAGGTGGAGAATTTTGAGAGGGCATTTGGGCACAACTCTGTAATCAACATATCCATGTGTTTTTGCTCCGTAAACTGTTCTATGGTCATATGCTTCATACAAAGTGGATGTGGAGATTGGAGCTCACTCCAATGGGACATAGTTGTGAGCAGCATGAGGATGCTCCATCCATCCTGGTGCCCGCCCACAAATGAAAGCCCCTCCATAGGAGCATAAGAGAGCAGCTCGAGAAATGGGTAAAAAACTACAGAAAGAACTGTGTGTGGAGGAATGTTATTTTCTCCATCTTTGGAACTCACTGAGAAACTCATCAAAGCTGCCGTAACCTGGGACTAGCTGTGGAGAGGGCAGCTAACTGTTGAATGGGACATAGGCTGAGGAAGCTCCATTCACCTTGGTGCCTGCCCATTAGAAAGTACGTCTAGAGTAAGAGATTAGGGTGATGTCAGCAGTTTGCAGAATCCTTCCTTTTGATATTTTGTGACTGAGTTGTGAGTTTGTTTGTGTCCTAGGTAAGAGCCAGGAGGCTGAGAGGGGAGATATGTTAGAAAGAAAAGGACTTGATATTGGTCTAAATTTATTAGTAATTATTAATTCTACAGTTGTATATGTTATTATGCAATGCTTTAAAAAATGGTGCTGGTACTCACCATGAAGTTGTTACAGTAAGTGCCACACTTTTAACTTTTTTTTTTAATGTGCCTTTTGAGTACCCCCAGAAAAAAAGCACTGTTACTATGTATTTTTGTAATACTTGTTGCTTTTATCTATTAAGTGGTATATAAATGGTCTAAATAAAAGTATAAATAAATTAATTCACTGGCATGACTGTTGATGTGGTACTATGAAGACCACATCCTACTATGATAGGAGAGGATTTAAACACAGTAAAAGAAGAGCAAGGTGAGGTGAATGGGTTTCTTGAGAGTTTGGTCCGCGGCATATATTTTGTCCATGGGGTGATTCCTGTCTGTGCTAAGTTATGTATTTGAGTGTTTATATTATATACACAGGAAAATTGTGATAATTATGCTATGTGTGAGGAGGGGGAGCTTGAGTAGCACTTCTATAGTCTTTAACAACAGGCCTGAATTAACTTCAATTTTATATGTTCTTGTTTGTATGTATAAGTGTACACACACACAAATGGTAGGTTTTATTTAAACTTGTAAAATTAGTAACTTGTAAGTCAGATAAATTACCCTCTGTATTGAGGAATTTTAGCACAAATGTTCATCTCACTTTTTTAAGGTTAAGGTACAAATTCCTTAGAACAATGAAGTCTGTAATTAGCATAACTTAAAAATTAATACAGATCTAAGTTTATACGCCCATTAAAGTGTCAGTTTCCTTGGGTAACATACAAAGATACATACATAAGACACATACTTAAGAAGGCACACGGCATTTTAAAAGCATAATTCAACACAGGACTAGATTATAATGTATATTCTAATTTAAAATATATGCAGCAGGATATTGTTCTACCAAATGTTTCTCTCCCACAGTGCAGTCATTAACCTATAAGATATACTGCAAGTAATTATAATAAAATTAATAATTAACAATTAACTACATATTTCCAGTCGTTACTTGAGTCTGACGTGCCATATAACAGGGGTCATACATGTTCAAACTGACTCTACTTTAGTTTTTCAACTTGTTTCTTGACTAGAGAAATCCAATTGCTGTTTTATATTTTGTGTCAGAGGCAGCTGTCCCTCCTCTGTGGATTTTTTCTCTACTCCCCTAGCAATGTCTAAGTCCAGCATTTGTGTGGGACAATCTGCCTCGGGGAAGGGGAGATGGAGTCATGTCGGTGTTGCAGCACTGGTTTGGTGTTATCCCTTGATGCACTTCCTGACTTAAATGATCTCTCCCCTTTTGTGGGTGCAGGAGTGAAACTTGGCTGCATTGGTGTGTGGGCAGGCCTACTATGCGGAAGCCAGTGGCAGTATCCCTTGGGAAATATGGGGTGCTGCATTTTGTCCACGGCACCAGCAGCTGAGGGGGCTGTTGGGTCACTGTGCTCCCAGGTTGCTGTAAGCAGACCAGTCCACACTGATGTGGGCCTTTAAGGAGACCAACTCACAGCTGGTGGTTTCAGCATGGAGCCTTGTCCAGGAATTAGCACACTGAATGATAGGATCTTTGCCCCATGCCATTCTATAGTTCAGGGGTGGCCAACTCCCAAGAGACTGCGATCTACTCTCAGTGTTAAAAACTGGCAGTGATCTACCCCCTTTTGGGGGCTTCAGGTCTAGGTTGTTTAGCTTTTTTTAGGGAGGAGGAACACCAGTGATCTACCACAGACGTCCGGTGATCCACCAGTAGATCACGATCTACCTGTTGGACATGCCTGCTATAGTTGATGCCCACTAACCAATAAAGGTGTTGTCTTTTCTAAAGCAATGAGGGACTCTATGCATTTTTCTTCTTCTTCTGCACCTGCGCCCTGAAGGCACAAGGGTGGAGAATACTGTGTTTTGGTTGGTGAGAGAAACTTTTAAAAAAGTGGAGTAGGGTAGGCTCCTTTAAACATTTTTCTTAGTTATATATGCAGAGGCAAAAAGACAAGTATAAATCCTAGGTTAGTAAATTTTGCAAATGTATCTGAAAGGCTGAATTTGAGACTGTCCTGTTGCTCAGTCAGACATTGGTTGCGGGATCCAAAGTGCTGCCTGGCTGGATTACTAACCAAGTGGTGGTTGTCATGGAGTCTTAATGAAGTTTGATTTCAGGGCTGTATTGAATTGTGGTAGCGACACACTGTTCCTAGCTTTTGAGCATCCAAACATTGCAAGTATGTTTCTTGCCTCTTTGGAGTGGTGTCAGTGGATGGTGGAGGCACAGTTTTCCATTAGCAGTAGGAGTCAAATCTGGGACTGGGTTCCTATGTCCTTTTCCCGTGGAATTTATCAGAAGGTAGATATGGGAATGGTTTTCCCTTGAAAGATTACACGTCTGTCACACAGCTGCCCAGTTGGTCTGACGTGCAGGTTCATAGGCTTGCAGTCTAATAGACATAACAAAAAATGTGAAGAGGATAAATCTCCCTTTAGCTATCCACTTACGCAGGAATTGCTAAAATGTGGCCTTGAAAGGAACAGAGAAGATTAGGAGCAAAGTTAATTGGATGCTTGGATGAAGAAGTTTAGCAAGACAGGCATATCCACAGCATTAAATATTCACATTGAATTTAACTGTATTTTTATTTCTTGTATTGTTATCACTTCTTTTATTGTAATACAATAAAATACAATATAATAATTAAAAGAAGCAGTAAAAATGCAATTAAAAATAATACAGCATATAGAACAGTACATTACAATTGCTACAACAGGCAGGAAAGCCATTAAGTGGTCTACCAAGACCCTCAGTAATTTTCAAGTGGTCCACAGCGAGAAACGTTTGGGAACCACTGATGTAGATGTTAAAAAACAAGGGAAACAAGATGAAACCTTTAAGTACCTAACATGCCAGAAGTCATGGGATAGGCAAGCAATCTCCCAGCACCACCTTCTGTGACCAATCTTCCAGATAGGAATGAACCACTGGAGAGTAGTACCGCATAGCTATAATCTCTAAAAGAACACAAAAATACACCAGTCTTTTTAATTATTTTTTTAAATCGCAAAAGATTCTAGAGATTTCACTGGAAGCACATTGACAGATACTGTTAAGATGATGCTGTAGAAGTATTGGAATAGATCAATGAAGAATAATAGACTGAAGGAGACCTCAAGGCCAAACTCTTTGGAGAAGCAGGATTCTCTGCTCTACACTTGAATCTACGCAACAAACTCTTTGCCTCTTTTTAGATGTGGATTTCACCATTTCCTTCAAGTTGTGACCATTGGCAGGGTTGAGGGCAAACAAACTGGGAGTCAGCACAGCAAAGCTTAGATGTAGCAAGTTGCAGCAACAACAGAATTAGTCCCCACCAACTGACAGGCCAAAAAGCTAGATTATCAACCATAATCCACCTAGATTGGGAGCAAGATGCTGTATCTGGGTATATAAATTAGAACTGGGAGGACAGGTAGGTAGGCATAACTGAGGTGGGACATAACTGAGGGAGCAAGCAAACGTGGGTGGCACAGAGGCACTGCTGCAGAGAGAGATGGAGCCTTGGCACCTCTAAACATTTTGGGAGAGTGCAATACTTTGGTGAAAGCAGCTGCACAGATACACAGATTCCCCAAACCCCTCTTCTTAGTATCTACCATTCCATTGCCATTTTACCTTCTGGAGTTTATCCCAGGCAGGGGGGAGAAACTGCAAGGGAGGCTGAGGAAAAACCATACATTTAGACTGATTCAGTGTAGGGTTATTCAATAAATTTACATATTTTGTTCTGTTGCATGTATAAATTATATGCATTTCCCTTATTTTAAGTAATGAATTAAAATATTGAACAGCACTAGACCTGGTAAGACAGATCCCCCCCTTGAAGTTTAACAGTGATTTATTAGTTCATAAATTGTACTTGAGGTAAAAAGAAAGCCTCGAACATGAAAACCAATAAAAAGTTACCACCACACTTAAAAAACATTCAAACGTTAAAATATTGTTGCACGCCACCCCAATCTCTGAGCACTACAAGATTCCAGGGGTTCCAGGTGCTTACCCGGGGTTCGTGTTTCATTTTGGTAGCGAGGCAAAGCAGAGACTATGGTGTCTTTATGATATATTATTTATTTATAAAACCTGAGCATGAGATTGAGGGGTTCACAGCATCGAAACCCCAAAAGGACATTGCTTCCCCCATCGCCGCAGCCTTGGATTCAAACAGAAATCCTGAGGCCCTCCAGACATTGCTGGTACAGCTTCCATTATCCTTGGATATTGGCCATGATAGTGACATCTGGAGGGCACTAGTTCCCTATCCCCACCCAAGCTCACGTACAGTAGTATTAATTTACAATGTACCACTGTTTTACTGTCTGGTGTGCTAAGGTTTTGTGCAGTTTCGGTGAAGCAGACCAGGTATTATTTTATTCCTAATGATGAGATTAGTTGAATGCTTCACAGACAGTGGATTACCAAGGGCGCAAATACTTTTTACAAAACTCTCTGATATCCCGACATTCTTCAGAAGAGCAGTCAACGGATAGTGACCATAGGACTTTGGCAGGAAATAAGTTTTCACAAATCTTTCTATTTGGTACAGACACATTTCAATAATGGTTCATTTTCCCCTTATTTAAATTTGTTATGTTTTGTAATGAATTGTTTTAATGGTCTTTTCTGTTATCTGGTGCTTATTGTGAGCTGCTTTGGGCACAGTCCACTGTGGAAAAGCAGCAGATACATGAAACGAAACAGAAAATTTAGGAACTGCAAGGTGTACTAGGACTAGACTGAAAGGGAGTGATCTGTCAGTAGCTATTCTTGCTTGGGTTTGTTTCTGTATCTCCCCTCTTACTGAAGATGATTTCCTGGCTCCTGCTTGTGCTGCTCACACATCTCCATCAAAGTTTGAGAGCAACGTAAGTTAAGCTTCACTGAAAATAGGCTCGAGAGATATAACTGGGATGGGGAAAGAAGCACAGACAAAAGGAGCAAGAGACAGCAGTGGTGTTCCACAATCCTGCTGTCCTTCGGTGTTCACATACCCGAGGAGAGACGTACCTTCCTGTCCTTTTCAGCAACTAGGTCCGGGCCACAGTTGCCTGGATTTTATACCCCTTCTGTGTCACAGTCACCATATCGTAAGTGGATCACTTTCAATAGTCCAATCCACTACAAGTGTCATATAAACACCAATTCACACAAGTGGTGGAATGCTCTGATTTGCTCTGTCCTTTTAACCTTAATAAAACAATTATTGTGATGAACGGACTAACAGAACTGTCTGTCGCAAGCACAGACTAGAAAACCCTTGGAAAAGGGAGCGTAGCAGAGGCATTCCATATTACAGTATGTGCGCTGCTCAGGTGAGGCGTTTCCTACAGGCACTTATAAAAAACCAAGCTAGGAGAAGCAAGCCATGTGTCCAGTGGTCTTGTGCATTGATTGTTCACCTCTCCTACGAAGAGGAAAAGGAAAGAACACGGAATCCTCTCGTTTCTCTACGTTTCACAAAGGAATGCATATGTGGGGAAGGTGCTGCTGTTTCTCCCGGGGGTCTGCAGAGAAAGGCTCATGTGTCTACACAGAACATACTGAGCAACGGAAGGCTCTCCTAGTCTATACATTACTTTACTGTGATCCTCACCCCCACTTTAACAGAGCATTATGCTGATTTTTGTATGAAAGAGCGCTGTGGCAAATCACGAGAAAAACATAGGCGTAGCGTTGTAAACCAGACTCGCAGCATTACAGGGAATACTGTACGTATCTGTCCCAGCACAATACTACCCCACGTCTTTTCGCGTAATAAAGCCCCCCCCCAGTGAATTTTCCTTCTTCTTTACGAGGAACAGACATGGATGTTGGCAGGAAAAAGCAATTGTGCAAGATCGCTTGATAAAAGACCTCTGCGCCTCCACCTTGAGGCTGTGTGATGATTTTGTTCTCATACTATCACAGGTTACGGTTAATGTCCTATGTCTATATGTGCACGTACACCCTGAGTCGTCGTCCTCATCACATCGGTGTGTGTGTGTGTGTGTGCCTGCACCGTACATGAGAAGCTAGAAGGCTGGCCAAACCCTGCTCTCTTCCGCCCCCCCCCCACCAAACCACCCCTCGGCTGTGACTCTGGGCCGCTGTCTTTGCAGCAGCAAATAAGGGAAGTAAGGAACAGGGCCTGTCTTCCTACGGAGGGCTTCCGATGCGTACCGTGGGCACTGCCAGGTCCAGAGTACACAAGCTCAGCGCCCCCCCTTCCCCCATTACAATAGGCCTGTCCCAAGCAGCAACCTCGCGGTCTATTTCGGCCGACAGAAAATACAAGTAAAGGCGGAGGGAAGTGGGCGAGAAGCTTCTCCTTCCCCTTTAAGAGGCGGAGGCGAGAGAGTTTGCGGAAGGGATCGCTCCGGGAGCGCAATCCGAGTGGCTGAGCAAGTCTCGTGACCGCAGCTGACCCCGCCTCGGGTTCTCCCCCTCCTCGGCCCTCCGCGTTCCATTGTGTGTGCGAGCTGCGTGCGTCCCCGCCTCTCCTTTTTCTGACCACGCCCCTTTTTTCTCTTGGCTCATTTCCGGCCGCCGCCGCTCGCTTCCCTCTGAGGAATCGGGAGAGTGAAGAAACAACAGCCGCCATTTTGTTTGTGTGTGAGCGACTGAGGGGAGGGAGCGAACGAGAGGGACCGAGCTGGGCGGGTAGAGCCTGGGAGGTGGAAAAGCAACGACAGAGACCGACAGCCGCTCAGGGCCCCTGGCCGGCCAGACCTGAGAGAACCCGAAACCTCCGTGATACACCCACTACACCAGCCTCGCAGCCAGTAGGGGAGTACGCACTCCCGGCTTCGGCTAGTGACTCGGGACCCCGGGTGGACCCCACCCACAGCCTCTCCTGGCTATTGAGCCCGTTCGCGGGGTCAGGAGGCCGCCTGGCTCCGGTTTGGAAAGCTGTTTCTTTTCTCTACGCCCCCCCTTTCCCTCTTCCCCAGGTCCTACATGGCGGACATGAGACGGAGCCGCTCCAGAAACGCCTGAGGCATCGCGTCTTCGGTTCCGAGGAGAGTCTTGTCCTCTCCGCAGACCAAGCGCTCGCAACCATCCTTATCCCCCAGGGAGGGGGAAGAGGCAGAGAGAAGGGGGGGAGGGGCCGCCGCCGCCGCCGCTTTCTCCTCCTCCTGCTCTGGGATCGATCCCTCCATCTGACCAGAAGGGGGGCACCCTGCTACAGAGAAAGAAAGGAAGAAAAGGTGGGGGCGCGGGGTGCGAGTCCTGAAGCCCACCCTCTCCAGCCCCCATCCCGGGATCTCTGCTGCCTCCATCGGGACAACAACCCCTCCTCCGCCTCCTTGTTCCTGCACAACAAGATGTGAAGCGGAGACTCCTGGGACTTAGCTTCATCCTCCTCCTCCTCCTTACGGCTCCCCTTTCTGCAGCCATTAGTGACTGGCGAGAAAGGCGCAGGGGGAGTTGGGGACCCTCGACACGCTCCGTCTGTGACCCCCTTCCCCAGCCCCTTTTTCACTAGCAGTGGGCATTTCTCTCCCCCCCGCATTGCAAGTTGGTTTTTGGAAGGAGAGGGAAGGAACTGCGAGCAGAGGAGAGAGATTCTTTCTCCTTTTTTTCTCCTCTCCTCCTTCGCCCGCCTCCTTGTGGCGATGAGGAGGAGGAGGACGACGCCGAGGAGGAAGAGGTTGATGGCGGCGGCGAAGAGGCAGCAGGAGGAGGAGAAGACGACGACCCCCCGGAGGATGAAGATGGTGGTGTTGGCGGCGGCGAGGAAGCACCAGCAGCCCCACAGCCGGATTTAATTCGATTTGTAAACCCACCAACCCCGCATATTTGTGTTTGGAGAAGGGTTTGTTCTGTTCTTTTCATCCTTGTTTTTCCCTGTGGGCCGGAGGAAAGACTGCTTCCACACCCTATTTCCCATCTCTGTTCCCCCTTAGTCGCTGCTACCCAACAGAGATAGATCCCGAGGGGCAGAAAAAGAGGAACTTTGTCCCTTTCTTCTTCAGTTCCTTCTCTTACTGTTGTTCAGTTGATTCCGGATCCAAGAAGAAGGCTGACGACTTTGACGAACCCCATCTTTAATTTGGGCTCTGTTTGTCTAAAAAGAATTAAAAATGGCCGAGAATGTGGTGGAGTCGGGCCCGCCTTCAGCCAAGAGGCCTAAACTCTCCTCACCGGCGCTCTCTGTCTCTGCAAGCGATGGCACAGGTCAGTCTCCCTTGCTTTTACCTCACCGCATATGGGTCCCTTCCCTTCCTTTCCTCTTGAATGTCCCCATGTTTTGCACAGTCTGTTGTCCAGTACCCTTCTTATACTGTCTCTTTTTGCCTTTCTGTGTACCTACTTTTCTCTGCACCTTGCTGCATTAATCACATTGGGTGTTTAATTGCTGCTGCTGCCCTTTCATTGAAGGGGCTATAAGCATGTCTGTTACTTGCTTACCCATTTCACTGTTCTGCAGCAAATGAAACCTTTGTTAAAAGAGCACCAACAATCCTAAACTCCAGTTATAGTGTAAATCATTACACAACTGTTATCTACATTTTTGTGCATGTAGAGTCCTGATTTTTGTAAAATCTTGCTTTTTAAAGATGAGGCATTCAGTCTTAAAATATTTTTTTAGCTTTGAGCAGTATTATGATGGATAGTTTGCTTCCTCCACCATTTCTTTCATAACCACAAATTGTTCTTAAATGCCAACATTTCTGTTTGGTTGAGAGTCGTAATATTAATTGGTGAATAAGGTTTGTATTGACATTTTGTTAAATAGTTCACCTGATTTGCCTTGAGAAACTATGGAGCCACCTTTTTCTTTTGCATCTTCTACTTCTTTGCTTTGAGACCAAAATGTCTGAAATTCCCATATAGTCACTCTGCATGTGTGAGGATGAGTACAACTATTCTTAACTCTCCTGTCTGTATTTTAATATGATATTTCTTGAGGTTCGTAAAAGCCAGCCAGTTAGAACTCTAGAACTCCTTAGAAATTATGGATGCAAGTTACAGGTGTTCATTTGGTAACAAATGTTTACTGGTTGTTTTAGAAGTTCAGGGAACTAAATCACTGTAGAATGCAACTGGCTATACAAGTACTGGTATTGCTTTTCTGAAAGTATAGGTATGAGGAGTAAGTGATCAAACAGTGCAGTAGTTCTTAACTTACTTTATTAGAGAAGAGCTCTTCAGCCACATAGCTGGGCATTGTGGTTACTGATGGTAGCCTGTTTTGTACATTGAAGTTGTTAGCACTACTTCATATATGAAGTCAGGGGGGAAATAGCTGATATTATTTGATGCATAACAAGTTATTTTCTTGTCTTTTAGTTTGAATACTGGTTGGTTTAGCATAATTCAGAAAGCTGTTTTAAGCATTCGGTGCTGAGTAATGTTTTTTCTTGAAGCCACTCGCCTTAAGAGTACTGTAGTAAGTTTAGGAACTGGATTTCAAATGAAGCAGCATTAATTACACCATTTATTGGGATATTGCACTTACCTGAAAATCAACAGGTTCCATTGTAATGGTAAGAAAGCAGAATTAGAAGCTCTGGCCAAAAAGCAAATACTACATAGGTAATGCAGTATATACTCATTTCTGCATATTATGCTACAGAGTGGTATTTAGATTCATGTCAGGTCATTCTCTTATAGACAGAACGAAGCTATGTAGTTAAATGTTAAGACTGCAACCCTATGCACACTGTAAGAGTAGTTTTAATTTTTGAGTAGACATGCCTGTGCTTAAAAGTCAGTGCAATCTTGCACATATTTACTCAGAAGTAAGTCCAATTTTGAGATTTAAAAGTGCAATCCTAACCATGTCTACTCAGAAGTCTTATTGAACTAAATGGAGTTTACTCCCAGATTACAGGGGTTAGGATTACAGTGAATATGCTCAAGATTGCATCCTTTATGTAGTTGTGTTCAGTGAATGATTCTTTTGCCTATGAGAATTGCATTACTCTTATTCTCCAATAAGCATATTTTAGTTGTTTTGTTTTATAATATTGGTAAGCTATCACATCTCTTCCTACCTTATGAGAAGTATACTAGACAAAGCTTAGTTTCTTGTAATGGTTACTTGGTTTGTTTACTAGGCTTGTTACCTCCTTTAAAAAGGTAATTATTGCCTCATGCTTTTGACTAGTAATAAATGCTCTATAATGCCCATTTTGATTGAATCCTCAGTGAAATACTAGTCAACTGGAGATGTTAAGTGTAACGTTAAAATAGCTGTGTTTGGAGAAATGTTAAGTATATTCAGCATACTGCAACCAGGGCTAGTCAAGTTTAATCTTCAGAAGTACTTTATCTAGAGGTTAGATTGTACAGATACATTACTTCATATTTAGAATGTGGAAATATGATAGTGACTCTTACTTTATATGTTCAGAATACGGACATACAGAGAAGTAATTTAAAATATACTAACATGTGGTATGGTAGTAAACCTCATTTTGGAAACAAACTAGTAGTGGTCTTCCCCCCTATAATGCTGCGTCACAGTGCTGCATCTTTTTCTAGCTAATAGAAGCCCTAGCTGCCTTATTTCTGTGTTCTTGTTCTGATGCATTAAAACATATTAAACACAAGTTTAAAAGCATATATAGTTGTAAAATACTTCATATTAATGCTGACATCATCAGGGTATATGGAAGTTGGAGATAAAAGACTGTTGATAAATAGAAATATTTCTAGATATGTCATTCCCATAAGAATAAAGTTGGCAATTTGTGCAGCTTTTCTGTCTGTATGCTGAATAGCAGTATTATTGCTTAGAATTCCCACATTGCCTGTATTGACTGCTATCAGAACTCTGGAATACGGTGCTTTCCACTTTCCTCAAACAAATGAGTATTATTAATAGTTTTCATATTGAGTGGAAGGAGATGTCTTTTCATTATTTGATTATAGCAAAGTTGTGTGGTCCTGTATGAGCTCAGCCGAAAACACAGGTTAGAACACAACACAAGCATGTGCTGCATTGAGAGAGAACACAACTACTGTATGCCATATCCATAAAGTAGTGCATTGTGTTATGAAAGCTCTTATTAAACCTACAGCATATGTTTTAATTTAGTTGTGTTTTGTGAAATGAAATACATATTTGAGAATTTTAGTTAGTGTAAACCTATAAGGTTGCATATCAGTTGTCTTTCTAAACGTTAGGTATGTAAAGAACTCTTGAGTAAAAATTGGAATACCATCCAGATACATACAGTGCTGATGTTGGGAAATGAGGCAGAAAGTAGGTAAGGGACCTGCATTTTAAACCTGCTTCTTCTGTTTGGTATGTGACTGATTTTACAGACTATCATTTTACAGAAACAAATTGTTTCTGTCATCTTGGCTGCTTTGCAGCAACAGGCAAAACTGTAAATGTGTGCAGTGTACATTCAGAATAGCTTTGCAGGTACACAGCTATTCAGATTCTATAAGTCAGGACCCAAATAGGTGCTTTGGGCATACTCAAGGGCTTCATATGATTTTTACTACACCTGTGTGCTTTTGAAGGTTCCCTCAGTTTCAAATCGATTTTGGAATGGAGTAGGATCTCCTGTTTGAAAAACACAGAAACCCCTTACCTTTGAGATGTATTAATTCCAGTATCATAAATCCTTGCTGTTAATCTCATTAGCCTTACTTTTCTGTTTGTGCATTAAACTTCTTGTTGTATGCTTATTTCTCTGTCCATGAACCTAATTGGAATTATTATTCTGATCTTCAAAATGTATAGCATTATACTGTCTAAATTTTCAATCATGTTCAAAGTTGTGTTTTTCTTCTGACAAATAAGCATACTTTCAAATGACTGAAGTATGATTTGTATTTCATACTGTACTTAATTTGGTGTATGTGTGCCTAATTTAGAACAAATCACTTCAATCATGCTTTGATATCAGTTTGTTTCAGAGGTTGTTGGAAATAGTATATCCCAGCTGCAAAATCCCATAAGAATGAGCTGGAAAAGGTAGAACAAATGGGAACGTTTAGGTGACTGCAAAGTATAAGTTCTTTAGTATAAATTTTAGCTTTCTCTGTGAAAGATGGGAATAGAAAGCTACTGTAAACTAATAGTTACTATTGTACCACTGGCAACACACACACACAAATAATGGGCTGTAGTGCATTTACCAGCCATGTGAATAAGAAATAGTTGTTCATCTTTTTCTTTCTCACTCCTTTGGCATCAATGCTGGTAGTTCCCTTCATGTCAGGAGAGTTAGGACTGCAGGTGAAGTGGATAGTGGAGGAGACCAATCTCTGTGCTCCTCTTTACTTCTCCCGTCCCTTTCACCACATAGCAGGAATACCTTGCCATTGTCCTTGGGATCAGATGCACTGGGGAGAGGTGGCAGAGAGTTCTTGTCTTTTTTCATAGCAAGCAGTTGAGCCTAGAGACCATTTCCCCAGTGGTGAATACCTTTGACCTGGGTGCCCAGCAGAAATTGTGGTAATAAGCCGTGGAGCCTTCGTTTCAGACTACAGACATGATTTGGCAATTTGAAATAGAGCAAGTACCGTAGTCCTGGCAGAATTATAATATTTTTATAAGCAATTTAATGTCCAATGTTCCTTACTGTTTTCTAATGTAGGGAGTTGAAAAATATAAGCTAGTTTTATAGAGTGTAGCTCTTGAGATGTCCTTATTTCAGTGTGCATGCATGTATCAGTGGATTTTAGCAATTGTAAGGTAATTGTTAAACAATACAGAAGAATACTAAGTTGCAGTCCCTGAAAACGCACATATCGAAGTAAGTGCCAGTGAAAGTGGTGCCTTACTGCCAAGTATATATGATTAAAATAGTGCTTCACAACATTATTAAATTGTGGCACCGTAAATAGTGTATCTGCTTCCAAATGGTGGCATCTCAATGTGTTTCAAACACTTAAGACTGCTTTTTAAAGCTTTTTACATCACTAGTATTATCAGTACTATCATGTCATCCAAACAACAGCTAAACAGTTTGCAGATGGGTGCAGACTAATTGTTAACAAGTAACTTGGGAAGCGGGTGGCGTTGTGGGTTAAACCACAGAGCCTAGGGCTTGCCGATCAGAAGGTTGGCGGTTCGAATCCCCGTGACGGGGTGAGCTCCCGTTGCTTGGTCCCTGCTCCTGCCAACCTAGCAGTTCGAAAGCACGTCAAAAGTGCAAGTAGATAAATAGGTACCGCTGCAGCGGGAAGGTAAACGGCGTTTCCGTGCGCTGCTCTGGTTTGCCAGAAGCGGCTTTGTCATGCTGGCCACATGACCTGGATGCTGTATGCCGGCTCCCTCGGCCAATAATGCGAGATGAGCGCCGCAACCCCAGAGTCAGTCACGACTGGACCTAATGGTGCTACTGGAATGAATTTTTTTTATTTTTTGTTTTGAAATAATATGTTTGAATTACTTTCCTAAACCAATCTCATTTATCACTGATCAGTACTAATGCAAAAGTTTATACTAGACTCTGTAGAAAACATATATTTCTAAGTATATTTGTAGGAATTGGAAGCATTCAATACTCTTGGTATATAAAATCAAATTAGTAGTTGCATAAATATTCAGAGCTTTTGAGATATGCATTGTAGGTGAAGCATCCCTCCAAATAAAATGAAACACTGAGTTTGGGTCACAATGACAATTCATCTGTAGTATGTGGATGATTGAAGAACAAGCTTCTACTTACTAAGTTATATTTAGTGTTAAAGCATTTGTTTTGCAAGAGGGCAGCAAAATTAGTGAGTTGTGGCACCTGAAAGACTAAAGTTGCAATAGACGCTCAGCACTACATCAGGTGCTGCTGGGCATTGTGATAAATGTTTAAATGGCTCAAACCACCAGGTTAGCTTATTAGGTAGCCCACCAGAGCTGGTCCTGCTATAAACCTGAACACATTTGACTGTAAGACATATAATTGCACAGTAAAACCTGTTGTCCCATAGGCTTTTATATATCAGAGCCCACTTTGTGAAATGCATGGTATTTTTAGTTGTCAGATATGTAGTAGCCCTTGAGATGTAAGAGTATGACCAGGAGTTAATTTCCATGCTGAGTTGAATGTATATGCAAGAACCTTGCTGATAAGTTAACAGTTTCATGATCAGCCCTTCATTAGGAGCTTAGCAGTCAATTCATAGTTGATGTAAAAAAGAAGTTTTTTGGGGGAAATCTAGAAAATACAAGTAACATCTCATTGCTCTATAATTGGGGAACTTAAAAAAAACTTGAGAGAGAAGCAATAGGCTTCTGCTTTGTTTTGGTGTAACTTCAGAGGAACATACTGAAAAATCATGTCATTTGCATAAGAGATGCTCAAATCTGGTTTCTGTTCGTAGATTCTAAATGACCAAAGGCAAAACAGAACTTTCTGAGGTTTTGCTGTTGAACATCCATATCTTTCTCCCCTTAAAGAATAATGTGCAGGACTTGGCTTGAACTCATCCCAAGAACATGAGAAGTTATGGGTCATTTATACTAGTTTCAATTCACCAGGTAATCATAAGCAGTCTTGTACAGCCTTTGAATAAACCGCTTATAAAAGTAGTTTCCAGGCTACTTTCTCTTAAGGCAGCTGCAGCTACTGCAGGCAACTACTGTAATTAGGTTCATAGCTTTCTCTGAGTCTCAGCCTCTTGTAAAGGGAAATGTCTTTGGAAGGAGCTGTTATCTCCTGGTGATAAAGACTTGTGTGCATGGACTGCCTACTAGTCACTTTCTTAATTTACTGGGATTTGATTTGCAAAAAAGCTATTGACTGCAGAGCTCTCTGCACAACAAAGCAAGAGTCATCTGGTATAAAGTGCTAGCTCTAACTTAGTTTGGTTAGCACTGAATTGAACATATCCAGTAGATTTTAACTTTTAAAGGAAGAAACTCATGCTGAGAAGTGTAAAGAAAATTTTTGGTTCTGAGTTGGCATCTAATCACTTGGAGGCAGGTCCTAGTCACCATCAGTGGCAGTAACTCACTTTCTGATAACTGGTGTTCACTTGGGGCACATTTGGTGTCTCACATGAACCTTTTCTGAGCTTCCCTGCTTTCTGAAGTGAGGTTGGTGGTGATTAGGGAAAGGGGCATGTTTTATATGTGCGCTACCATGTATACACGCATAGCAGAACCCAGAAATGACCCGGAAACGTCATAAAGATGTCATTAAAAGGGTGGAATGGGGGTTAGAGGGAATGGGTTGTTTGCAAGCTTTGTCAGTAGGTTTCAGTTATACGCAAGGTGTGCAGTGCCTCAGAATGTAATCCCCCATGTAAACGCTGGACTGTCAGCAAAGCAGTCAAAGTTGCAGGGTGGTAATGAAACAGGAAAGTGACCCATAGTTATTAGTTGCATTTCATGGCCTTTTGGCGCTACTGTTCACAACTTTTCCTCTCTGGCAATTACATATAATTGGTATAACTGAGGATAGTGTTTCACGAAGCTAATGAAGTAGGCTTTGATTGTTGGTTGCAACTATGACACTACTACCACGACACAAATACATCATTACAAAAGAAATACAGAATTATTGCATCCCCAAATGCTTGTGTGGGCTAGATGTAGATTCTGGGTCTGAAAAGATAGACGACTACTACCTACCGGTAGTCAACGTATGCTGCAATAGATTTTGTTTCGGTTATTTAGGAACTTTCTGCTATCTTACTTTTCTGAAAACCAGCAGTCCTAAAGATTAACTTTTGTCTATTAAAAAATAGGCTGAATAAAAACAGCCTGAAAGGAAACTTTGTTCCACATTTTGAATTGCTTCTGTGCTTTAACTAGTTTGCCCCATACCATATTTTCTATTAAAAAGGTGACATTTCTTGGAAGTGATGTGTTGCATGGGTTCAGAGGTGGGAAATATTTCCTGAGAGCACTTCAACTTCTTGTTTGTCTAGCTTCTGTGATTTTTCTTTCATATGATTGTGTCCAAAATAGACCTTGGAAGTACTGTGAAACTGCTAACTACTGTATTTGAAGAAAAATGCAGAATTTTAACCCTTCTGCTTTGCTTGAAAACAGTTATTGACTATAGAAATCTAGATTGAATACATTTTACATTGTCATGCAACATAGCACAGGAATGGCTAGAATTTAGAAATGAGACATTTTTTGTTGTTTAGTTCATTTTATTGAAATATAGAATGCTGGAACATTAGCAAAATAGCAGAAAGTTTATTTTCATGTGATCCTGTGTGTTGTGTTGCATTGTAACTAATCAGACTTCATTCTGAGAATTAAGCTCCATTGACAACCATAGGACTTCCAAATAAATATAATTAGGATTGGATTATTTTATTCTCAGTTGTATAAGCAACAACTAAATATTCTACCCAAATAACAAATCTGAATGATGTGCCAAATGTATTTGCAATTTGTCCATTCCCTTATTCCAAGTTCAACCTGTACTCAGAAACCTGAGGTGGATATTTCTTGGGAAATACAGTCGTACCTTGGTTTTCGAACAGATAGTTCTCGAATGTTTTGGCTCCTGAACGCAAACTGTTCTGGTTTGCAAACTCTTTTTGGAAGCTGAACGCTTTGGTTTCCAAACGTTTTGGAAGTTGAATGGACTTCTGGAATGGAACTTTTTAAATTGGCATTAAAACAGCCTGATTTATTCAATGGTGGCTATCAAGTCTTTATCTCCTCCTTCCCTGTGGGTCAGGTTTGCTAGATGGATGGGATCACCCATCCTTCAATCACCTGACATCAGTGTCAGGTGACTTGCTTTTGATATACCGGTAGTTTGAAATTGAATCTAATGGATGTGGGTGCAGTGATGGCTTTGATCACTGGTGCTTGCAAAGTGCTCTGCATGGGGATTTGCAGGCGCTGCTGATAGCCACTACCTGCAACCCCCCTTCCACCACAGCTTGACCTTTACCTGTTCTAAACTTGAGTTCATATACGACATTACATGTGAGGTTGGCAACTGTGGCTTGACAGAAATGCCCTTGCTAGCCTGGGAGGCTTAACTTTGTCTTGGGTCAGTGGTTCCTCACCACAAGTGTACATTAAAGTAAAAAACGTTGACAATATCATTCATTGTGATTTAAAATTGCATTAATATTTTTGTGAAGAAGCAACACACCTCAGTAGGAAGAGTTCTTGTCTGTCTGATTATTTGAACCTCCATTTAAAAAACAAACAAACAAACAAAAACAAAAAAAAACCCTTGCTGTTCTTGCCTAGAACTAACATGTCCCTAAAAGAGGAAACCATACCACTGGGAACTAATCCTTTTCAAAATAACTGTTGGCATATAATGGCAACCCTGTAAACTGCTGGCCTTAGTGTAGTGCAGTACTCATCTGGCCTGACAGAAGCACACAATCTCCATTTTATTAGAGTGCATGTTTGATATGATCAGTTTAAAGTGAGTTCAACCTAAAATTTCCCATAGCTTTAAAATCATTTGTAAGAGGAGGGAAACCCAAATCAGGTGCACCAAACATTCATATTGCCGTTTCAGAACACCTGGGCAAGTAAATGATAGGTTAAGAATATCATAGGACTCCTGGTTAATTGAATACTAATGAAAGTGTTAAATCTCTAGAAAAAGGTATAACCATTCATTATTTTCTAATCCACATTTTATGGAATTTTTTGTTTCTATAGTTCTAAACATGCTGAAAATATACACTTTCCACTCAGAATGCTATGAGAAAGGCAGCCTCTGTCTATTGTAATAAGAGATTTTTAAAAGCCCTCATTACATTGTAGAAGTTCGTATTATCCATTCTCTTTCTTCACTACCAAAGTAAATCAATTGTACTTTAGATTGAGACATACCTTAGAATGCTGCCTTTAAAAAGTTGCATGGCATTGTTGGGTTGCTTGCCTTGCAGTTTCTTTGGGTGTGGCAGATATCATTTGTGTTTTTCTTTATTTCTTCCTTGTTTGCTGAAGGATAGCATAATCCATGAACTCCATAGTGAGATGTGACTGCATGTGTGCATGCTGACTCCAAGGACTAGGACCCTTCAGAGGTTGCTGAACTACAACTTCCATCTGTAGTTTGGCAACATTTGGAGGGCCTAACATCTGAATAGTGCCACTGGCATTTGCATACTGCTCATAGGGGTGCTCATTAGCACTGCCTATGGAAAACTCCATCAAGCGCGATCATGTCAAAGCAGGCCACTGTGTGGCAAAGATGAGCTGTTTCCATTCCTTACAGGCGTTCCTGTTGTCTGACTATGAACTGCCCTCTCAAGGAAGACTTGCACATGGGAACAGAGCATGTAGATGGGAATGCTAAGCTAGCTTGGGCCTGGTTTGCAGATAATGCTAAGCCAAATTAACATAGTTTATTAAACAATACCATAATCACAGGTGTCCCCCACAGATGATCGTGCAAACATTGGCTTGTTTCCCCCCTGCCTCCTTGCCTGCTTTGTGCTCCACCTGATATCCTCAGAAAATGTCTACTGGCATTGCCTAACTTTGACACCATGCTTCCTTCCATTGGCTGGCTGGAGTGGAAATCTTACTCCATTAAAATCCTTGGCGGTGTAGTTTATTAACCTTTTCCTTCCACTGCTTTGCTTTATTCCCCTACCCACCAGTCACCCATAGTGTTGTTTTGTCACATAATCCCATTGCTCCTACCTTGGTTAGGACAGAATCCTGCCCTCCTTCCTCAATGAATGAAATGTATCTGAGTGAGAATACAACATTTAACATTGTTGCAAATGCTCTTGGAGTGGAGTTAGAGAAGAGGGACTAATTTTATTTCACAGGCAAGATTCCATGAACCCGGACACTTGTCCTCTGGAAGGAAGAATAGGACTTTGTATGTGTGTTGGTGGGTTTTGGTCCAAAGGGAAATCATTGAGTTGCTGCTGCTGGCATTACTTCACCTATCTCATCCTTTCCAAGGTAGCCTGAAGTCTCCCTCCTCCCTTTTTCCTGTTTAAAATCCAGCCTTGGAACTTTTTGCTATGCTTAGAACAGGCTTCCTCAACCTCGGCCCTCCAGATGTTTTGAGACTAAAATTCCCATCATCCCTGACCACTGTTCCTGCTAGCTAAGGATCATGGGAGTTGTAGGCCATCTGGATGGCCGAGATTGAGGAAGCCTGGCTTCCAAGCTGTAAGCCCCACTAAACTTATTGAAGTTTACTTCTGAGTAGACATGTATAGTAATTTAGATAGGAAACCATAGAATCATAGAAGCAGAGAAGAAAGAAAATTAACTGGGGGAGGGGAAGAGTATCCATAAAATGGCTGCTCGTGGACAGAATCTTAAAATAAATTTATCTATTATTTATTAAATTTGTATACTGCCCTATACCCACAGGTCTCAGGGCAGTTCACAGGATAAAAACAGACTATAAAACCACAAAATGCATAATCAAAACAAAAACAACCCAATAACCCAATCCATGGGTAGTTTTCTATGGTAGTTTTCTTTTAAAATAATTTTTAAAGCCCTATGGTCATTCATGCAGGCATGACTTTAGAATGTTAGTAACAGGCTTTCAAGCTTTGTAAACAGTAGACAATCAGTGAAGTGGGTAAAGCTGGTTGTAATGAGAAATAAACACTGTTTAAATTTTTATCTCCACAACTCTTCTGTGTAGTAAAGGTGGGTCAGAGCAGATAAATTTCTCTTAAGGAATGCAATTTTATTAATAGTTGCCATAACACAAGTTGCTTTAAGAAATCTGGAGGTGGAAGAATTGTGTGGGGGAAAGGACCATGTTACCAGGGAGATCTAGCAGTGACATCATTTATGCTCTTACTACTGTCTCTGTACATTTATGTGGAACAAACAACCACACTTAAACCGTAGTCAAAAAATTGTCCTGGTTCACATCTCTAAACTAGAGGTGCAGAACTGGGTATGGCTGGCAGGTTGGCTCCTTAATTCTCCCACTTCTCATTGCCATGACAGATAAGTGGGACCAGTTACAGCAAACCCTTTTGAAGTCCATTTACTGGCAAAGTTTGCATTCAGACTGCATCTACACATGGACATTTCTCCTCTGGAGATAGCAGATGTGGTTTGAATCCAAGTAGTTCTGCAGATCTCTTGGGGCTGTAAGTGAGCCCCATTTGCAAAGGAACATTTGAGCCACATACTTTCCCTATACTGGACCTAGAATATGACTTCAGTTGTGGGGCAGATAGACATGGTTAGGAGGAAATGGCGTAGAATCTGGACACACTGGGCCTAATTGGCTCATGGGCCATAGATTTCTCATCCTTGCTCTAAAACATAGTTAATGTCAGATGGCCAACCATGGCTTATTTTATTTGAGGAACTGGGTCAAGTTCACACATAATACTAAACCATGAACTAATATGTGTGAACCAGGTCATTCTCTCACAGAAATATGGAATATATTTTATAGTACATATTTTATTGAAATATCAAATTGCTGAAGTACAGTACATTGAACATTTGAATTTCATTTTGTATGAAGGTGCTCCAAAGATGGAGCAGGTTCTTGCAGGTGCATTTTTAGTGGGTGTCTAGGGCTACTTTCTAGCTTGAGTTGGGTGAAACAGGTTTTGAAACTGAAAGTCCAGAGTCAATAAAAAGATGCTGCAATTGCTTAGTTGTAGGTACTATCATTTATTTCCGTTGTGTGTCCAAAATGGTTTTGCATAAATAGATGCACTAAGCCTAACATTTGGCAGTTGAGGCTTCTAGCATTTAAAACCTACTCCCCCCAAAAAAACCTCACTGATGTTTAAAAGGCTTGTGAAATCAAAGTATTTTTTCATGATGGAGGGTGTGTGTGTGTGTGTGTGTGTGTGTGTGACTTACAGGTGGTGAGAATTTTAGGCGTGTCCAAGTGACATGTGATCACCAACACATGGGTCTTTTGGGACCCAGAAGAAGGCAGAACAGAAGCAGAATGTGCTTATATGCGCTCCACTTACATGTATGGGGACCAGGAACAGAACCAAGGTTTCCTGCCTGTATTTCTGTGCTTAAAGCTGCTTTAGGTTTAAGTAGATTGAGCTGATGCAAACTCAATATACTTGTGTGAATGATAGCGTGTTTAAGACCTTTAGTCCAGACAATTCAGTTGCTGAAAGAAAACCAAGAAGGAAGTATTCTTTATAGTAGCGCATGAAGAAAACTGGTGTTGCATAGTAAGTTCCTGGTTCATTTCACTTCGGCTGTGAGCTTGCTAGGTGTCTGCACTAGCTACTGTTTTCTTACCCCCATCTTCAGTATGGTCTTAATACTGACCTACTTTGCAAGGCTATTTGTAAGAGTTACCAAATTCATATCTGGAATACTTTGAACTCTTGGCATATGGCATGGGTGTGGAACCTCTAACTTGTGTAAATTATTAGACCCAGCGTTTGACCTGCAAGGCTGGCTGCCTGAAGCCACAGAGCCAGCTGCCTGACACCTGAAGTACTGTGTGATGTCATGGATAAGGGTAGGCAAGGACTTGGCTCCAAATGAGCAATTGGAAGCTTAAAGTGGGCTTCCAATTGTTTATTTGCAAACGGGACTTGCTGACAGTGTTGATCAGGTTATGTGCACTGACAGTGAGCCCCACTGGGATTAGCCAAGAAGGCACAGTGCTTTACAAGTGCCAACAATCAACTGATCATTGGTGCTTGAGAAATGTTGGGCCTTGCCTGCAGTGGCTTGATTTCAAACTGCATGGGCAAAAAGGAAAAGGAGCCATGTGATGTCAGACGATTGATAGATGGTCAGCACTGCCCATCTTTCAAAGCAAACCTGCTGAGGGGTTGCAGAATAGGGGAGGCGGGTATCTGGCCTCCCAGCCAGATCCAGTTCTTTCACCACAATCAATGGTTTACAAACACAATGTGACATTATTTTTTACAATGAAAGCTTTTAACATGAGTTAGTTAGAATCTTGTAGGAGTAAAAGAAGTAAAGCCTTGAATATAAAAATATGAAGAAATGTGGTATAGTTGATATTTTCTTTGATTTGCACAGGAGAGCCCTTGGTTTAAGCCATTGCTAAGCATTGTTCACCTTGGGTCAGTTACTATTGCTCAGCCTGACATATTCTGTAGGGTTGTGGAGGGAACATGTGAATTTTTAAAACTGATTTTTAATTTCAAGTAACAAAACAAGGAATGCAGAGCTTAGTAGTTATACAGAAAAGAAAGCAAAATAGAGACTGATGGTTGTAATTTTAGATGTTCCAAGAAAGGCAATCAAATGAAAGTGTCTCTTCATAAGGTTCCATGAGTCGATTCTCTTAACAAAGTCAATAAAAGCATACTTGTCGTATAGAAGGTGTGAGTTTTCCTCCCCCACCCTCCAGTCAACATTCCTTTTGTAAAATGGTTAATCTGACCAGAAGCACAATATGAAATCCAGGCTTCAGAAAGATTTGCATTTAAAGTTTTCCGATTTTTTTGCAGTCACTAATCTAGCTGCAGTTAATAAATGGAGAATCAGGTTTTTATTGGTTATGTTCTTAATCCGAGGAGAAAAATTATTGTAGGGCTGTAGCGATTGTGCCATCATTTGATTGTTTGAAAAACGTTTTCCCTAAAGGGAATAATTATGGGGCAAAACCACACATGTGTACTAGAGAGCCAGATAAATTGCATTCCTGCTAGCAAAGGTTGGATGTGTTATGATTAATTCTATATAATCTGGCTGGGCACATGTACCAGTGATGTGCTATCTTTAAAGCGTTTTCTCAAGTTCTAATTGAGATTGATCCAAATGGCAGTTTATTCCAAATGTGTTCCCAGAATTGTTCCTCTGTTCTCCAAAATCTTTTCTCCATTTTAGTCTTAATGAAGTGAGAAGAAGGGTAGCCAATTGTGTGAGGCTTTTATATAGTTGGGAAAATGTGGAAAACTTACCAAAAACCCCACAAAAAAACACTGTTTATTCTTCTAGGCTTGCTGCACAGTTAATTAGATAAGACAAGTGATATTGTGCCAGCATTGAAAAGAGCTAAATTTGATATGAAATATCTTCTCAGTGTTCTAAACCATTTCTTTTGTTTTTTCCTTTCCCTAGATTTTGGATCCCTGTTTGATCTGGAACATGACTTACCAGATGAACTGATCAGCTCCACAGAATTGGGACTTACCAATGGTGGTGACATTAATCAGCTGCAGACTAGTCTTGGTATGGCACAAGATGCTGCTTCAAAACACAAACAGTTGTCTGAACTGTTACGTGCTGGTAGCTCACCAAACCTTAATATGGGAGTTGGTGGGCCAGGTCAGGGCATGGCCAGCCAACCCCAGCAGAACAATCCTGGAATGGGAATCTTAAACAGTATGGTCAAAAGCCCCATGGCACAGGCAGCATTGACATCTCCAAATTTGGGTATGGGCGCAAGTGGACCAAATCAAGGTCCGTCTACTCAACCCACTGCAGGAATGATGCCAGCAGTGAACAATCCAGTAAATCAGCCTGGAATGGGAATGAATGCAGGAATAAATGCTGGCATGAATCCTGGTATGTTGGCTTCAGGAAATGGACAAGGCATGATGCAGGGGCAAGTTTTGAATGGTTCGATTGGAGCAGGAAGAGGACGTTCCAACATGTCATACTCAAACCCAGGAATGGGTAATGCTGGTAACTTGTTGGCTGAGACATTGCAGCAAGGTTCTCCGCAGATAGGACAGACAGGCTTGAGGGGTCCACAGCCTGGAGCAATGGGCAAGGTAAGACAGTTTTTCTTGTGATCACATTTAAGTTTTTGAAGTATAGTATTTCAAAATACCTGAGCATTTCTAGAAAACAGGCTTGTGAGAAGCATTCACTGCAATTATGAATGATACCTGGGAATATTTAAGCATATTAATACATGATGAGGCATGTAGCATTATATGAAAAGTTGTATTTCTAAAAAACCTCATAGTCTTTGTGTCCAGTTACAGTACAGTGGTACCTCAGGTTACAGACGCTTCAGGTTACAGACTCTGCTAACCCAGAAATAGTATCTCGGGTTAAGAAATTTGCTTCAGGATGAGAACAGAAATCGTGCGGCAGCAGGAGGCCCCATTAGCTAAAGTGGTACCTCAGGTTAAGAACAGTTTCAGGTTAAGAATGGACCTCCAGAACGAATTAAGTTCTTAACCCGAGGTACCACTGTATTGCCATTCAAAATGATATATTGAGTTTATAGCTTTCAATAGTACCTATGATTGGTGTACAGTAGTATCTCAGATTAAGTACGCTTCAGGTTAAGAACTCCGCTAAGAACAGAAATCGTGCTCTGGCGGCACAGCGGCAGCAGGAGGTCCCATTAGCTAAAGTGGTGCTTCATGTTAAGTACGCGTCAGGTTAAGAACGGACCTCCGGAACGAATTAAGTACTTAGCCCGAGGTACCACTGTATTAGTTCTTCAATTGCAGAATAATCCTACAGGTGGTGTTGATACTGAAGATGAATTTTTTCCCTAGTATTAAAACTACTGGGAAGACTAATATTGCTATTCTTCAGTGAAACATTGCTATAATTGTGGGTGGGGTGGGAATATATGTGCACGCAATATTTTCCTTGATTTGTTAAGTAGTGGCTAGGTTTATCACAGCTGTTACCCATGATTGATAACTTCAACCTCCAGATGCAGCATTTCTGAATACAGATGCTGGTGCCAAACAGTGAAGGAGAGTTTGCATGGTGGCTGTAGATATTTTGTAGTCACTTTTGCAAATTAGATGGTAGACCTGTAGGTTTGCTCCTGCAGGACTTCTCATATCTCAGTACTTGGAAAAAACAGTACTGTGAGTGTAATAAGGTACCAAGAACAGTATATTCACTAATTAGAATGAATAACCTAGTGCTTTGTAAGTGGTGGAGCAGAAAAATGCTGTACATTTCATTACTAATCTTGTAGCTTTGATATAACCTCTGCACATAATTGTTTTACTATTTCAGGGGAAATGATAGGAAACAGCTTTTCTCTTACTTATTTTGGTACAATGTTTAGATTAAGCATCTAAAATGAGTCCTCAATAGGTACTTGCCTAGCAGGTGCTTGTCCTGTGGTAGCAAACTGCCAGGTTGCTCGCATTGAGTGTTAGCCAGTGAGAGTTAACACATGATTGCACAGAGCAGCAAATAGAGGTCTTTGGTGCTTTATGTAAAATGGGTGGGGAACTGTATCTAGCTGGTGGGCTGTACCCTGGGTTCTCCTACCGATGGTGGGCCATTTTGACAGGTAGGTGAGCCTCTGCCCACCTGGAAATTACTCTATGTCACTGTGATGGCAGTTGACACATTTTTACTTGGCAGTGCTACAAAGGAAATTCTAGTTTATTCAAGCCTGACTTGGGAGTTACCATCAAACTGCTGATACAGGCCAACTTCATGCTCTACTTTGAGCAGGAATTCAGTGCATTATGGAGTACTGTATGGGGAACTCCATGGTTCAGCTGATCCCAGCAGGGTTGCTGTCACTGCCAAAACCAGCTGATCAGCAGTGATAGCAAGTCTCCCTTGCCAATGAACAATTGGGAGTGTACTTTAAGGCTCCCAGTAGATAATGACTGCCAATGCACAATCTGCCCCATACCTGATATCACATGACATCAGTTGTGGGGTAGGTGGGTGTGGTTTTGGGAAAGCAGCCTCACAAGCCAAATTGGGAACAGTGCTAGGTCTAAGTAGGCCCACAGGCTAGAGGATCCTCATGCCTGGTGATAGATGTAATCAAAAACATATGAAGGGCACCATGTTGGTGAGGATTTCTTTAGTAGAATACAGTGGTACCTCGGGTTAAGTACGCTTCAGGTTAAGAACTCCGCTAAGAACAGAAATCGTGCTCTGGCGGCACAGCGGCAGCAGGAGGTCCCATTAGCTAAAGTGGTGCTTCAGGTTAAGTACGCTTCAGGTTAAGAACGAATTAAGTACTTAACCCGAGGTACCACTGTAGATCTATGCAGTCTTTGCATATAATATCTTTTCATCTGTCTTTAGAAAACTCATTTGCTCTAATGACTAAACATAACAATGTGTTCAGTCGCCATAGCGTGACTCTCACTGGCAGGTATGGTTTACTACTTAGATGCAGACTGGGTTTGCAAGTTGCTTGGCTGATGAGCTTGCTTGATCAGTCAACCTGCTTGCCTTACATTTCCATCTTTGTGAGCTGTTTAGCTTGTGAAAGAGTGAAACTTGTAAAGGGGATATAGCAAATTCTGGTCTTAGGTTCCTACCGGTAAGGTCTGCAGAATCTCAGTTGATAGTTCAGGCATAAGTCTTGCAAGCAGACTTTAAAGGCAATAACTAGCTCTTAAGTAACAATGTAGAACAAAAATTTTAAAGTTTGGATGTATATAGGTGCAGTGACAAGATAAGAATAAAATTTTATTTTTAGAAAGTTTGTTTTTTATGGGGAGAATGGACACCACACTGTCAGTAGCAAGGGAAATGGAAGTGTGTGACCAAAAAATAGTATGGTGTTCTTTGTTTTTGTTTTTTTACTCAAGACAGTGGGAAGACAGGAGAGGCTGGGCTTTAGCAATTAAATCTAACTACTATTGTAGGTGCAGTTGACTACACACATATTCAAGTGACAAAATATGAATTTCAAATTATCAAAAGCAGTACCAAATTTTATAGCAAGATGAAATCTGGAATTTCAGAAAAATATGTAGCACCACTGCTTAGTATAACTTGAAACAACACCATCTTATAATATAAAATAAATTTGCCATTGTAAATGTAACACCCCCACCCCCACCAAAAATACTTAATGATCCATATTTTATCAACATGTTTGATTTTATTGTATATTTGGCTGGTCAATTGAACAATGTCTTAACCCTGAAAGAGAATGCAAGTGTGTTTGATTTAGTCTGATAACTTACTGGAATCTAAATGGAAGAGTAGAGGAATCCTGGCCCCAGATGCATGGAATTAATCAACATTTTTTGTAGTTGAATTGTTGAAGCAAAAACATTTTTTGCTTGACATGAGAGAGCTTGTTGCTATTGAAGAATGTTTTTGTGACAGGACTACTGCATTACTGTACTTCCATCGCTATTTCTGTGCTTGAGATGGCAGCTTTTTAAAAAATAAAGTGAATAAGTTGAACACACCCACTGCAGAGTGCCTCACTACCAGTGACTACTGTAGGTACATGTTCACAATTGGAAGTTGGGGAAGTAGAATCACTTCATTTTTGTCTACTAGTGAATGTTTTGGTTTACATGGGAAATGATTTTAGCAAGATATGTGTGAATGAGGTGGACAGTGATGCATGGAAAAGGGAAGTCTTGCAGTCATTGCTGATTTCGGTGGCATCTTGATAGAAGTTGTAGAAGCACTATCTCAGAAACAGGGTTAACGTGGAGTAAAGAACAAATATGACAATGACAAGACCCTACAATTTGCTGGCCGTGCCCTCTCCCTAGCAGGCATCTTTCACCCCACCTCATATTATCTGGTTACAGCATTTAAGATGGCTACCCAAGAGCTATAACCATCTTAAATGCTGTAACCAGATAATATGACCTTGGAGAGCTGTGATGGGTGTATGTGTGGCTTTTTTTGGTGTGTGTGTGTGTTTTGTGCTGTTTTTTGTTTTGTTTTTTCTTTCTGTTTTTTGCAGGATGGCATGCAATTTCGTTGCACTTGTATAGCGTTGTGCTTGTACTTGTGCAATGACAATAAATTATCTTATCTTATCTCACCTGGTATGGGGAGCATGCAGGCTTGGGAGCTGTAGCTTGAAGGCAGTGGCATCCAACAACCTTCTCGGCTTCACTGATGTGGTCCAAAGGAAAGGAAAGTTTGGTTGCAGGAGTTGCTGGAAGGAGGCATACCCAACCGTCTTAGGGACTCCATTTTGGATTGTGTAGGGCAGTGAAGTTGTTGACCTTTTTGTAGGATTGATGTTGTTGAGCTTTTTTTATGATTTTACCCCAGGAAATAAACTGCCACAGGGGCCAGATTAAACTGACCAGCAGGCCAAATTAGGCCCCCGAAAAGGACTTTGGACATGACAGGTGTAGGGTTTACTCCTTAGCCTTTTCTTCACCTGAACATGTCCCACAAAGCAGCGGGTACGGATTTTTTTTCTTGGGGTTTACTGGTCAGTTCACCTCCTATTATATGACTCAGGCTGGGAACAATCTTGTATAGGTTGTGTTCTATCTCTAACAGCTACTGAAGGAAAGATACATTGTGCTACCTTCTAATCTCCACTATAATGATAACTACATTTAATATTACTACTTTGGGGAAGGTTTGCTATTTATGTATTGCCCTTAAAAATAACTGGTGTATTCTGTGGCTTCCAAGATAAAAACTGTAACACCTCTTTCAACATGGATTTCCTGGAAAATTTTCCGAGAGTGATCTAGTTTGCCATATTTTCTTGTATTTAATAAACAAAACTAAAATCTTTGAAACTATCAAGCTTGCTTAATATTTGCATTTGGCATCTTTTCATTTTTGCTAATGAACTTATGAAACAGAAAAAATTCCATGGAAAAATAAAGCCCTGAAAAGTTTTCTGCTCCACATTACTGCTGAACATTGTTGAGAACTCTTGTGCCTTGCATAGACATGAAACACATAAATAGTGGCTTTGGAGTGATGCCGTTTCCTTTTCTCAATCTATGGGGCTTGTATGTTTTGTTTCCCAAAGCACCTAGAATTCTAAGTTGCAAACATTTTTTTTTATTACCTGATTATATACTGCATTGGAACTGCATCTTTCAGGCCCTCAAGGTCTGAGCCAGCAGAAATTCTTACTGGTTCTTTCTTGGTGGCAGTTGTTTAAGCTAACCCTGGTTTGGGAAAGGTTTTGAATCTGAGAGCAAAACTGGTGTGTTTACCTAAAGATGCTTACAGCCAATAAAAATCAATATAGATTAACAACAAAGTTGCAAAGCAACAACACTGTCTTTCAAATGGATGGAAATATGTATTTGATCAACACAGCTATAGGTGGCAGTTTAGAATTTGATTTCATATGGTTGTATCCAATAGTAGCCTTGCTGTATTGAAAAGTGTTTCTGCTCTCAAGATAGGGAACACACCTTTAACAGATCCTACTACCTTCTGCAGACCTTAGTGCCATATCTCACTGGCTAAATTTAAAGGTAAAAAAAAGGACCTCTGACAGTTAAAGTCCAGTCGCGAACGACTCTGGGGTTGCGGCGCTCATCTCGTTTTACTGCCTGAGGGCTTCCGGGTCATGTTGCCAGCATGACTAAGCCGCTTCTGGCAAAACCAGAGCAGCGCACGGAAACACCGTTTACCTTTCCGCTGGAGCGGTACCTATTTATCTACTTGCACTTTGACGTGCTTTCAAACTGCTAGGTTGGCAGGAAAATTTAAAGGTACTGGGGTGCAAATATAATCCTCATTAATTTATCGATCACCTTCTTAAAAAAGCCATCTCAAGGTGATGTATAATTAAAACAAGTTATAACACAAAAACAGCAGATGCATTTAAAACAAAACTGAAATCAAGCAAAGTAGGCAGTTATGATAAAGACCAGTTAATGCTGCTGGGAAAGCCTGTTAGTACAAACATGTCAGTTATTTCAGGAAAGTACAGGTAGAGAGGGTGCCTGTTGTATCTTGACAGGAATTCTATTCCTCAGAGAGGGACAGCCACACACTGCTCCGAGTTACTGCAGAGCTGGCTTCTGAAATCTTTGGAACTTGCAGGAGAAACTTACCAGTAACTGCAGGCATTTTCAGATAGCCAAATAGCAGTTGGAAAGATAGTGACCCTGCTACCAGATCTAGCTTTGTGACTTTAAGCCTACAAAATGCAGTGCTGCAACCTTTTATTAGTTGAAGAAGCTTCATAATTCTATAATGAGAATTTCAGTTCCTGAAGATTAGTTGGCTTATGTAAACAGATTTTTACAAAACTTATTTCTTTATTACCAAAAGTTCTTGAGAAAAACTGCAGGTGTCAGGCATAATTTGGGGGCATAGCTTTGATCTTCAGAAAGGCAAATGTTCTTCAAGGATGGTGCGTCCTGTAACATAGGCATAAATAATCTGAAAACTGAATTTCTCTCCCTTAAACAGTTTCATTCATATGCAAACGCATACAGAGCTAAATTTTAATGCACTTTTACTCAAAATGCATTTTTTAGTATTGTATGTTCTTACTCAAGCAAATCCATTGAACAAAGTAGGACTATTGATAAATGTACATATCATTACAGGCTTAGTCTATTTGTTATACCTCACAAGATTGATAAACTACTAAGATTTCTTTAATAGTCTGACAACTTTAATAATATAATAATATTATTTAATATTATTTAATATTAAATAATTAAATAATGTGAAGATTCAGTTTAATGCGCAATTGGAGTATACTGTCTTCTGAAATTTACTTGAGTGATAATTGGAGAAGCAAAGAAGATTGTTTAACGTAAATTGTAGATACGGTTTTGCTCTGCTTCTGTCAGTTTTAGCAGAAAGGACACTCTTTTTAGCTTGGACACCCCCATTTGTAATGTATGTTCTTAAGCTAGCTGAAGAGCCTATTAGAGGGAAATCTGAAATGGAGGCTGAGACTCAAGAGTGTATTCAACTGGTTTGGCTGTTGGCAGAGAGCCCAAGTTTCACTTTTTGAGGTGAAGTTAGTACAAATCTGACAACAAGCATGCTTGATCTGTGTTGCTCCCCAACCAGCTGTTGTCAATACCCCACAACTGAGTCTAGAAAAGTAAACTGGGAACAGGAGGTTTTTTGAGGGGTCTAAAAATGAAAAGTGAAAGTATTTTATAGCCTATGTATAGCTGAACTTCATCTTCAAATGAAATACTTGGCTTCTTTTGTATGGCAAAGAAAAATGGCATAGCTGTTATGCATATCAGGACGAGCATTTTCTTCTACTTTCATGGGGTTATAATATATAGGTGCTTTATCTGCAGGAAACATTCTTGTCAACTATAATAATAATAATAATAATAATAATAATAATTTATTATTTGTACCCCGCCCATCTGGCTGGGTCTCCCCAGCCACTCTGGGCGGCTTCCAGCAATATTAAAAACAAAACAAAACAATACATTAACATATTACAGATTAAAAACTTCCCTAAACAAACTAACACTTTGTTGTGCAAAGGTTTGATATTTGTGCTTTTATAAAAACCCTTATCCTGAATTCTAAATAGGTGGAAAGCAGTGGTGTGAATTTCCATTTTCTAAAATGGATCTAATTTTTTCCAATGCCCAGTTTAAATCAGCTTTGCAAATCTGGTTATGATAATTGTTGGACTTAGTCTATACTATATATAGCTGTCTCAAAACTCTATACCATATAGCACTCTGTACTCTAGATGTGGTATAAATGTTAGTAAATCATATTCAAAGCTTTACTAAGATTTTTTTTATTACTTGCAACTGTTTTAAGACAATTTAGTGTTATGATCTTTGCTTAAATTTAATGGGGGGTGGGGAGTAGAAGCACTCAAAATTGTTAACATATACTAATTTTATCAAGCCCAAACAGCTGTACATGAGAGAGAGAAAGAATGAACTGTGTTCATTTAGGTTGAAGTGACTGGGTTAGATATAACTGACCATAGTTTGAAATACTCTGGATTTATTTTTGTTTTACTTCTGTTCAGGTGTTCAGTGTTTGTTTTTTAAAAGAGGTGTTTCCATCCATTCATATAAATTGGCCTGTTCTGGCTCTAATTGATCACAGTACAATGATTCTACAATCTTCTGGTGCTGTTGAATATACTCTAGAACTCTTGCATTTGAGCTGTAATTTAATTTTATTATGTGTGTGAAAAGGTGAGTCACGTTTTCTTGAACAGCAGTTAAGAATTATGGATTAGTAGTTACTTGGCATATCATTGGTATACTTGAGCTACAGTAAATATCATTGATGGTGTAGAATAACCAGACCTTGATATCTGAACATTATGCAGTCCAAGTGGAATTAAGCCATGACTGCAGTACAAGATCTTGCAGGTAGAACTAGATGAAGTCGGGATGTAATTTGGTGGCAAATTTTTGTTTGTACTTTTATTTATTTTTGAATAATTTCAAAGAACAATTGTACAAGACATCCCCCAATAACATAAATATACAACCACATGTGAAGGGGAAATGTCAGGATGAAATTGGGATTAATCTCTGATTAGGTTCACAATAGGAAGTGTGCACAGTTTGAACCTGGGACATCTTGTACACAACTCCTGGCATTTCTGGGTAGGGCTGGAAAAGGCTACTGTCTGAAATGTTGGAGAGCCACTGCCAATCAGACTGTAGATGATAAAGGTCTAGCAGCAGCAATGGTTTGACTTGGTCTAAGGCAGTTTCCTATGTTCTTGTGCACCATATTAGCAACACCAAGGATGTGGAATGTGTTTCCTTTCAGATGTTGTTGAACTCCGATTCCCTTCAGACCCACCAGCATGGCCAGTGGTCAGAGTTTATAGGAGTTGGAAGCCCACATAGAGGGTCTCTGGTTCCCAATCCTGGAGTTTTTGTATAAAGGATATGGTTCTAAACTTATATGTATGCAAGAAATGACAAAGTCATAAGTGAATAGCATAGTTTCTGGGGCTTCAGTAAAAAAAGACATGATATATTTGATACATAAATGAACTCCAAGAAAGGACTTAATCACATTTTGATCCATAGCTTTACATGTTGGCATTGTCTAAAGTGTTTTGGCCACCTGTTAAGGATTCAATATGCCACATATTAAAATTAACTGAAAGGTTTAGCTTTGCAATAATAAACCTCCTTAACTCTTGGTATATACTGAATTTGATTCAAACGCTGTAATCTTATATGTCTGGGGAAAGTTCATCTTATCTTCTCCTTTATTTTTTCTTGATGATGGTTCACATGTCTTTTCTTAGAGCAAACATGCTAAAGTAGCTTGCAACAGTGTTTGAAATTAGCCAGGCACATTTTGCACCTGGCTATCAGCCACTTGTGACCAAGTAAAGAAGCCTAGGTGCAAGGATGGTGCCTGACATTTCCACTATCTGCATGCCTCAGGATCCTTGGGTCTTGATTGTTTTCACACACTAATAACACATCCTGTAGAATTCTATAAGTTTTATTTTATCTACACAATCAGAATGAATTTCAGGAACCAAAATGCTTTTTCTGTGCAGCCTGAGCACTCAGTGAACAACGTTATAGTTCATTGTTGTAGCTTCTCTTCACCTACACCACCTCACTGCCCTGTTCACAGTTGTGAAGAATATTCTTACATTATGAATGGTCTGTGTCACCATTAAGAAAAAGAGGTAAGAATAGGCCTATATGTATGTGTGAAATGTCCCTGGATAAAGTGGCTATTCTTCCTTAAGTTCTCAAAGTTCTGAGTTTCTAACACTGGTTTACAGTGGGAGTGTGGTCAGTTTGGGCTTTTAAAATGCACATGCTGCAGACTGAATTTAACAGGGGAGGTGGAATAAATTGCATTCTTGAAACAGAAGTTTCCAGTGCCATCTGCTCTGTTAGTATCTATAGAGAATTTTCCAAATTTGAGTATTTAGAGGATCAGTTTGCTGCCAAGAACGTGTGTGGAGAACCACCCCCTCCCAAATATAGGAGCTTCTACTACTCATTGTTATGTTTAATCAATGAATGTGAATATTGTCAATTACATGCTTTTATACTCCTTTGTAGCAATGTTTCATTTGCAAGGCACCCTGAGCAATTACTGAAGAATAAATACTATTTTAATTGTTGTTGTTTATTAAATTGATATACTTCTCTTCATCCAAAGATCACAGAGTGGTTCACAACATAATATGGCCTTAACTGGGATTTGACAATCGCCCTGCTTATAAGTACCCTGTAAGAGAGCCAGTGAATTTGAACAGATTTTCTCTTCACATCTCAGCCACATTACATTTAATGGTAGTGGGCTACGCTGGTGCAATGACATTGATAATTAAGTTTGTTAGAGGCTTGGAAGAATGGCTCATGAAGATAGTTTAGTTATGAACCCAAATGGGTCCACTTTACAAACCTTAAACTTAAAATCTGTCGATATTTTAGAATCGTAAGAGTTGCAAGGGACCTTGGTGGTCATAGCATTTATCTCTGAGTTTTACTTGTGAATCTAGGGACTGCTGATAGTCCATAGTGAGCTTTCACATGAAATCATGAATGGAAGAGAATGCTAGAGGTTATTCCCAGACCAATCAAATATTAAAAAATAATAGGATTATAACAATTGTGCACAAGCTTTCTCAACTGGATAAATGGGTCTTTGCTATATCTACTTTCTATTATTTGAATTTTGTTTTAAATGTATCTGCTGTGTTTTGTGTTTTTGTCTTTTCACTTTTCACTTTTTTCATGTGCGTAACTGTGAGATGATTGTGCAGAAGGCTACTTAAAAATTAATGACAATAATAGTATAAATTGGCCACAAAGTTAACAGCCAGCCAAAAATAGTACTCAAAAGAGGGGCTGATGGAAGATGGATAGAATAATTTGCCAGCCCCTGCTAAGGGTAAAAAGCAGGGTAAAGAATTCTACAGGCTAGAAACACAGTAGACATCAAGCTTTTTGTGTTCCTATACTTTATGTCTTGAAAATAAAGACTCATTCTGCAAATCCAGCAAACAAAGCAAATGGACTAGTGGCAAAGGCATGAGTCACTCCATACCTCCTTGTTCTCCCTTTTCCTACTTGTGTAGCATAGAGGTACTATAGGCTGGTAGCAGAGGAATGAAGTGCTTATTTTCTCTGCCGCCAGCCCTCTTGCTTTCTAGGATGGACAGGTAGTAGGGAGCTTGACCTCTAGAATCCAGTATGAAAAGTGGGCTGGCAGTGGTGGGTTGAAATGTTTCATCTCTTTGCCAGCAGTCCACTTGATTCCTGTGCACAGCATACTGAGCACCTTCCCACTTCCTATGCTCTGGCAAATGAAAACTTTAAACACATTCTTTAAAAAGCAACAATAAGCTATAACTGGTCAGACTCTGAAGTTGGCTACAGCAACTACCAGAGGAACAACATATTGTGCCTGCCAGTTTATGTATAACTTCATGATCTATGCCAGTGTTTCTCAACCAGTGTGCCTCCAGATGTTTTGGGACTACAACTCCCATCATCCCTCGCTAGCAATACCAGTGGTCAGGGATGATGGGAATTGTAGTCCCAAAACATCTGGAGGCACACTGGTTGGGAAACACTGATCTATGCTGTCAAGGTGGATCTAAACCTATGCAGTCTAAATTTTCAGGGTTGTCTATGTGGCATGTTTTGAGGTACACAAACTGAAAACACAAGGATGACAGAGCAAATGGGATGACTTAGTAAGAGCCGAACAACTTGCAATTGTCTTCTATTCCCCAATAGAAGGATAGTAGAGAGGCTCCATTCTCCACTGATGATGTAACCAAACGTGTGTTCAGTTATTTTTCCATGCTTCTCTATGTTTGAGGCTAAGGAACACCGATTCTCCGTTACTACTTGGTCTGGGTGCGCTGTGAAACTGCTCAGCTGAGGAGAGCGTGGTTACTGCTCCCCGCTGCGAGCAGTTAAAATAGCCCTGATGCTCTGCCCACTCATGGGCGTTCCCTCCCCCCAGCTGAGCGGCACAAAGCAGCTCCAATGCTATTGCTGCTCACATGAGAGAGCACAGGGCTGTCTCAGCTGGGGAGGGGGTGAAACTGCCTCAGCTCTCAAGGTGAGAACTGGGGCAGTTTCACCTGGTGTGTCTCGCTGGCATAGGCCAATTCATCTTGTTTTTTCAACATTGTGGTATATCACCAAACTGCCATGTTTTGCTGGCAATACACTGCTATGTTGAAAAGCTGATCTCTCCCAGTCCTAATTACTACTACTGTACTATACTACAGAATTATGTCTGTTTTATATTCACCTCAACTTATTAGCAGTGTGACCTTTTTAGGGGGTGGCATCAGCTGTTGCTACTGGAGAACAGGGCACTGAATTGTGTATTAGATAATGTAAAAGATAATGATATCAGAAAGTTTTGGAAGGGAATTTCCAGTATGTTACAGTAGTGCATAGAATGGACTCTTCCACTATAGCCACCTAGGTTTATTTAACTGATGCTGGTTTCTTAATTATGTTAGTACCTGCTACTTTGTCTAAACCACAGATTTCCTCTTTTAAAAACAATGTGCTTGTTTTCTCTGTAACTAAAATCTCTGTGTAAAATGGACTGTGGCCAGCAGAGCTTTCTTACAATTTCCAGTAGAGATTTCCTGCTATCTAGGAACTTGACTAGCAAAATAGTATAAAATGAACTTACTTGGACAAGTAGATAAGATCTGAGACATAGAAAATCTTCCTGTATAAAGAACCAATCATTGGAAATTACCTGCTCTGATAGACCACACTTCTGAAAGAGGCACAAGAAATTGTGTATTTTATTTATAATGGGCAGGGGTCCACCAGCTTGGAGCTGGGGAGAAGAGAAGAGCCTTGTTGCTTCAATTTCAACTGAAAACTCATGCATTTTTTGATAACTGTTTAAAGATTGTCATGATTTAGACCAGTCCACCATTGTACATATGGAGGAATTCAGCTTCATGCTGTAATGATTGTTCTGTCAGTGCATGCATTTCCGCTTGTCAGGTTGAACTGTACCTTCTCCTCAGTAGATTTGGTGAAGCAGGAGAAGTCACATTGTGCTAGTGGGAGACAATTTGCTGACTTCCACTAGCATGTTAGGTTAGCTGATTCTAGGGTGTAGTATCCACACATGTCATGAGAACTGTTGGATTACTATTCAACAGCTAATAGTGAAAAAGTCAATAAATGTAGAAAACATCAATTTAGGCAGCTGCCAGATTCAGCTGTGTTTTCCATATATACTCAAGTGTTCTGCTTATTTTTTTATATATGCCCATTTGACAGCTTCAGTCTGCAGCACTGACACTGTTACAGGTGCTTCATAATACTCATTCTGCACTTGTAAGAATTTGACATTTAGGAACTATCAATAATTGTATTTTATATTTTTGTAATTTGCTTAGAGGTTTTCTTAGATCAAGTGGTATATAATTCTTTGTTAAACAATTAATGGCTTGGGTGTTGCTTTGATATAAAATCTTTAATCTGCCATTCTTTGACATTTTTCCAATCTTCAATTTCTTTTATGACCTATGACCGGAATCAGGCTCAATATCCAGATTGTAAAATTGAAGGTGCATCTTTGGATCATAAGCATTCAAGGATAAATTAACTTTTGAGGTGCTCAATCAATATAATTTGATATCTGGAGGAATATATATGAAGAAATGCTTGATTTAAAATTAAGGGAAAATGGAAAGTATTGAATGATAGCAAAATTTTATTAATTGTTAGTACAACCAATATTGAATTGGGGTTTGGAAAGAGATGGATAGTATTAAGAGGGTATATGTAGATCAGAATTTGTTAATACTTTACAGTTTGTTGATATTCCATTCCTTGAACCAAACAGTAGTTAACCATAGTGTATACCATGAAATGAACAGAAGAAAATGAAAATATTCCTCAATTGTCATTCTTTAATTTCTAGATGGGAATGATGAACAACCCCGGTCCTTATGTCCCACCATACAGCCAGAATCCTGGACAGCCAATTGGAGCCAGTGGACTTGGTCCCCAGATGCAAAATAAGCCTGTATTACCTAACAGTTTACCCCAGTTTCCAATGGACAAGAAGCCAGTGCCTGGTCCAGTAATGCCTAATATGGTAGGTAGTAACTTCTGTTTCAACTTATTGTACAGTTAGTTCAAGATATACCAGTATTTTGTCTTAATGGGTTCCATATTGTGTCAAATCATGAGAAATAAGGGTATTCAACCTAGAGGAAAAAAGCATCTTAGTTGAGTTTTAATTTCTTTTGAATGGCATTCCTACTTGATCCATATCTCCTTGTCTTTTGCATAACTCTCATATCTACCCTTTCATCATCTGAATTCTAGCCTTTTAGGAGGCAGACAGCACTATTTCCATCCATATATTGGAGGAGATATAGAAATAACAGTCTGTGATGTGTTCTGAAACTGTGTTCATGTGCTTATTGATAATGTGGGCAGAAAGTTCAAGGGGAAATGGGATATAGGAAGAATTGGATGACATAAAATTGCTTTTTGTTGAAAACTGACTTTATGTGAGATTACATAGGTGCAGTGTCATAGCAGGATGTAAGATGTATTTGATGATGAGTGATTGCATCAGTTCATTCATTTGCCAATCTATGCTTTGCAGCCATTGAGCCAACACATTCAGTGGAGCATTGCACCACAGATACACCTGAGCTCCCAGTGAGCAGACAGTGTAATGTGTACACACTTAACTTGATTCATGTTAATCCTGCCTTCCACAGTGCTGAGCTAGTGACACAGCAGTACAAGAGAATCTCTGTGTACATAGAGATTCCATTCCCAGTAACTGTGCATGTCAGTGGGACACACATAAGTCCTTTCTGTCCTGTTCTGCCCCCCTTTGGCACCAAAAATGATGCATGTGTCAGTGGTCGTGTGAGTGGGAAGGTGCCTGTACATGCTCATAAGGTTCTTAGCATCCCTATTCCCTTCCAGATGATGTGTGCCTTATTATTTTTAACAGCAATTTTCTGGGGATGGTGGAGAGGTTGGAGGCAGGGGTATCAAGGAACATACTCTTCTTACTGGACAATACAGAGGTGGAGGAGGAGGCAGAATGTAGCTGGGTAAGATGTTGGAGGAGCTAGGCTGGTCAGAACATGGAGAGTGGGACACTTCCTTGGAGCTTCCAATATCCCTTTCTCATTGCTGTGGGCTGTGGTGAAGATGGGCAAACTGACTTACTTGGATTGTGAGGTCTGAAAGGCCATGCAGAGCTACCACCTCTCTCTCAGGTGGCCTATATTGGCCTTTTTTAGCTTTCAGTGCTCCATTTTCTGGGAAGCCAGGAGGGGCCTGGGCGGTGGGCGATGAAGGCGCCACACTGAAAAGCAGTCTGGAGCTGGGGAGGGGAGCTCTGAAGAGGCTGTGTAGAGCTGATTCCTGGGTCGTGTGTAGCCTGTCTTAATTTTTCTACCACCCTTGGGGGGGATAGAATTGCAGGTATGCATGCACTATTACTTATCTCACGTTGCATTGTATATGTGGCCTACGCATGCATGGAACCATAGTGCATGCGCCTAAAAAGTGGAAAGCTAAGAGTGTAAGTCAGATCCCCAAACGTTCTTAAACTACTATTTCTGAATGGCTAGCTGTTGCCAGTAATCTTTGTAGCCAAGTGTTGCTCTGTAAAAAGTGGATTTTTTAAAATCTTCCTTCATCATATTCATCTACTCTGAGCAGCACAGGTGTGTAGCTCTTCACTTATTTCAAGCTAATTCTGATTGCTGACTAAAAAGAATGTCTTATGCATCTTATTGTCAAATTGTACATCCCTAGATATTGCCATTTTAAAAGTGAAATAACGTTGTATAGATCCTAATAGAACTGTGCTGAATTTTTGCCTAAAAATACTGGGAACAAAGAAGATTAGGAGAAGTCAAAACATCTTACAGTACTCCTCTTTGCTTGCTACCATTATGTACTGTTCACATTAACTTTTAAGCCATATTCCTGATGTGATCCAAACCAATTGGGAATCACGTGGGCAGCATGTTGTGCTGCTCATCAGATCAGCATGCCAATAAGCAACAGTTGGTTTGGCTCTCAGATCTAATAGATTCCAATAGTGGACTGGTTCACACAATACATTAAACTATAGTTTATTTCAAAGTATGTTTTAATGAGTATAGGCAGTATAATCTTCTACTGCTATAACATTCATGTCAATGAACATCTAATTCATGTCAATGAATTAGAGTGAGGGCAGAAACACTGGCCTCCCTCTGCAGAGGCTTCCTGACACTGGCACATAATGAGAATTGACTAACCTAATAAATTCAAATGTGAGGTGAATTCTACTTACTCTCCCTTGGAATGGGTAAACATTTTTACCTCTCTTACAGCGTTCGAAATTAGCCAGGCATCATGCTCATTTTGTACCTGGCTATCAGACACTTGCAACTAAGTGAAGATGCCTGGGCACCAGGGTGGCACCTGACATCTCCGCCACTGGCTGGCGCACAGCAGCGTTGGTTTTTTGTTTGTTTGTTTGGTGTGGTTTTTTTTGCTGCCGTGCTATGGCATGAGTCAGATTTTAGCTGGAGCTGATAGTATACAAAATTCATTTTCAGCTTTGTAATCATGGTTGTGTGGTTTTTTTTTTTAAAAAGCACCTAAACATTCCATTAGTGTGCCCATAACCTAGGTTTAAGGGGCCATATGACGAATAGCTTTTATATCTCTGTTTTTAACACTGCTCTTCATAGAACTGGTCAAACAGTTACCTCAGTGAGAGAGGGGCAGGCACATGCAGGAGTAGGGGAGGAACAAATTATTGTTACTATTATTTATTAAATTTATATACTATCTTCTATCCGAGGATCACAGCATGGTTTACAATATAGAAATACAAAAATACATAACATAGTAACAAGCAAAAACAGTAACCCACACACATGCAGTTTAAAAGGCCATAGGGACTATAGAGTGGGCAGGAACACACTTCTCATTCTCATTAAATTGTAGTTTAAAATAAACTATGGAGTAATTTTATGTACAAACTGGGCCAGTGTAATATTGTACACCATAATCGGTATAGCATTGGCAAAGAGCACTTTAAAAGCTCCACTGTATGAATATAGATTATGCTAATTAGGTATGTTGTGTTACTCTTTATTACTCTAATAAAGAGTAAGTTCATCAGTTGTGATTGAAATCCAATTGGTATTGGGTACACCAATTAATTTGAAGAGAGTGAAGCTATCTGTGAGTGCCACAATCCTACCACCTGTATAGGGAAGTTCCATTCACGACAGTGGGGTTTTACCGTGAATAGCCATAATACCCATACATGTGAAGAGTGAAAGTTCTGGAAGGTACAGCATTGCAAAAGGGTAATTCAGTTGTAGTATTATGTTGTAGTCAGTTTGGGAAGGATGAAGCATGGTTTATATGGATCAGTAACGCAGAGAAAAGCTCATTGCAGTTATTAGTGTAACTTTTGTTCAAACTGGAGTTAGCCTTTACTTCTGCTGCCCAGTTACTGTATATTCCTGCGTATAAGACTACTTTTTAACCCAGGAAAATCTTCTCAAAAGTCGGGGGTCGTCTTATACGCTGGGTCGTATTTCTTATACAGTGAGTATATCCCAAACTCTATATTTTAACTGGAAAAGTTGGGGGTCGTCTTATACGCCCAGTCGTCTTATATGCCGGAATATACGGTAGTTTGAAGTTGTGAAGCTCCAGTATACTTGAAAACAGGCTGAAAGTGAAGAAATCCCTTTACTACTGTATTTGGGTGAAGCTAACGGGAAAACTGAATTTCTCCCATGGATGGTACAATGTTAGTTGTGCTGAACTCACATACCTTGACCCCTTGTTAAAAGAGAGAAACAATAATTATTCCTTCACAGTTGATGAAGTAAGCTTGGAGATCCTTAAAACTAAATCAAGTCAAGCTATCTGAAGTTGAATGAAAAGCAATACGGAATAATGCTTCCATTGCTACTTCCAAAGATCAGCCTCACAAGTGGCGTTGCAAGGTGGTTGCTAAGCAGAATAGGAGCATATATTTCTAGTTATCAAGCTCAGCAATATTAGTTTGCTATGTTGCATTGGTAGTGGCTACAATAACTATGTCTCCTGTGCTTGATCTGTCCTTTGTATTGCTCCATATTTAGAGTTGGTATGTTTATGTGTTGGCTGCTGGAGGTTAGAAAATATTGATTCATGAAATCATTCCTCATACTCATTATATTAGTAGGCTGCGTTGTATGGCTGCTTTCTTTAGGGACTATATGAGCATTATGTTGCATTGTGGTACTTTGCTTGAGAATGGGTTTTCTTCAAAGGAATAAGAGCTTTCAGAGAGAGAGAGAGAGAGAGAGAGAGAGAGAGAGAGAGAGAGAGAGAGAGAGAGAGGATTAATTAGGTTATCCTAAAGTAATTCATATAGCTTCTTCTTCTACAGGTTTAAGCAAACTTTCAAAAGACATGAATAACTTTTTGGTGTTTTGCTGTCTTCTAGTGAACTGTCAGGGTTAGACTTCCATTTGTCTTCTTTATTTACCTTTGAAGGGTCAACAGCAGACACCTCCAGTTCAGCAGGCTGGGATGGTGTCAACTGCCCCCCAGGGCATGGGATCAGGAGCACCAACTGCAGACCCAGAAAAGCGCAAGCTCATTCAGCAGCAACTCGTTCTCCTCTTACATGCTCACAAATGTCAGCGGCGGGAACAAGCAAATGGTGAGGTGCGACAGTGCAACCTCCCTCATTGTCGAACCATGAAGAATGTCCTCAACCACATGACACATTGCCAGGCTGGAAAATCTTGCCAGGGTAAGTATAAAGCTTTTCATCTCATAGAAATCTTTGGTCCTGTTCTTGTAAAGTCAAGTCAAGCCCCTCTAGAAATGTTACCATTGTGATAGTAGGAAGCTAATACTGTCTGAAAAACCATTTTGCAGTAATTTGTGCTCACAAATTACAAGGTCAGGATGAGAGATACAGATACTGAAGTTTTAGCAATCAACTTTGGCCTCCACTGTGCAATAAGTAATAAGAGATCCAGACTTGGGTGACCTGTTGCAAAGAGCAGAAAAGCCTTGATCTGTACTTGGATAAGATAAGTTTCAATCAACTAAGATTTCCCTTGACCTATCAGTCAAAAGAAGACTAGGGGAAAAGTTTTCAATTCTGGATATAAGTCTTTTTTATATATAAAAAATAGTTGAGGTCCGATATACTCAGAAGCGTGTCGCACTGTACTCCAAGTAATTGTGCATAGATTCTGTGCATCAGTAGCACATGTATAGCTGGCTCAAAGAAATTTGAAGTTTTAAGTGTTAACAAAATTGCTTTTTAACCCTCTTTTTAGTGGCTCACTGTGCATCTTCACGACAAATCATATCGCACTGGAAGAATTGTACACGGCATGACTGTCCTGTGTGTCTCCCTCTCAAGAATGCTGGGGACAAAAGAAATCAACAATGTAAGTAGTCATTAATTTATTTCTTTTTAGGGCATTACAGATTTGCAGTATCACTCCATTTCTTATAATGTTTCTCCTAATACTATTAATGGCTGGTGTGAGAGCCAACTGCAGGATCGAGTCCCTACAGGACAAGCAGTGCTCCTGACAGCAGGGACCCTGGATATACACGGACCCTCTACTCTGGTCTCACTATCATATTGTGATAGCAGTCTTGTCTGCAAATACAGTAGGATGCAGCCATAGCTGCCCAAGTTGTGGTAGGCAGCAGCCTCCATGCTTATCAGGTCAGCAACAGATACAGTTTAATGCCCCAAACCTTATTGGTGTGTTACTAAGGACTTTATAAAAGGATTGATGTGTTTTATTCTAGTCACTGTTTTCTAGTCACTGTTTTTGATCATTTTCATGTCTTCATTTTTTCTAGCATTACTAGGTGGTGGTGCAGTAGGACTTGGAAATTCTGGCTCTGTAGGGGTGGGTCAGCAGACAACCCCCAACATAAATGCTACTAACCAGATTGACCCCAGTTCGATTGAGAGGGCTTATGCTGCCCTTGGACTGACGTATCAAGGGAATCAGATGCAGACGCAGACACAAGCTCAAGTGAAGAGCCAGCAGCAGGGACAGTCACCACAGGGACTTCGCCCCATGAATCCTACAAGTATGTTTTTAACTTTGTTTTAAAAATGTATATCCCACCTTATTTCAGAAGGCAGCTAACAACTCCAAATCATAGCAACAATAATAAAATATATAATTCCACATTAAAACAAAAATATTACCATCAACGCCTAAACTACAACTTTTTCTAGTATTTTACTAAAGGCATTTGTGAAGTTTTGCATCCATTGGGAGAATGGGTGATAGTGAGGTGAGGCTTTGTACATGGCAAAAGCAAGTTTTCAAGGTTTCGTTGTTCTCTAGTATAACCAAAAAGTTGAACTCAGGGTAGTCTTAGTGAGGAGTTATCTCAATGATTCCCATTGAGTTCATTTTTAAATTGATGAACAAATTAAACATGCTGCAACCTGAGACTCAGTTATGGAAGCAAGATCTGCCTCTGCCATCAGAAGTGCTCCCTCCCCCCTTGAGCTGCTCCTATACATTCATATTGGGGGGGGGAGCCGTTTTGTAGTAAGTAGGGCCAAAATCTGTTGTGCAACAATGATAGCATGTGTACCCTAGAATATCTGGAAACAACTTAAGCACCTAAAGTAATTAACCTATAGTAGAGCGTATTACTATTTTCTTTCTTTCTTTTGGTCTAGATGCTAATCCTATGGGAGTGAATGGAGGTGTTGGTGTTCAAACCCAGAGTCTCCTACCTGAATCAATGTTGCATCCAGCTATGAATTCTCAAAAGTAAGTTTATTTTTAATTTTATAGAAAGCAACTTTCAGAATAACACATTGAGGAAAGAATTCACAAAAGTGGCAGAGCTACAAAACAATAACTTTTAACGAGGGATTTTTACAAAAGGAAAATATTGTATATTTTAAAATTTGATCTTTGACCTCTGAATAAAGCTCTTTATTATAGAGAAGGCATTTTTGTCCACCTGATCTAAAGCTTTTGAGGTCAACATACTGAGTTAGCATTGAGATACTCTGTTTGTTATGCCATAGGGGCTCCACATTTACTTGAAAACTTTTTTTGTAAAGGTTATAGGTAAAGCAAAATACCTTGCAGTAGCTGCATTGCTTTCATAGTAGATATACATGTGTCTCATTTCTGAATTCTGTAGTGCTGCTGCATGCTCTTAGATTGCCGGTTCTATATTGACTAGAAAGTGTTGGCATTTAAATGTTGTCAGTGAAGTAGTATAGCACATTCTGCTAGTGATACACATGCTATATAGCACGGGTTTTGAACTAGGATATATAATATGAATATATATCATATACTGGGCTAAATAATTAATTCTGTTCCACAAAAAGATACATGTTGTGACTGGTAGAGATTGTACAAATTAAAGTTGGTTATTGTGCATAATGTTGCTACTGCTGCTCATTGCTTGGGACACAGGTCAAGTGAGGACACTGAAGCTTCAGCTCCTGACCACTATAAATTATTGTTGGTCAATAACAAGTATCCAGGACTTTCCAGGTGCAAGAAATGGCAGCTAATGTTCAAAATTGTATTTCTCCATCTATAAAGTGGAAAGTGGGTGAATATTGGAACTCGCCTTAATGTAGAGCCTTGCCTGAAATAAGAGTGCAATATCATCCATATGTATTTTAGCACCAATAGTGACAGTTTTTCAGAAGTTCATAAGCGTGCGTGCGCGCGCACACACACACACAGAAGCGAAATGTTTATCCACCTATGGCTGAGCAGGAATCTGAGCATGAGTAGGCTACTTTCATATACAATTACTTGTGATGTGTTTACATATAAAGAAAATCTCACTTAACGAGGTTTATTGTGTCTTTGATAATCACCTTTTTTTTTTTAAAGTACCATGATGAATGAAAATGCCAATGTTGCCAGTTTGGGGGCCATGCCAACAGCAACACATCCTTCTGGCATTGGAATTCGGAAACCATGGCATGAAGATATCACTCAGGACCTCAGAAATCACCTTGTTCATAAACTGTGAGTATTGATCACCAAATCTTCAAACTTCTAGATGAAATAATTGAAATAGTGCAATAAAAGTACTTAAACCTTCTAAATGTATCTGCTGCATTCCTTCCATAGGTGATGGATGTAACTATTCACTTTTCTTACCTCATTAACTTTACAGTTGCTGGTATCGCTTGTATGGGAGTTGTGGGAGACTGAGCAGGAATCTAAAGATCAGACAGAGTTGTTAATGAAAGGAGAAAATCAGCCTTGTGACCAAAGATGGGAATACTTCCAATTTGCTGCCTAGCTCATTGGAATCTCTACTTTGAACCAAATGCTTAAAAGGGTGTTGTAGTTGGAATTCAGAGGAAACAGCCAGTAGGGGCCAAGTAGTGTGATCTGGTTCTAGCATGTCATCCATGTTGTCTTGAGCTATCTTCTTTTTTTTGTCATTAGAGTTTAATTTCTCAGCAATTGTTTCCACACCCTGCTCCTGAAGACACAAGTCATTTCCAGGGCTAAATGGCAATTCTGTACATGATGTGATGGGTGAACAAACACACACAGCCCAAATAAATTATCCTGGGTTATGAGCCATTTTTTGGTACTTAGAACCTTCGCCACATAAACTTTTATCCCCAAGGCATCCATAGGGGGATTGAAATGACTTTCATCAAACCAAAGAGATATGATCTTGACCATGCCCAGAACATTTTTCTTCAATAAGGAAGAAGAAATTATTATTGGTTTGGACCAGGAGACAGATTCATTGTGATAGATTTATTTGGAAGATTTTTATTTAACGTCGCTGTTTTCCTTCAAAGAGCTCAAGGTAGCATACTTGGTGTATCGTTCTCTATCCATCTCAGTTACAACCATAACAGTGGCCTAGTTTGCATGTCACATTAAACCATGGTTTAAAGCAAACAGTGTGTTAATATGCTGATGCACACCGCTCAAAACTTTCATGTTGCTTCTCCCTTGCTTTTGCTGTGCTAAAGATGAAGCAAATCAGACTCTAGCTTGTCTGGAACAAACCTTGGTTTCAGTCCATAGTCCGTTTGGACAAAATGATCCACAGGCTTGGGTTTGGCTGACAAGCCAGGTTGCTCTGGCTTATTTTGTCCACAGGGTAACATGAGTGTGCGGAAGGAGTGCCATGAGAACTTTTGAGCAGCATGCTTCTCTTTCACATTAAATTATAATTTGTTTTAAACCATGGTTCAGTGTGATACACACCAGGTCAGTGAGAATTTGAATTTACCTCCCCAGGCTAAATGCATTTTCCTAACCACTGTGCTACTCAGTCTCTTATGCATCAGCTAATTGGAGTGTAATAAGCAGGGGGAGACTTCAGTCTTTTAAAGAACCCAAAAAAACTAGAACCCTAAGTTCTGCCAGCAAGAGCCAGAGGAACTATTGGGTGGGTATACTTAAAATTTATATTCTCTTGAGGCTGAACACATTCTCAGGCTAATCATAATTTTAGTACCAAAAATTAGCTGACAACCCTTTCACAGAAAAATCAATTTGCCCCCAAGTTTTCTTTTGAGTAGCCCATTTTGCGTGTGTTTGCGTGGGGGACCTTTTTGTTCCTGCTACTGATAAACAATTTGGAGGCAAACCATTGTAGATCTACTGCAAATCATCCAGAGATCTACTTTATGCCTTTGTTGTTGTTGTTCAGTCGTGTCCGACTCTTCGTGACCCCATGGACCAGAGCACGCCAGGCACGCCTATCCTTCACTGCCTCTCGCAGTTTGGCCAAACTCATGTTAGTAGCTTCGAGAACAATGCCTACACATGGATTAAGGGGAATGTAATAAGTAGTCAATGTAATCTAGACCAGGCACAGGCAAACTCTGCCCTCCAGATGTTTTGGGACTACAACTCCGTTCATCCCTAGCTAACAGGACCAGTGGTCAGGGATGATGGGAATTGTAGTCCTAAAACATCTGGAGGGCCGAGTTTGCCTATGCCTGATCTAGACCATTGCCATTTCTTCATGATGGGGAAAAACAATTGAATTGAAAAGAAAAAGCCCAGGCTGTGTTTGCTAGCATGCTTCAGGGGCTCGTTAGTAGCGCTGTAGGTAACAGTGTTGCTCATCAGACTGCACATTGTTGAGTAAGGGACAGTTCTTAATCATAATTCACATATTGCACTGATTGGATGAGGATTGGTTTTGTTGTCTGTCTTCTGGCCCAGTCAAGACATGTTTTATTGAGACAATAGATGTTTCAGTGTTGCAAACTTTGGTTCTTATTCAGACATCATATTCAAAGAGCATATGAGTGGAAAGTAGCCTTTTGTTAGGAACCCCTGGACCTAGAACTGAGAACCTTTGGATCTATGCTCTGCTGCCCCTTGTGGTAAGACACTTAATGTCATAGATTGAAAGGTTCACAAGGCTATCATTTCCTCTGAGGCTATAGGGTGATACTGAGAAACTGTTGTCATGGCCTTCTCTTTCTTCCTACTGTACCAAGCTATACGCTGCTGGATTCCCTTCAGTTTCTTATTCTAGAGTTTGTTCTGCCTGTGAACTAGCATCACAACAGCTAATTTCATAATTGTACTGAACACCTATTCCTAATTAAGGAAGCTTGTGTTATCTGGATGTTGCAAGCTTTCAGTGAGTTGAATTAGACAATTTGTACCTCTTGGTCCAGTACAGCTATGGAATTCCCATCTATGATTGTTCTCGGCTTTTACCAGAAGTTGACAAAAAATAAGAATAGCATAAACTCTAGCTGTGGGCATTAGATTTTTGGATCCAGAAGTTCAGGAGACAAATAGTTGGTTCAATGTTTCCCTCTATATTCTTGCAGAGTACAAGCCATATTTCCAACTCCTGACCCTGCAGCACTAAAAGATAGGCGCATGGCAAATCTTGTTTCCTATGCTCGGAAAGTAGAAGGGGACATGTATGAATCAGCAAATAGCAGGGTAAGTTATTTTGTAATTTTCTGGTATCAAAGTATTAATTTATAAATTAATTTGTCTTTTTGTTATTTCTGTAATTACTTTGATCAAAAGCCAGTCATGTTCTTTTCCATTGTATGTATATATAATAAGTATTTGGAAGGAATGCTTCAGTAATACCAATGAATCATCATTTGTAGCAAATTCCAATTTTCTCTGAAGCAAGTTCCAAGGATTCAAACATATTCTATTTTAGGAGTAGGAAACATTTTAGGCTTTGCAAGCCAGATCCCTAGTAGATGCTAGCTTTGTGTCTACCTTCCTGTCAATCACTGGATGTCAGAATGGCTTCATTGCAAAGAGCCCTGCACAGTGCTTAAAAGTGTTTGAAGCTTTAGGTTTGTAGAGGCAAAGTCTGCTTTCCCTGCCAGGGCACAGTCAGTGGCACCCTTTCAGGCTCACAGTTGTGTATCAACAGCTGCATTGACTGCTGCATCTCTACCAATCCCACACCTGATGTCATATATGACATACTTTGGGGGAAACTGCTTTGCAGGCCAAATATGAATCTGTGGTGGATCAGGTTTGGACTGTGGGCCAGAGGTTCCCCACTGCTGCTATTTTCACCAAGAAACAGAAGCCAGATTGGGGTGACAAAGCCCTGGTTCTGAGCAGTTCCTGCTGTACTGCATATAAATAGGATAGTATTTAGCAAATGTGAGGAATGAAACCTGCTCTGACTAATAAACCTAGGGGCAGGAGGCAGATAAAGCCCTGATTTCAGTAGTTCTCCTGGTTATACTCCTTTGCTTTTCTCCATTTAATCCAGTAACGAAGTGCTGCAGTTGGGACAATGTTGCCTTATGGCCAAACCTGCCTACCATGCCAGACACTGGGTATTTGCATGCAAAGGGCCTTGTATTCTGGGACCTAGTAGAGCACTATCTGTCAGTTGAAGCAGGAGGCAGAGGCTGAGTTCCAAAGCCACAAACAGAGAATATTAGCAAAATATCATTCTGGTGTAGGCTCATTCCAGTGAAAAGTTACTTGGAATAAGGAGTAAACTTTTGAGGCTAGTATTTTATAGGGCCTGGTGACTAGATACTGGTGCTTGCGGTCAGCTGACTGAATGCTCAGGCAACCTAGAACTGCAGCCTAGATGATGCCCTTGAATTACGGAACACAATCTGCCAGACTTGAAGTGTAAATTGAACACTGTTGCCATAGGAAGTAAGGCACTGAACCTTGATTTCCTGGGGAGTACATGTTCAAGACCACCCCCTGGTACTTCAAAGTATCCTGGCCTCTACTGATGGGGACCCCAGTCACATTCTCCCCCCTCCCCCTTTCTAGGTCAGTACAGTATGAAGCCCCACCTTCTATGTGTGTATACCATCCATCACAGGGATCAGCATTTTACTTGTATGGATTAAAATGAAATTCTAATGAGACTGTGGCCACTATTTTCTGTGTAGGAAAAAAAGATTACAACTTAATATGTTGTAGCTGGAGGATTTCTTCAGTCTCAGGTGGATTGGAAATATACATATTGTAAGCTTTCCTTATGTATGCATCTCATATACTTTTCTCATTGCAGGCAGAGTATTACCACTTATTAGCAGAAAAAATTTATAAGATCCAGAAGGAACTGGAGGAAAAAAGGAGGACCAGGCTACAAAGGCAGAATATGATACCAAATGCCCCAGGCATGCCACCAGCTCCTATCAGTCAAGGGCCCATGGGGCAGCCACAACCCGGGATGACAGCAAGTAAGTGTTGTACCCTTACAAAGTTTGATTTAACAATAATAATAGATATTTGAATCTATTTGATTCTTGGGCACTCAAGAATTACAGGGGTGACGATCATCATCCAGCTGGGTACAGAGGGGAATAACTCATATGAGCCTTCACCCCATATAGTTGTGTGATTTGTTCAGAGCCCTCAAGTGCATAGTGTGAAAACATGGCAAAGTAGTTGTGTCTGTGTGAAAGGGAGGCATTGGAACAAGCATGTGTGGAAACAGCTCTCATCAGCATTCTGATATATCTATATAATTGCAATCATTTGATCGTTAAAATGAATATTTCTACACAATTGGCATTACACCCTTTAATCTCTCTTTAATTATATATATTTCAGTTTAAGGTTAACTTTGCTCTGCTTGTGATACATAATCGTCAATTTCAGGGAGGATGCTTGGAGAATTGTGCATGCTTTCATATTCTGTTGAAAGTACCTTCAGAAGAATGCCCTTCGTCCTGGCATTTCATTTCTAAAGATACATTTGGTTCTTGAAAATAGAACTTGGTTGATCAGCTGCTGAATTTTATCAAGATAGTGCTGCTGTTAGGTGTTTAGCATCCTAGATGTAAAACTTAATATTCCCCAAATGCTGAAATATGTCCAAGAATTTAAGAATTAAAGTTCCCCTTACCCTAAACTGACAAAACCTGGGTTTTTTTAATGAAAATGTCTGAATTCTTTAACTTTGGTGTTCAACTACATTACAGATGGTCCTCTTCCCGACCCAACTATGATTCGTGCCAATGTGCCAAACCAGATGGTGAATCGAATGCAGACACCACCAGGTAAGAGTTCAGAAAAAGAGAGCTGAACAACTTGGCACTATAGTAGGGACTTTTCATTGTCTCTACCCCTTCCCATGCCAGCTCCAGCATGGTCCCCTACCTGACAGTGCTCCCACCCTATTCAGCTCCCACTTTGGTGCTGCCACAGCATGCCACCGCCATCAGTTATTCACCTTCCTCCAGATGTGTTTCCTGCATGGCATGCTTTGGAATGGGTGCTGAGCTGGTGCTTAGCAGCTGCCCACCAGTGTAAATTGCCCCAAATGCTATGCTTGACATTGCCCACCATGCAGTGTCCAACATCATTCTAAAATGTCAAGCCACCACAGCAGATCAGAGCTGAGCACTGAGTTGGCATAGATTCCAAAGTGCAGGCACATGTTGGGTCAGCATGTCCAGATGTGAGAGGCCGACAGCAGCACTGGGCAGGACACGGCAGTGGAATGGCAGGACACAGCAGCAGCAGTGTCAGTTGCCAAAATCTTTCCACATACTTTACAGTGTCTCCAAGAGCCACCCTTTTCTTTTTATCGCAACAGGCCATGTCCATATGTATTCATTTTCCCCAAGCTGTGTTTTCTTGAGTTCTCTGCATTTCTGGTGCATTTTCCTCTCTTGATTTGTTTCAGAATGCCTATGCTGTGTGTCTCTTTCCAGTGCCATGATTAAGTTCCTATTTGCCTTTGCTTCCTGTCTCTATTCATTTTGCCTTCAAGCTTCACACTCCCTTGTATTTTAAAACTCACTTCCCCTGTGTACACAAACACCCCTTTACTTCCCCTTGTACTGGCCTTGCTTCCTCTGACACTTTCTGCTACTACTTTTCTGCTTACACATTCCTGATACTGGTTTGTCCCTGACATTTTCCTCATTCTTTTTTGCCCATTAAAAATATCCCCCTCCTCTAATTCTTACACATTTAACTTTTTGTGTGGCATAGTATAAATATTCTGATGAATTCACCAATCTTGTTTAAACATGTAAACTTCTAGGAATGAATCAGTTTGGCCAGATGACCATGCAAATGCAGTCAGTTGGACCCCGGCAAACTCCTCCCCTTCAGCACCCTGGACAGCTAAGCCAGACGGGGACCATGAGCCAGGTTGGTTGACTTTGCTTTCCATTGTTGGCTGCTGTGCCCAAACTATATAGGTGCTGTTTGACTCAAGTCCTGCACAGAGTAGACCTGTTGAAATTAAGGGATGTAACTTGGTCATGTTCATTAATTTCGGTGGATCTACCTTGTATACCACCCTATGTATGTAAATGTGTTGGTAGTCCACTCTCTAAATAGGGAGTACTATTTGTATTTTAACCAGTTATGTTAACTAAGTTAGGCCTGCAACATGCTTCAAATAATGAATTTTATTGGGCTACTGGGCTGAGAATCCAGAGGCAGTACCATTTAAGTCTCTGGCCGTGATAGTCCCTGGCAACTTATCTGATAAGAGGGTATCAATAAATTTGCTATGTTAGTGTCTGGAAGTACTATGTCATTCTTAACTTTGACTATTAGCTTGATACAATGTTTTATTAATTCATAATAAATACTTTGTTACAGATGGGATTTTCCCCACGTATGCAACAAGGGGTGTCACAACCTTCCAATCAAAGTCAGTTCCTTCAGCAGACCCAATATCCTACATTGTCTCCTGGAATGAATCCAACAAGCACGCCTATGACTCAACCTGGCAATCAGACTCCCACGTCTCAAGTATGTTGAGAGAAGTTCTGTTGGCAGGCTCTTTGGATGTGGATTTGTTTGTGTGCATGGTAGACCTGGATGAATGATAAAAAGGGAGCAAAATTATTAATTCAAGCCAGTTACTGGCACTACTGATTACCTGGTGAAGACAATCTTTCAGGCAAGCATACTTAGTACTTATCCTTAACTTCTCTGTGCACTGCCTTCCATTTTACTCACATTCTCATTGGTTGGCAAGTAGTTCTACAGGAGTGCCACTGAGTGGGAGAAGGAGGAGGATGGGCCAAAGCTCTGTCCATTCTCCAACATGAACTGCCTGCAAGTCACATCACTCTCTCCACATCCTTTTCACCTTTGTGTTCCAAACTGAGGGAGCAGGAGCTGATGGAGACTAGATCTGCCCCTGGGACTTTCAGTTGTTGATACCGAACATAGTTTATTCAGATACTGACAGTTCTCTTTTTCAACAGGCACAAATGACCAGCTCTTCCTGTCCTGTGACTTCTCCAGTAGTGGCGCCAGGTTCTCAAGGGAGTCATATTCATTGCCCTCCTATTCCACAGTCTACTTTACATCGAAACTCTCCTTCTCCGGTACCAAGTCGTACTCCCACACCTCACCATACACCCCCAGGACTGGTATCTCAGCAGCAACAGCAGCAGCAGCAGCAGCAGCAGCAGCAGCAGCAGCAGCAGCAGCAGCAGCAACCAGCACCACCACAGGCAACAATTGCATCTGCTCCTGCCACTGTTCCTCAAGCGATGCCACCTGGACCACCGTCACAAACTATGCACCCCCCACAGAGGCAGACCCCAACACCTCCCCAGGCTCAGCTGACTCCACAAGTGCAGCCTCCAGTTTCTGTTACCCCTTCTGCAGAACAACAGCTGCCACAGCAACCTCTTTCGCAACAGAGCACGACTGCATCTGTGCCCACCCCTACAGCAGCACTGCAGCCTCAGCATCCTACAACACCCGTAAGGAAGTTTTCTAGGGCTATTAAGAGTGAAAGTCCAACCTTGGGCAAAATCTTTTTAGGTTGTTATATACAATATCAATGGCTAAATGTTATCTCAATAGCATGCATTGCATGAAGGTATAGAACAGTATGCTGGGCTTTGGAATGCACGCTGTCTTTTGTATAGCAGAGTTTCAAAGAATTAATTCAGCTACAGATGTCTGATAAAAATATATGTGTGTGATTTTAGGGGAGGGGGTGCAGAAAGTGGTATAGCTAGACATAATTCCGTGGTAGGCTAGTGTTAAGATAGTGGGGGGTTTTGTGTAGCATCTCTTCTTATTGAGATGCATGTGGCATAAGTTGCTTGAGATACCATCTAGCTTAGAAGACCAAAATAAAACAAAATGCTGCAAAACTGTGTGGCGCTACTTAACATGTAGCTTTACTAGTTCTGTTGCTTTCATTCTGCAGCTTTCACATCCAGGTGCAAACATTGATGGGCAAGTATCAAATCCACCATCCACCAATAGTGCAGATGTGAACTCTCAACAGGCTGCTCCTGAACAGCAGCAGCAGCAGCCTTTGCCTGAAATTAAAATGGAGATTAAAATGGAAGAGGAAGAGTCAGAACAAACAGATCTTCAAATGGAGGAGAAGCCAGAGGTGAGAGTGTGGCATGCATAGGAATTGATTCATTTGATCACATCTGGATCTTTTTCTTCCAAGAAGAACAGGAGGGGTACGGGAAAGGGGGGCTGAAATTTATCCACTCAACCCTATGGAGTAGATTAGGCTGAAAAGAGAGTAAGTGGCTCAAGGTCACCCTGTAAATGTCATGGATTTTAACCCAGGTCTACCCAAATTGGTACTTTTATCTACTATACCAGACTTGCTGATTAGGAAAGTCAGTGCACTAATGTTTAAAACATTTCAGTTTTGTTTTTTTGATCCAGATCTCCTGTCTCTGTAGTCTCAGAGGCATGATACAAGCGGGGTTAGAAGTTTTCTCTCAAGTGATAACCAAGCAGTTTCCTTAGTAGCACTTGTGTGGGGAACAGGTTCTGGCCAGCTGGTCAGATTCTGAACCACCCTCATCCTGTGGTCCATTTTAACAGGTGGGTGGGGTCACCTGATGTCTCATTGACACACACTCTTTTTGGTGCAAAAACTCATTGCGACATCAGAAGACCCAGACAAAAAAAAATGTTTTATGGTTGTAGCGCAAGCCACACCTGCAGAGAACAATCATTTATAGATGTAGCTTCTTTTCATGCTGATGGTGGAATATTTGGCTTTCTGGAAGTGCTGATCCCAGTGGCCTTGCTGTAAATTCATCTGCACTATGAATTTGACAGCAATTCTTGCTTACAAAAGAACAACTAGGAGGCCTTTAAAGCTCCTGCTCATTTTTTGGAGGCGCTGTCTGCATCTGCCCCACACATGACATTACACAAAATGCCAGGCTGAAGGACTGGGGAAACAGTTTTACAGGCCAAATTATCTTCAAAGTTTTTGTTTCCTGTTGAAAGTGTCATATTGAAGAAGCATGAAAATAGTATGTTGATAGTAATGTGAACTTCATGTAGATTGTGTGAGCTATTTCAGTGTACCTGTGCTGGGGGACTGCAGTTGTCCACCTATTCTATATACACACAGTGATAGTTTTGTGTACAGTTGTTGCACGTGGTTATCTATTCATGGGGTGATATCTAACTTGTTAGAATAGACTCACTGACAAACTTGAGTGGGGCTACTCTGAGCATGTTGAATATCAGTCATGGTGTTTACACCTTTTCCTGCACAGAAGTACTAAGAACTGCATAGTGTTTGAAATGTCCCTTAGTTGGGAATGGGAACAAGCTTCATAAAAGAGGTATGGTCTCATTACTTGCAATAGAAGGAAGCTGCTTTCTTCATTATTCATTCTTGAAGGTGTGATCATTTATTATTTTTATTATTTATTTTATTTTATTGCTTTTTTTGCTCATAAATGTCTTCCTGCTTTTCCAGGTTAAGGTAGAATCCATGTCTGAGGAATGCAAATCTGAATCAACAGAACAGGAAGAGAAAAAACCACAAGTGAAGCAAGAAGTGAAGGAAGAGGAGGAAAGACCTAGTACTCCAGGTACTCAGTCTTCACCAGCTTCAGGACAGTCAAAGAGGAAAAGTAAGTTTACCGTTTCTTGTCAGCTACATAGAGCTGTGTAGTTTTCTTAAGTTTGAGACTTGAACTTCACATGTTAACATTTTGGTAATAGGACATCCATAGACGGATGTGCCTTATCTAATGAAACACTGGTTAGGAGACAGGCCTATGAAATTTAACTATTAGCCAAACTTTACATTTACTGTACACATTAGCTCTTGAGTAAAATATTTTTAATTCCTACTGTTGTTGCATATCAGATTCCTGTTCTGACTACTGCAAATTAGTCAGTGCCTAACACTTCACCATTGGATAATGAGTGAGGAAACTGGAAAAGAAGCATTGTCTTGATGTTAATCAGATTTCTAATTTTCTTGGTTAATTTAATGTTATGTGTCTCCTTTCACAAGTTTTCAAGCCAGAAGAGTTGAGGCAGGCACTTATGCCAACTTTGGAGGCACTTTACCGTCAGGACCCAGAGTCCCTTCCCTTCCGACAGCCTGTGGATCCCCAACTACTAGGAATTCCTGTAAGTGTATTGAAAAGAAACATTTCTCTCAATGCATAACCACTTTTCCAGGGCTTTTGTGTGTAACAACAAAATCCTGTAGCTCCATCTTTTTCTTTCTTTTTTTCTTTTTTCAGATTAGTCTCCTTCAGAGCAAAGTTGTCTTCTGTTTTGGGCATTCTTAAATTTGTCTAGCTGAAAGCAAATTTCTTTTCCATTACTTTCTGAGATGGGGCTTCAGGGTGTACTTGCTTTTGTAAATGAGTTACTCAAAGACATTCCAGGTCAGCATCCAAGAGTTCAGAATTCTTATTTATTTATTTTTCAGGATTACTTTGATATAGTAAAGAACCCCATGGATCTTTCTACAATCAAGAGGAAGCTTGACACAGGACAGTACCAGGAGCCCTGGCAGTATGTTGACGATATTTGGCTCATGTTCAACAATGCCTGGCTTTACAACCGCAAAACATCTAGAGTATATAAGTACTGTTCCAAGCTGGCAGAGGTGTTTGAGCAGGAAATTGATCCAGTTATGCAGAGCCTTGGCTATTGTTGTGGACGAAAGGTAAGGAGAGTCATCTTAAGCTGAATTTCAGGAAATTACCCAAACACTTCAGTGTCTAATTTTAAGGATCCTTTAAGTCTGTTTTGAATGCAAATACCCTGTTTCCCCTTTTTTAATACATAGTCATAAAGTAAGCCATGGCAGGGTTTTTTTTACCTTTGTGAGAAGTAAGACGTACCCCCAAAGTAAGCCGTGGTGCCGCCACAGGGGGAGGCTGTACCGTACCATACTGATGTAATAAAAATAAGACATCCCCCCGAAAAAACCACCCTGTGTTTTTTTGAGGAAAAAAAATTATAAGACGGTGTCTTAAAAAGGGGGAAAGACGGTATAGAAATCAAGTATGGTGAACTATTTTAGAATTGTCTTAAATTGTGTTCAGTACTTACTCCAGGGTTTTAATGTTCATCATTAAATACAACATTCAGTTGTATTCCTACTGCATGTAAGCAATAAAGCAGATGGTCCTCCAAGGCATAAGAAGTTTGTTGTCCCTGGTCTACCCCTAAATGTAGTTGTGTACAAAATATTTTGATGGTAAGGTTTTCTTTGGGGTAAACACATTCCGAATGGATAAGACTACTGCCTAATAAATGTTATGTTGTACAGGAATCATCATTAGCACCACAAAATTTGTAGGTTGTGCTCTGATTCTAGGAGTGGGGGGGGGGCGGACAGTGTTGATATTGAACTATCACCACTGAATCTATAATACTTCGTGAATACTTGTAAACAAAAACCTGTGGTTTCTGTGCAAAACCAAGTATGGGCTTTCTGCCTCTTCAGGACAGTGTCTGGAATCTTCTAAAGCTTACAAATTAGGGAAATTTGGTGCCCAGCCTGCCCTCTGAAGGTAGTGTGCATGCCCTCATTGGGTGGGATCTGTGCCTTCACTGCTTTTGGGTTACCAATGTAGTAGCAGCTTTTGAAACTTTGCTTTGAAGTGTCTTATTTCTTGGATACCTGTAAGCAACCTGTGTTCCTCTCTCTTTTCAGTTGGAGTTTTCACCACAGACTTTATGTTGCTATGGCAAACAGTTATGCACAATCCCACGAGATGCTACATATTACAGTTACCAAAACAGGTAAGAAAATGCTTGGGTACAGCATTGCACCTGCTGTGAAAAATTATATTAGATATAGGCAGGCATGCACTTATATTTATAGCATACTCAGCAGATTACTTCCCAAGCAAGCCAAGCGCCTTGTTCCATCAATTGACTTTTTCTTCCTGTTTCAGAAATTAGGATGTTAATATAAACTCTCCATATGCTTTAGATAAGTTCAAAGCTTTTGTAGTAAAACCATCATTTTTTCCTCTGTATGAAACAGTGCACAGAAAAGCATGCATGTTTGCATCTTGAATTCACTGCATTTAACATTCAGTCTTGTCCTAAGGGAGACATATTTCCTGTTTTAGGTCACAGTTATTTCAACCAAAGCTGTAGTTGTAAAGCTGTGTTTTGTTTAAGAGCCGTGTGAAAAGCAGGGTGCCTGCAAGGTCAGAGGGGCTGACTTCACTCTGCTAAGGCCTCTTACAGTCTCTCACTCTCAGATAGAATTTCTATGGTAGTAACACTCCTGTGTGTGTGCTTGGGATCTCTTAACTATTGAGGCATAACTGTCAAGTGTTCCTGAGTATGTACTCTTGTTTAAGAAGCTAAATCTTGCACCGAATCAGACCAAGATCCACCTGGTCCAGCATCTTTTATGGGAATTTCAGTAAACCAGCAACTTCTCTGTACTCCACTGGACCTGCAGCCTTCAGTTTGTTCTAGATAGCTCTTTTCTGAAATGGAAATTAACTGAGGAGTGAACTCTGGAGTTGTTTGATTAAATAAGCATCACTGTGCATCTTAATTTTACCACCTGCACCTGCATGACTATGGCAGTCTTTCTGAAGACTTGCTTTCTGTGATAGCATGGTTCTATATTCTGCTTTGGGGTCGGAAAACATCTGATAGGAAAAACTGTGTTTGGAGCTCTTTTAAGGGAGGAAGCAAAACTGAGAACACAACTTTTTCACGTTTTTCGTCAGGAGTATTGCTGCAAATCATATTTTGGGTGGGTTGCTGAAGTAGACAACTAGTTCTTTAACAAATCTAAAGCTAAGCTTTCATTTATTTCTATAACTTTACAGCTTAATGCCATAAGTCATTTTTATCACAAATGCCAACTTGAGTAAATAAATCTTCATATGTATACATATGAGCTGGGATCCAAAGAACTGCTGTAGGTGTATACATGGGCTAGGACATTGCTACTGGATTTTTTTTTTACCTTTAATCAGCAGACTTTCATGCCATATCACAGCTTTTGAAATTAAGAGGAGTTTCAAAAACAATATGGAATGGAAGGTTGCTGTCCAAAACATGCAAGGCAAAGCCCCCCAAGCAGATAACACTAAGTGGTTCTTTGGACACTGGTCTTTTGAATGTCCAAATCAATGTTTGTCATTGTATCAGTGTAATAAATAAACTAACCTGTTATAGATAGGAAACATAGGTGGTGAAGAAGTGATCCGTTCCTTAGCAATTACATTTCCTCTAGTGTTGGTTTTGCTTTGCTTTATAATACTGTCACAGTTTTGTTTTTTGTTTTTGTTTCTTTTTGTTGTATGTTTGCACTCAAATTAACTTGCTTTAGCAATGGAAAGGCTGCAGTTTCTGTGCACTCTTGAGGGTAAAAAAAACATCTTGAGTAAAGCATTCAACATTAATTTAGATGAAGATGGAATCCTTTTAATATGTCAATTATACATCAATTTGGAGGCATGGAACATCAGTATGTCACATATTAAGAACATACATATGCATAGCTGATTGTCAGATGCCTTAAAGCACCTATCATTTTGGCAGATCATGAACAATTCCATAGAAATTGTTTTGGGGATGGTTACTGCTGCTTTAAACAGATGTTGCAAACAAAAAATGCTTTGGGGGGAAGGACTGGCCTGTCAACATTTGAGCATTCTCAAGATGGATTGTTTTCACCCCTTTCCAGCCCTCTCCTGGCAGATGTTCTTGTGAAAAGAGTTGCTACCCTGATGCAGATGTCAGAGCAGCAATTGCTCTTACCCTTTCTTCATTTTGATTCTCTGCTTTATTGTAGCATTGATTATTGAAATGAGGAGGGCATGGGCATACTAAAATGGAATACTCTTTTTATTTGCTATAATTTGCTGCTTGTGATCCCATATGAGAGATTTAATGCTAATCTGTGCTTTGCCTTGGCTTTCTGCTTTGTGTTGTCCTGTCTTGCTTCTGTGTTTTTGTTTTTCGTCCTGCAAATCCCTATTTCTTTGTTCGTGTGTGTGTGTTGTTTTTTTATTTCTCCTTCATGCTTGTCGTTGTCTGCACTTGGCTTTGATTGCAAAAAAACCAACCCAAACAAAAAACAAAACAAAACACAAACTCTGGGTCCCATAAATCTTCATCATTGAATGTCCCTGTCGCCGTTGATGACCTGCTCTCTGCTCCCGCCCCCCTCCTTGGCCTGCTGTGATTGGTGGCTCCGTTGCTTGGCTTGGGCTGTGTTGTGTGGACGGAACAGTTCACCCAAATATGGCCTTCTTGCCGACAGGTATCATTTCTGTGAGAAGTGCTTCAATGAAATCCAAGGAGAGAGCGTTTCTTTGGGGGACGACCCATCACAGCCTCAAACGTGAGTAGCTATCTCCTTTCTAATTATTTTAAAATTTCTTACAATATTTATCATAGCATTAGTCAATTTCATACTCTAAATACTATTACATTAAACAATTTACATCAAATTTATGGTAAAATTCCTTATTTAATGCTGAGGCCTTGTGCAATTATAGGAGGAACAGAGGACAGGAATATTATTTGAAAACTAGACAAACCTAATGTTTCAGAATGAGCTTTAGCTTTTAAAACACTCTCATATTTTGGTGAGAATGTGAAAAACCACTTTCGAAAAGTAGAAGCATTCTTCCAGTTTATATGCTAGATTTCATAAAGACCTAATGTTTAAGAATTCCAATTCCATCTGAGCCTGCAAATTTTTTTGTTGCTTCTGCTTGTAGAAAAGAGACTTCACAGCTTGCTTTAACTTTTAACTATTTTGTGCATGTGCATGCACACACATACACACCATGACTACCTTTAACCTGTTGAGCAGGAGATCCAGCAAGGAATTGTTCAGGCAGGTACCTAACTGAAAGCTGGCCTAAATTTTAAAACACAGGTGACAGATTTTCCTGCTCAAAATAGGGTTATGTTGAAGCACAGTGTTCATAGGAATTGTTTGCTGGAGGTTGCAACCATGTTCTGACACTTAGAATATTTATGTGCCTTTACATATTGGCCATATTTGAATGCCACATCCTCTTCTCCTTAGGCACAGCTGCAAGGATGAGATGAGAACTGCATGTTGTCCGAACCCTAAACTGTGACTAACCTTAACTGTGGCTTGCAACAACTCAACTTCAAACCATGTGTTATGAAGCATGCTTGTTTCAAACAACCCATAGTTAATGCTAGCCACACTTTAAGTTAAGTTCAGATGACATGATGTTGCGGTTAATCTAAACCAGAAGTGGAACCATTGGAACTCTCAGGTGGGGAGTGCATAAGCTCAAGGCTTGTTGTGGCTCACTCTTGTCATGCTGATGTGTGACTTGTCGTGAAATCTGGACTGGGTCATTGTGTAAGGCTCCCTTGCTTCAACTTCAATATTTGTAATGTTGTTCTGATAGTTCCATAATATGTGAAATAGATTACTTAATTGCAGTAAGTGGGGGTCCTTTGCCTGATGGATTCTGGTTATATGTGAAAATATATAAACAGGGAAGGTTTTAGAAGCAGGAAAGAGCCTGATGTCGAGGATTAAACAAGAAGCGCCTGGAAAGGAGACTTAGCTAAAAACTTAGTCTTCAGTGTTGTCCACCACTAATTTAACCTATAGGAGAAAATATGTAGTAGATTTTCTGGAGAATAAGTGCCTAAAATGCTTTTAAATACATTTTTAATGATAAAATACATTGGATCTCAAGAGACGTAATTTTAAGTCTGGTTGGATTCTGAGGCAGCAAATGTCTTCAAGAAAAGGAAACTTTCCTAACCTTCAAAAGGTGAAAGGGAGGTAGCCAGGAAAAGCTTCTCTAGGCAACAATTTCATAACTGGAACATCACCACCAAGAACATCCTAGATGTTTCCCCCCCAGTCCAAGAGCACTCTTTGAAATCTGAGGAACTGTTGTAGGCACTACAAAATATCCTTTCATATCCAGGCCAAGTTCAAGGCGTTACTATTGATATATTAATACAAAGCCCTCAACAGCTTGGGATCCATTTACTTGTGAGATCACCTTACCTCATTATATGCACATTTGATCTTTGAACATTTTAAAATACCTATTTTAACTTTTTGTTGTTGACATTACATTAACATTATGTCTTGTAAACCACTTAGAGGTTTATTACAATCAAGCAGTATATAAACTTTGTTAAATAAACATCACAGAAGGTTAACAGGTAATGCTTAGATAGACACACACCAAAGCAGGCAGAATACCTCTCCCCCACAAAAAAAAATAATAATACAAAAAATTACCACTCCCCGTCCTTCCCCAAACTTGCCATTTATTCATTTTGTATACTGCCATTCATCCACAGATCTCAGGGCAGTTAGTTCACGACATTAAATTACAATATAAAAACCACAAAATACATAGTAAAAAAGAACAACTTATAATGAAGGGATTTGAGAAGTGGGGTCCCTAAGAATTTGGGTTAGTACTGGTGCTTTTTAACTTGTTCATAAATCACCTGAAATTAAGCACGAGCAGTGTATTAGCCAGTTTCACTGATGATACTGAATTGTTAAGGTAGTAAAACCAAAAGAGTATTGTGAGGAGCTTCAAAAGAATCCAAACTGGATGAATGGGCATTAAAATAGCAAATGCTGTTCAGTGTAAGCAAGTATGAAGTAATGTGCAATGGGGCAAAGCATCCTAACTTCACATATATGCTTATAGAGTCTGACCTGATGGTTACTCACCAGGAATGAAATATTGAAGTCATTGTTGGTAGCACAGTGAAAATGTTGACCTATTATGTGGCAGCTGTGCAAAAGGCAAATTCCATGTTTGGGATCTTTGGTAAAGAGACTGGGGAAAACTCTCTAAATATCACAATGCAATTATACATATTTGTAGAGTGACCACAACTCCCATGGGCGTACCCGGGGGGGGGGCAGAGGGGGCAGCTGCCCCCCCCAGAAGGCAGCCCTAGAAGCAAAAATGATCAGCGTCCATTCAAAGCAAACCTGAATGACCTTGGCTTGCCCCCCCCCCCTAGTTTTGATCCTGGGTACGCCCCTGACAACTCCCCATTAAAAAGGGGGGCAGGGGGTCTTGGCTTGTACATGGGGGCAATGTGGTACTTGCAGGTGCCACACTGGGGACCCCAGTCTATATCTTGCAGCTGCTGTCCATACCTCTTTGAGAAGATACAGTAATAGCACCATCTCCCAAAATTTCAGTTCCATATGGGATACCTATTGTATTCCTTCATGTTATGAGGGCCCAGATCAGTTAAGGCCTTAAAAGCGGAAACCAGAAAATTGAGTTGTGGTTGTAAACAAACCAGTAATCAATCCTATTAAATGTAGCATAATTCTTATAGCTAGCAAAAGTCTGCTACATTCTGGATCAACTTTTGGAAAAAATCTAAAGCAGCTTTATAGACAGCACACTGCAGTAGTTCAGTGGTAAAAGTTTACAAAAGTATGTATTACAACAGTTAACAATAATTTCCTAACCTAATTTAATTAGTTTGATATTGTTCTAAAAGGGTGCTTTTCAACAAAGCCTCTTTGGAATGGCTTACCATAGTAGAAAAGAATGAAATGGCCAGCAACGTTGCAATAAACAAAATCATGTATCTGATGAAGTAGGCTCTAGTCCATGAGAGCATATGCCATAATAAAATGTGTTGGTCTTTAAGTTGCCACAAGACTCTGTTAATTTTGCTGTAACAGACTAACATGGCTACTACCCGTCTGGTAACAATAAACCCAAGTAAGCAGCAAGGAGGGGAAATATGACAGTCACTAAAATAATAGATCAGATTGCAGCAGCAATTCAATTAAAAGCCTTGGTAAAAAGGAAATTGAGCTGAATCAAGGTAGAAGTAACTGCCATATTTATGTCTAGAGAGACTATTCAAAGGCAAAGCACCATCACTGAAAAGATGCTCTCACTAAAATAGTTGAGGGCACCTGGAAAAGGGTGTTGGAAGGTGGGCTGGTGCATATAAGAAAAGATGGTCCTTCTTAAGTACTCTAGTGTCAAGCTGTTCAGGGCTTTAAAGGTATAAAAATAACACTTTGCATTGAACTTGGAAATATTAGGTAACCTTGTAGAACTATTAATAGTGCAGAGGTGCTGAAACTAGTGTGTCCTGCTTAACCAGATGAAGTTTCTGAACCAATTTTAAAGGCAACCCCATATACAACATATAACAGTAGTCAAACTCTGAAATTTCCAGAAGGTGGAAAACTATGTCCAGGCTATCATAGTAAAAGCAAGTACTGTATTATAGTTGAGAGAAGATAAGGAGGTCTCACTAACCCAGTAGCTAGTCACAAGTTGTATATTAATAAATGTCCGTCTTTAAAGATGATGTGTTTTATAAAATGGGGTTTCATGATACGTCAAACTGTAGAGTGTGTTTAAATAGTACATTCTGTACTTCGTGCTTATCTGCTCCCCAATCTATGATGGAGGGTTGAATTTGGCTGGTTAGAAGTTGCATGATTCCTGTTCCTAGTGAGAAAGAAATTATCTGTAGCTTCTGACGACACTGCTAAGCCCTGTGACTACCCTAAGACTTTCTGGATTTTTAAGCATCTGCAGAGGGGCAGGAGTGCTTAAGTGTGTGGTCACAGGTTATGAATGGCAACTCTGGTGTCTTATAAGCTCTTAAGTAGCCACTACATTGCCCTAGTTATTTGAATTCACCTGTAGTTTTCCTTCCTCTCAAATTTTTTAATTCTTAAGAAGCAGGATGCATATGGAGTCCTATTGGGCTGCGCAGCAGGGTTTCCTGTAGGTGCTAGGAAGATTCATTATTATTATGAGCAGCTACTTATTTTTGTTACAACTGATTATCAATTTTTCTCCTCAGCACAATAAATAAAGACCAGTTTTCTAAAAGGAAAAATGATACACTGGACCCTGAACAGTAAGTCATGCTTGAGCAGTTCAAATCACTTGTCATTTTAAAAATGAAATAAAGTTTTTTCTCACCATTTCTTCATATTGTTTTGCAGGGGGTGGGAGGGGTGAGTGGAAGGCTTTAGCATTATCCTCTTAGTTTATCACCTGCAATATTGATGATGTGTTGTACCTTAAGAAAGCAAATATTTGCCTGCCTAAGTGCAGCCACATGATCTGAGTTTGGGGTAGAAAAGCATTTGATTAGTCAATATTACAAATTTATATTGAATATATTTGTTTTGAAGTATAAAAAAAGACTTCATTTTTTTCCAAAAGCTTCCCAATCCTCTTTGTAAAAAATTAACTGCACTAGTTCTGCCTTCAAACTTAGATGTACAGGAATCTTAGTTGCTCTGAATTCTTTTAGTAGTGGAATGCAAGAAAAGAGAAGCTATATAATGCATAACTAAAATCAATGTAGACCATATGGGGAGTAGTGGTTTGCATTTGGGCATAGTACACTAGACTGTTGCTGAGAAAAGATACATGTACAGCAGATCAACAGGTTTGAAAATGTACAGTTCTGAATATTTTGTACTTGGGCTACATAATCTTCAGTTCCAACACATTTTTTCTAAATCAGTTATCTTCAACAACTTCCTGTGTTGCTTATACTTTGATTCTCTCTTCCAGGTTTGTTGAATGTATAGAATGTGGAAGAAAAATGCATCAGATTTGTGTGCTTCACAATGAGATAATCTGGCCATCTGGGTGGGTTGCTTCCTGCTTTTTCTTTCCTTTTTTCTTACAAAGTTGGTAATTCGTTGATGATGTGCTTCTTGTGTACAATTAAAAAAATGACAAAATGACTACAGTTCTATCTGGAAAGAGTGCTGTTGGTCTAATTTAAAACAGCAACCATGCTAGCTTAAAAATGTTTTTCTAAAATGCTTGCCATTAAGTTACTATTTTCAAGTCAGTTGATAAACTTGCCCTCTTAATAGACATTTGTTAACATATTCCTGTGTAATATCAATGCTGCCTTTAGAGCGTCTTTCTACAACTCAGATCCCAGGAAGCTTGATTTTCTAGTTCCAATAACCTTACTACTGCTGCCACAGATCACAGAATGCACAGAGAGCATCATTTATATGGTCCATGATGCAGTATTTCAGATGGCAGGCCAACATTCTGCACAGAACCTTCCATTCTGTCCATCCCGTATGTTGTCTTAGTTGGGATTTATGCTCTCCTTTGAAGAAAGTGCTGTAGGGAAATGGCTGAAGTGGTAGTATAGTGTACATTAATCACTGGATCAGCTTAAAATTAGTGCTCATCTTAAACCAGAAAAGGGAAGTTAATTGATAAAACATATTTTGGGCAATAAGACCTTTCAGTGATTTTCTAATTTATTGTTGATACATACTAAAACATTGATCAAATCCAATATGCTATCCTTTTTTAAAAAAAAGAAATAATGGTTGAAATAAATACTGGGTATCAGGATGTTAGAAAATATCAAAGGAATATTTTTGTGGAGATTATTCACCTTTCTGTTAAGAATATATTTTGATTTTCCCCCCCCCCCAATTCTATTTCAGCTTTGTTTGTGATGGTTGCCTAAAGAAAACTGGGCGAACTCGGAGAGAAAATAAATTTTGTGCTCGAAGTAAGTGAAGATATTCCTTGTCTTCCTCAACCCTTTGGTTGCTTTATTTAAAGCATTTTAATCCTGTCTTCAAGATGGCTAACAACAACATTAAAATCAATACAATAGAGAATTTCAAGTACAACAAAAATAAAATAGCAAGTTAAAATAACAGTCCCAATTGCCCACTTATATATTTTAAGCAAAATTAAAACTAAAGTCCAAGAGCCTTCATAAAAAAGAAGTTTCCCTTGGCAGGGAGTTCCAGAGGCTGGACACAGAACCTGAGAAGGTCTCATGGACCCAACAAGATGCATTTCAGGGGTCAGAGCATCCACTTGATTCTCACTTACCAATTAGGAAATAAACCTTACTAATTTCAGAAGGTCCTATAGCCAAGTGATATGTTGAAAACTGTTGTGTTACTACATGCTGTTTTTTCACTAAGCCACAGAAATTAACTTGAGGTAGTCTATTGACCAGATCAGTACCATTTGGGTACTGACAATATTCCTCTACCAGGAACATGATCCTAACATTGGAATTTTGAATCTTTGGTCATTTTTATAATAAGAAATTAGGCAAGTATAGAAGTCCTTGCCTATCAGTAACCGCCTGGTAACTTGCACTGACAAGGTGCAATTAGGAGGCCCAGATCTCTGCACATTCTTGAAATATGGAAGACATTAACTTGCAGCAAAACACTTGGAGTTTTCCCCATTATCCTAAAATGGAAACGAAGCCACTATATGAGCCTGATACTTAAAGTCTCAACATCTGTTTGCTTTCCCCCCATAATTAAAGCTTCCTGTATTTATTGGGATCATTGCTTGAGAACTGGGGTGGGGGTGGGGATGTTGTATTGTGCATGCTATTTGATTTCCAATTCCTTTCCTAATCATTCCCAATACTGTTTGCCTTTTTTCTCTGCTGCTGCATGCAGTGTTTTTAGCGAGCTATACACAGATAACTTTTTCCTAAGTAGTCCGTTCAGGAACAATCTTGCTAGTATGGTGGATAGTTTTAGATGCTGGAGATAGATCTTGAGAGCTCTAGTGCCCTGCTGGTTAGATCCTGACAAGCATATGGCCAAAAAGTACTGGAATCATGTTTCTAGATGAATTCCATTTTCTTCATTTAGGCGATACATATGCCTGATGCTACCCTCTTTTCTTGGGGAGAACATTATGTAGATGTTAATTACTAGCTTTATTGAAAACTGTTAGCAGGTTAGTTGATCGGTGTCCAGGCAGATCTACATCATTCAATTGGTAGATAAATAGGCAGAAGTTTTAGATTAACATCAAGGGCAAAAGCATGCAAATTTTAATCAGTGGGCCTCAAGGTAAAGCTATACCTATTAGGCAATTTTGGTGTTGATGTTTTACTGTAATAGTATGCTGAGAGTTCTTTGTTTTATACAGGGTTACCATCCACAAGACTTGGTACATTCTTAGAGAACAGAGTGAATGAGTTCCTGAGAAGACAGAATCACCCTGAGTCAGGCGAAGTCATAGTTAGGGTGGTTCATACTTCAGAGAAAACTGTAGAGGTAAAGCCAGGGATGAAAGCAAGGTATGTTTTTCCCAAGTCTTTGAGTTATGTTTTCTTATGAATCCTCTAGTTGCACAGTTACTATGTGTGTTAAAGCAATGCATAATATATCATTTTGGTAATCAAAGAGCACTTGGCAATATCTTTGCCATCAATCGTATCTCACATTTATGAGCATCAAACTGTTATTTCTATGACTTTCCCATTATAACAGGTTTTTTTAAGTAAGGTGAATTAATTCAAAAATGTTGATCATAGGGATTAAATAGAGTATTGGCTTTTGGTATTTTATAGCAAAAAAATAATATTTAAGGAGTAAAACATAATATTTCAGCAGGCTATAGATACCCTGAACTGCTAAGTTTTCATTTGCAGACTAAGGTGGTCAGATCTCTTCTAATGTTAAGATATTTCCTCGCTTCACACACTCCCCATGGAATGTCATAATGTGAAGTGTTTTTAATGCTGCTATTATAGTATGAGTGATTATAACAATTAGGACATTCACTGTTAGTTGCATATCTTGTTACTTAGATTTCATACAATGCAGTGTAAGGGTGAGGAGAAAAGGTATGAGGGGAGATGTTGGGAAAAACTAGGAAATGAAGGGTAGTAAATTAATCACATTAAGGAGACTGAACAGGCATCTCTTACTGTTAAATTCTTATCAGAGATGGCTCTAATTCTGTCCATAGTTACGGGTGTGCTCATTTAGGTTTTGTGTAGTTTATTAATTGGACACGCGGTTATGCTATCAAGACATTTAAAGCGGTTTTCATCATTAAGGTTAAACTACAACAGAACAAGGCAGTTAAAACAAACCCATTATAAAATAAATAGCAGTAGTTACTCATTTTTATTTTGGGTACAATATCTGCATTTTTGAAACTGTACCACATGACTAGAATTTCTGTTACCTTCATTCTGTCGTGCTTGTCTTCAAAGAATGCCTTTAAATTGCGTCTTTACATTTTGCAGGTTTGTAGATAGTGGAGAGATGGCAGAACAGTTCCCTTATCGAACAAAAGCCCTCTTTGCTTTTGAGGAGATTGATGGTGTAGATTTGTGCTTTTTTGGTATGCATGTTCAGGAGTATGGATCAGATTGCCCTCAACCTAATCAGAGGTAAAGAACTACACTGATGAAGTTTCATTATTTTGATGGCAGTTATATTTGGATTGTTGCTAGATATGCCATTTTGAAGGTTTAAGAGAGGTTGAATTATTTGCCCAAAAGCAAACTGCAAGATTCGTTGTAAATGTTTACAGTTACCTCTACTCCTGCTCCATCTCTGACTTTCCTTTCTGATGGCTGGTTTTTCCCCATGCAGGCACAACTGTGTTTACTTCATAGAAGCAGCTGAAGTGTTTTTATCTTCAAGGTTTTACGGTTTTTGGCTAGCTTTGCTAGCCAAGTCAAAATTTGTGGTTGCCTGGTTCGCTCTTCCCACACTGTCCCATCCCCCCATGGCTTGATGGAGGCTATCACCTCCACTCAGCAGCAAAAGAAGTCCTGTGGGAAAGGCAGGCCAGGAGCATTCTGGCTTCACCAGTTCTCAACAAAGGAGCTCAAAGTAATGGCCAAAGACTTCCCCCCTTCTATGGGAGAGAGGGAGTGTTGCCATTGAGCAGCCACTGAAGAAGCCCTCAAAGCAGATCGGTGTTGGTTTTGAGCCCGTGTGTTCAAAGTGTTCTGGGGGCTTTGAGCAATGAAGTTGCTAACCAACCCACACCTTCTTCCTAACCTTAGAACTGGGGAGAGGGCAGGGATCATCAGAATACTTCCCGGGGACAATCTTCACCCATCTCTGGAGCATCAGAGTTGGGCAGAAGACTCTCTGCTCATTGGGATCACCAGAGGGGCAGTGTTACACTCCCCATGGCAAGCATAATTGTTGAAGCTTGTTCATCTATTATATGTAATAATAAGAAGAAGGTTTTTCCCTTAAATTCAGTACTTTCTACAGAATTAAATGAATAAGATCATTGCTCATATTGGTCTTCCACTTGGGGATGGATTTTTAAACTATTGCAATAATTGTTGGGAGATGTATCCTGAGACCATTGTGCTAGCCACATAATGTGCCCATATCTCTTGAATGGGGGAAAGTAGCCTATGAGTTACCTATTTATAGAGGTCAAGTAATGCCTAAAGTTTTAATGCAAGCTAAGTACTCGGTATTTGAGAGATGTTAATACTTCTTAGAAGTGGCACCATGTAAACCAGTACCACATTTTTTTCTCCTGACATTATTTCTATTTATTATGCTACATTGTTAATGAGACTATATATGTTTGTTACTGTAATAGACTCGCCTTACAAAACACTTGAGAACAACCAGTGTCTGAGGCTTGCATGCCACAGAGAGATCTAGCCCAACAAGTGTGCAGGACTGGTTTAAATATCAACTGTGACTTGATACTATAAGTACAAACCTTCAAGGAGCTTTTGACTTGCATGTGCACTTTTTGCCCTCCATTGCACAGGACAGTTCCCTTTCTGGTCTGAGGCAAGTCATTTTGTCTGAACTGTCAAACTACCGGTATGGTTAGTAATTCACCTGCAGGCCAGTATTGGAAACAAAAGTTTGATCCCATTTTCTGGCCAAAGACAAATCCTAGTTTTCCAGTTCACATAAAATCACAGCATGCAAGCCTAAAGCTTCTTGAAGGTTCATTCTAGTAGCACCAAACCAAGGTTTGACATTGTAACTGAACCTTTCTGTCATTAATTTCTTCCAGAGATGAGTGCTGTAAAATAAAATATAAAACAAGGGGCCCCAACTTTTGGAGTTCTAAAGCCACCTTTGGAGATCTAAAACTGTCATGGGCACCCCAAGATATCAGTTTCAGAGAAGAAGAAAATAGTGATGCTCAGAATACCCCCCCAACAGACAAAACACCTATACATCTCTGATAACAAATATCAGATTAAAAAAGCAGTTAACATACCCTCTAAAATAGGCAACCTTCCCCAGAACAAATACAAGACAAGCAAGACCCCCAAAAGCTCATTTAAAGAAACATTAGAACGGAAGGGCAAGGGGTATTGGTGGCCACTAAGGGGGTGTCTGAGGACACCATGGTGCCCACAGGTGCCATGTTGGTGACCCAAAGTATAAAATATTACATGGCAAATAGAGAAAGAGTTTGGGCAGGGAAATGGCAATGTAATTGAGATAGCTATGTAAACAAAACAAAAATGTGAAGGAAGACGAATTACTCAAGTGTTGAAAGTACCTTAATTCAAACACCAACAAACATTTGTCCTTGGTAATGGGGAAAAAATGGAATGGTGAGGTATTTGAATAATGTTTCTGATTATGGCCTGGATTTATGAATGTTCTCTGTTCTTTATCTAGGAGAGTATACATATCTTACCTTGACAGTGTTCACTTCTTCCGCCCCAAATGCCTGAGGACTGCTGTATATCATGAAATCCTAATAGGATACCTAGAATACGTTAAAAAGTTGGGGTAAGCTTTCTGTTCGTCTGCAATAAACTCCATACTATCCCAAATGATTGAAAATGATAGATCTTCAGAAGTAAATTGTGGGTATAGATGTGCCCACAATTTGTAATTAACCTTAATGAGCAAGAATATACAATTAGGTTGCTTGTGGCAACCGTACAGTACATTTTGAGTCCCTTCAGTGTATGGGCAGAAGTCAGTATATAGAGAAGTTCCAGCTTGACAAGTCTCATCTGAGTGTTTGTAAAGGAGAACAATTCCTGCAATGCTGACTTAAAGAAATAAAGATAGTCTTAAATGTTGTCTTCTTTTATTGTATTGATCAGTGATGTGACAGTCTCTTGTAATTGCTGTCAAATAGGTTCACCTATGGTATAAAACTTCTTTTCCGTCTCTACCTTTTCCCTGAATTATTTGCTTTAATGTCTCTTTTTTAAAGTTTGTTTATCTGAGGGTAGAGCCTTTGTCTCATTTTATGTAGTGATAGTCACCAGCACTGAGTAGAAGTTTTGATGCATGAGGCGCTTCAGGAGGTAATTTGTCGGGGGGGGGGAGAAATCAGGGTGGATTGATTGAAAATAAATAAAACCAGCATGATGTGAGATGTCTCATTTAACTAGATTAAGCTGAATTAATTTAACCAAATTGTAGACAAAACTAAGTAAATAACAAAGTGAAATAAGCCAGAGGAAGTGGGGTGGATTTGAAAAAAAAAGTAGAATAATTAGTAATATGTTTATAAAAAGAGGTCCCACAAATATCTCTGTTGTTGTGAAAAGGGTGTCTGATTATACAAATTTTGAAATCTAAGCAAAGGGACAGTTTAAGATCAGTTTAAGATGGGGTTTTGTTATTTCTCTCTGCTTTTTTAAATCATAGTTGCTACATAATTCTTGCCTGGGTAAAGTAACCCTTTTCTCTACTTAAATGTTCTTTGCTATCAAATGAAGCAGATAGAAGTTGACTACCCAAAATAAACTGTCACAGATTTATAAGCTGCTGACCACCACATATTGGTTGTTGAGAAGATAAGCTGTAGAAGACTGAGGAAAGGGTGCATTCTGCCATTAAATTGTAACTATAATGATAGAAATGGGCCCACAAGCAAAAGCTAAAGTAGAAATTGGCTGATAAAGCAGCAGGAAATATTGGTCAAGTTGCTTCAAGGGGAAGAAACATAGGCGGTAGATTCTGAACAACTTGACTTCAGGACTTAGCATTTCCTTGAGCACCCCAGAATCCCCTCCCATCTGGGGGAGTCGTAAGTGTTGAAAGGGAGTGGTAGTGGCAGTGATTACCAGATAGTTCAGGTACAACTGGTCTGCCTTACAAGGCTGTTGTGCAGCAGTTGCACAAGGAATTATAGATAAATGGAAGGGACAAAGAACTACTCAGCATCTCGTTGGGGCGGGTATATAGGGCAAAATAGTTTAGAAAGTACGATGGGTGTTCTAAATCTGACCTATTTTTCCATCTCCAAAGAAAAGGAGCCTAAAATTCAATAAGACAATATTAATAAACCCATTAAAAACAGAGATTTCTCCCAGTATTTTGCAAGTATTATTGAGCATAGCCTGTTGGGTGGGTTTTCAAAAAGAGGTTGGGTGGGTAGAGTTGGACAATAAGCTCTTTCCATTGGCTACTGCATCAGGCTTCTCAATCCCTTAGAATAGTTTAAAGGTATATGAATCAGTTCTGTTCACTGAAGCTAAGCATTTTTGGGTCTGACCAGTTAACCTGGATGGGGAGGCCATCTGCATTATTTATACATTGCTCCTCGGATGCAGTATTTCTAGGCCAACCTTGGTTCTGCTTGGATGTTGTAAAAGAAACTCTTGCTCCTGAAAAGATGGATAAATGAAGTGGACAACACAGTGAAACACTATAATGGATAACAGAACTAATGGTATTGGCTTTTTCCTTTAATTCCTATTAGGTATACAACGGGACATATATGGGCCTGCCCACCCAGTGAAGGTGATGATTATATTTTCCATTGCCATCCTCCTGACCAAAAGATACCCAAACCCAAACGACTGCAAGAGTGGTACAAAAAGATGCTGGATAAATCTGTGTCAGAGCGCATAGTGCATGATTACAAGGTTGGTTGTGAATTAGTTTAAATATCACCTTTAGTTCTTGCACCTTACATATACTGGAACAGGAATTTATTTTGAGAAAAATGTCAAAATATTTTTGAGAATATTGCTTAGCTAACAGTACTTAAAAGGTAATGTCTGAGAAGCATTTGGATCTTATGAAGCATTTCAAAATTGGTGGGTAGAAAAAAACTTGCACTGTAAACACCAGCACTATTTTTTTAAAGAAGCCTAGAAGAAAAACAACTTTGAAGAATTAAAGTGTCCCAGAGTGGCTGGGGCAACCCAGTCAGATGGGCAGGGTACTACTACTACTACTACTACCGGTACTTAATTAATTAATTAATTAATGTTCAAGTGAGTCTAGGAGGCCTTCTGCATGAGTATTTCTCCTTTTGCTGCTGTCATCAATGTGATGTGTACTGAGAAACATTTTGTGTTGCAGGATATTTTTAAGCAGGCAACAGAAGACCGTCTGACAAGTGCAAAAGAACTGCCTTACTTTGAAGGGGACTTCTGGCCTAACGTTTTAGAAGAGAGCATTAAGGAGCTAGAGCAAGAGGAAGAGGAGCGAAAGAGAGAAGAGAACACTAGCAATGAGAGCACTGATGTAAGGAAGTAATGTTTTCCCAACAAATGTCATTCATCACTTTCTTTCCTAACATCTACAACTGGCAGATTAAACTGGTCACAGGATTCAGGAATCCTCTCTAGAATTATTTATTAATTTCTTATAGGTTTGTTGGTGGAAAGGAACAAGGAACCAACCCACATCATTTTGTTTTCATTCAGGAATTACTTCTTAAAATTGCCTGAAGAATATTCCAGCTGTCATAGTTTTTGCCTCTTGTGTGGATAAGATCAAGACATGAATATGTGCCTTATCTGGCTTAAGTTGCCACCTTTGCTTTTGGGACTGATGGATAATTGATGTGTTGTAATGACTTCTTGGTGGTTGCTTGTTTGCTCCTGGGAACCAAATGTGTCTTGCCATTTTCAAATTAGACTCAATTCTCCATTCACATTGCAGGTCAGCAAAGGAGATAGCAAAAACGCCAAAAAGAAAAATAATAAGAAGACCAGTAAAAATAAGAGCAGCTTGAGTCGTGGTAATAAAAAGAAACCTGGAATGCCTAATGTCTCCAATGACCTTTCCCAGAAACTGTATGCCACTATGGAAAAGCATAAGGAGGTAAGAACAATATTTAAAGTATCTGAATGGCTACAGCATCTAAGTGCAAGTGAAATATATCCTTGGACTGTAAAAGTTGGGGGTTTATTACTTCCATGTTGACTAAGGGAACTTCATGACCAAATAATAATCTTCTTTGCATTTGCCACACAAGTTAGACCCATGGTTAATTTAATCCAGTGGTCTGAGGCTTCTGAGGGAATGTACTGAAATGAGCAGCAGACTGCACACATACATGCTCTGTGGAACATTGTGGAAAATAATTGCGTACATGTTTCTGTTTGTGTTAAAAAGGTTTTTTTAAAATCTTATATCTCCTGGGTATTTAGATAATTACAAAAACAGAATCTTTTCGTAACTTATAAACCTATATTGCTATTTTAAGGGCTGTATTGTAAATTGGAAAGTTGAGCATTTTTGCCAAATTCTAAGGCACAATGAAGCATAAGGCATACTGTAAACCTATGAACATGTTATCAAACACATGTGAGAGTAAAGAAAAACTGTGAAAGAAAGCAAGTGCTTTCCCCCCTAGAAAAATAGGTACCAGTACTCACCATGAAGTTGTTACAGTAAGTGCCACACTTTTTAACAACAACAAAAGAGGTGCTGGTACTGCATACCCTTGAGGACCCCCTGGGAAAAAAACACTGAAGAAAATGCTCAGTTATGATCACATTGGGGCATGCAATCAGGCTGAGGTTGTTGGGACACCATTGTGGCCAAGTGATTTTGGGTTGGCTTTGTTGTGGTAAATTAGAGCATTATACAAATTGGAGCAATATAAACCAAATAATCTGAATTTGCTTTGTCCAACACTAAGTATTATAACTAGGTGTTTTAATATTTCAGGTATCTTTTAGTACAGGGGTGGGAAACTTTCTAGCCCAGAGAGCCAAATTGTTCTCTCTCCAACCCCTTGTAGGCCAAGTTTGACAGCTAGTTGTTCAGAAGCCCCCTTCATAGCTGACTTGCCCTCCACTTTGGCAGTGCCTGCAAAGCCCCTTTCAATCTGCTGATCTGTGGTGCCTCCAAACAAACTACAGCTACCCCTGCAATAAACTTGACAAAATATAAAGCAGTTGTGGCTTGTTCCTGATGTTCGGATCATGTTGACTACTTCATTCTCCACAATGAGACTGAAAGAGAACAGAAAGCATTGTATAGTTAAGGGTGATGAATCAAACCTCTTGGAATAAAGCCTAAAATCCACTACTCTCTTTTTCAGGTATTCTTTGTGATCCGTCTCATTGCTGGTCCTCAAGCCAATTCCCTGCCTCCCATCATTGAACCTGACCCACTCATTCCGTGCGACTTAATGGATGGGCGTGATGCCTTCCTCACCCTTGCTAGAGACAAACACCTTGAGTTTTCCTCACTACGAAGGGCAATGTGGTCAACCATGTGCATGCTGGTAGAGCTGCATACTCAGAGCCAGGATCGTTTTGTTTATACCTGCAATGAGTGCAAACACCATGTGGAAACAAGGTGGCACTGCACAGTCTGTGAGGTATGTCTCGCCACTGGTGAAATAATTTGTTATACAAATATTCAGAGGTTTATATCATTAAGAGATTTTTGGAACTGACATGGAGGGTTTCATTAGTGTTGTCTCTACTGCAATATTAGTTTTTATCTTAGGACATTTTAAAAGTAAATATTCCTTGCTATCCTACTCCAGTGTCTTGATATTTATGTTGTGACTACCGAAATACTGTATAGCTTATGATTCCATTTTAACATGGTTCTGCTTCAGAGTAAAGAGCTTTCTTAGGATATTACAGCCAAAAAAGTGTTGAAAATGTACTCTCCTTAAGGCCCATTTTGTTAGGGTCCCTGTTTGCCTGAGGCAGGGATCATCAACCATTTTGGAACAATGGACACATTTCAAATTTTGAGAGTGTTGTGGGTACCAGTGACAAAATGGCAGCCATGGGGGCATGTCATAACACAAGATTAGAGAAAGTACAGTAATTGTGAAGTTTCCTATAATTGTATTTCCTGATGAATTTCTGCCTACCATAAAGCTATTAAAGGCACAACAGTGCTCCCTCCCCCCATTTTTCAACCCTAGACCAAAGCCTAGGCTTCCATCCTATACCAACTTACCTGGGAGTAAAGCCCATTAAACACAAAGGGACTCAAACTTCTGACTCTGCCATTCTTAGTAGGTGCTTGTTCTTCAGCTCCTGCAAAGTAGAAGACATGCTTAAGCCACTTTGCAAAGATTTCAGATTTTTCTTTTGGAGACAGGGGGATTCTTCATCATCCACCCACATTCGTTGTGTAGTAGTATTTGAGAAAATAACTTCTAGGGATTACCTGATCTCAGATGAATTCACCATAGGAAAGATGCATTATGGTTGCTAGGAAAAAAGAAATGGCAAATTACAGAGATTCCAGTGACTACTAGAAAATAAGCATGAAGAGTGCTCTGAGGGAGAGGGGAAACAACAGCTCTTCAGAACCCAAGTAATTCTTGTTACCTAACTTTACTAATCACAGCCCTGGCTTCACTTATTGGCTAAAAACTAAAAACATTGACAGGTGGCAGAAGTCAGGCTGACTCTATTCACAGAAATTGCTTAGCAACATATCTGCACTTTTTCCTCATTAACTTTCTAGGCCGTCTAGAGATTTCTTTTTAAATATATATATATATATGAAAACTCAGAATTTAGGACCTTTTTATGGGGCTACCAGTCGCTGGGTTGGTGACTCCTGGCTTGTTTCAAGTCTGCATCTGTCTGAGATGGGCGCAACCTTTCACTTTTGTTGCTCACCATATCAGTCTTGCTGTTCTTTCCCTAAGAACTGACACTTGTGCCACTTTGGCTGATAGTCATTGCATAGTTTTCAGTCAATGCTTGTTTATCCCTTTCCAAGCTTCATGATTTTTTTTCTTGGACAGGTCATCATTAGCATTTTGAGATTGCATTGTTAATTAAGACTATCTTTTATCAGCTATTTAATTTCTTAGAGATGGTATAGTTGTGTGCCTCTGTCAGGGAATAAGGCCAGTTATCTGACTGATCATTTCTGTTTTTAGGATTATGACCTATGTATCACCTGCTATAACTCTAAAAACCATGAGCACAAGATGGAGAAACTGGGCCTTGGTATTGACGATGAAAGCAACAACCAACAGACAGCCACTACTCAGAGTCCTGGTGATTCACGTCGCCTGAGCATCCAGCGCTGCATCCAGTCTTTGGTCCATGCCTGCCAGTGCCGCAATGCCAACTGCTCATTGCCGTCTTGTCAGAAGATGAAGAGGGTCGTCCAGCACACCAAAGGTTGCAAGCGCAAAACCAATGGAGGGTGCCCAATTTGCAAGCAGCTCATTGCTCTTTGCTGCTACCATGCTAAGCACTGCCAGGAGAACAAGTGCCCAGTGCCCTTTTGCCTCAACATCAAACACAAGCTTCGTCAGCAGCAGCTTCAGCACCGCCTGCAGCAGGCCCAGATGCTCCGGAGGAGGGTGGCAAGCATGCAGAGGACCGGCATAGTAGGCCAGCAGCAAGGGTTGCCCTCGCCAACACCAGCCACACCAACAACTCCAACAGGCCAGCAGCCACCAACTCCTCAGACCCCGCAGCCTCAGCCTCCACCCCAGCATGCCTCACAGCCACAACCTGTACCTCCCAATAACATGCCTCCATATAGCATGTCAAGAACTCAGCCTCCTGGTGCTGTCTCCCAAGGTAAGGCAGGTGGCCAGGTAACTCCTCCAACAACTCCTCAGGCTACTCAGCCACCTATGCCGGGGCCCCCTGCAGCTGCCGTGGAAATAGCCATGCAGATCCAGCGAGTAGCTGACCACCAGCGGCAGATGGCTCATCCAATTTTCCAGAGGCCAATTCAACACCAGATGCCCCAGATGAATCAAATACAGCCTATGAGTGTAACACCACCTCAGATGGCCAGAGGTCCTGGGGGCCATATAGATCAAGGGATGGGACCAACAGGAATTCAGCAGCAGCCTGCATGGGCCCAGGGAGGCTTGCCCCAACCTCAGCAGCTGCAGTCAGGAATGCAGAGACCATCAATGATGTCAATGGCCCAGGCTGGGCAGCAGATGACTATGTCACCGCAGCAGCCAGGAATGGGTCAGGTACCTGGCGCTGCTCCATCAAAGCAAAGCTCTGTGCCCCATGCAGCCTTACAAAACCTGCTGCGGACTCTCAGGTCCCCCAGCTCTCCCATGCAGCAGCAGCAGGTGCTTAACATCCTGCACTCCAACCCTCAGCTGTTAGCTGCTTTCATCAAGCAGAGGGCTGCCAAGTATGTTGGGAACCAGAATCCACAGGGCATGCCGGGACAGCCTGGAATGCCTCAAGGGCAACCAGGGATGCAGCAGCAGGCCATGCCAGGACAGCAAGGTGTGCATCCCAACCCAGGCATGCAAAATATGAATCCGATGCAAGCAGGTGTCCAGAGGCCCAGCATGCCTCAGCAGTCGCCACCCCAGCAGCAACCACCCCAGCAGGCCATGGGCGGGATGAATCCTCAGGCACAGCAAATGAATATGAATCCTGCAGCAACCATGTCTCCCCAGTTTCGGGAAATCCTAATGAGACGGCAGCTGATGGAACAGCAGCGTCAAGGAGCAGGACCAGGGCTGGGGCCTGGCATGGCCAACCATAATCAGTTCCAACAGCCCCAGGGAGTTGGGTACTCTCAGCAGCAGCAGCAGCAACAGCAGCAGCAGCAGCAACAGCGGATGCAGCATCACATGCAGCAAATGCAACAAGGGAATATGGGACAAATGAGCCAGCTTCCACAAGCGATGAGTGCAGAGACGGGATCCAGTTTGCAGCAAGTTTTCCAGCAGAGGCTACTTCAGCAGCAGATGGGATCACCAGCTCAGCCCAATCCTATGAGTCCCCAACAGCACATGCTCCCTAGCCAGGCCCAGTCCCCACACTTACAAGGCCAGCAGATTCCGTCATCGCTCACCAATCAAGTGCGTTCTCCACAGCCTGTCCCTTCACCACGTCCCCAGTCCCAGCCACCCCACTCCAGTCCGTCCCCTAGGATGCAGCCACAACCTTCTCCACATCACGTCTCCCCGCAGACCAGCTCCCCTCATCCAGGACTGGTAGCTGCCCAGGCTAACCCCATGGATCAAGGGCACTTTGCCAGCCCGGACCAGAGTGCAATGCTTTCTCAGCTTGCTAACAATCCAGGCATGGCAGGCCTCCATGGTGCAAGTGCCACAGAACTGGGACTCGGCTCAGATAATTCAGACTTGAATTCAAACCTTTCACAGAGTACACTAGACATACACTAAGACACACTGTAGCATTTTGGGAGCAAAAAAAAACTTATTTTCTCAAGACTTTTTGTACTGAAGACAATTTTTTTTGAATCTTTCTTAGCAGAACATTTTTCCCTGGAATACATCTGAACTCTGCAGCAGTAGTTTGTGGTTTTAAAAATGAGAAACCAACAAAATGAACCTGAGGGACAATAGAATACAAAGAAAATATATTTTTGTTATGGCTGGGGTCATAACCAGTCCTTTTACTTGTTTTTGTTTTCCCTTCGCGTGCGTTGGGGAGGTGCTTGGGAGGGGATAGTTATTTGGCTGCTGACCAAATGGCTTCCTTCTCTAGCCTCCAATAGGTTTTATTTTTTTTTTAAATTAATGAAAATATGTAATATTGATAGTTATAATTTACTGAGACAGATGGTTAACTTTTTTCCCTATTCTGGTTTTTCTCATGCCTACTGCAAAAAAGAAAAAAAAGAAAAACAGAAAAAACAGAACATTTCCTAAAACTGGAGGACAAAAAGGGTGAATGTTGCTTTAAAATACAGTGCATATATATAAATATATAAAAATATATATTAAAGATAAATACCAATTTTTCCTCTTTGGTTGGAAAGATGTCAATTCTTTTAAAAACTGTAAAAATTATTAAGTAACCCAGTCTCCCTCCTGAAGTCTACTTTTGTCCTCCAAGAATTTTCTATACCAGAGTCTGAGCTTAAACTTCAAGTATTAAAATTTGTACATGTAGAGAGAAGACAACTTTTTGCAAATACACGGGGCAGCTGCCAAATGGATGTAGTATATATATTGTGGTTTTGTTTTCTTGAAAGAATTTTTTTCGTTATTTTTACATCTAACAAAGGAAAAAATAAAGAGGGTAAGAAACTATTCCAAGGGTATAATTTTAACCTGAGAGTAAATCCCTGGGGTTTCTTCTTTATGCTTGCTTTCTCTATCCCTTCCCTCCCATTTCCTCCTCTTCCATTTTCTGTAAAACTTGAAAATAGAAAGCAAAAAACCCTCAAATGTTGTAAATCATGCAATTAAAGTTGATTACTTATAAATATGAACTTTCGATCACTGTATAGACTGTTAATTGATTTCTTATTACCTATTGTTAAATAAACTGTGTGAGACAGACTGATTTTTTTATGCTTCCCTTCTTCTTTTCCCCTTCACTTGGTGCTTATTTTAAACTGGGGAAAGAAGATGGTATGCTTTTGCAAAACAAAAAACTACGGCGATCAATTTGATGTATAGTAACATGCCATTATGTGTGGTTTTGAAACATGCGTATTTTGGGCTGTAATGAAGATGATCAATGTCCATTTTGCTGTGACACTATATTTGCTTCTACTTGTGCTATGGAAACTTTTCTTCATATCTAGGTGGGATGCTGTCTGCATATTTGACCTGGACAGCACTTGATCCTCAAAAAAACCTCCAGAGTCCAGAATATTGTCCAGGGTTTGACTTTCAGAACAGAAGTCTCAAGACACCATTCCACAATTCAGCGGGTTGGCTTGCAAGGTGACCTGAAGAATTTGTGGAGATTGCAGGCAAATTATAAGCATGTCAGTCTGCTCTGACACCAGCAGTTCTAATTTAATTAGATGAGTGCTATGAAGACTGAGCCTCCCTCTATAAATGAGTGCCATCCAGGGGCAGCAATTTGGTAGTCCAATTTTGTTCATGCCCACAAGCTTAGATGGAGAAATAGTTAGCTACACATACAGTGTTTCATGTAGTTAACATTTAACTACTGTAGACGCATCTTTGTTTCTGCTGAAGTGGATAGTCCTGAGAGTTTGAGGAAGGTTTTGCATTATTAAGTACTACAGAATTCCTGTCAGTTTGGTGCTTATCTGAGCTACTAAATACAAGGTCTTCTAAATGTTTCTCCGCCTGTTTTAGCCCCTTCTGGATTGGCTTAGTTTCAAAGTCAGGCTCTAGCCTTAGCCCTGACAAACTTTATTTTAGAATAGTAGATAAACAGGGCAATACAGGTTGGATGGAAAGTACAGTGAAAGAAGTAAAATTTAATACATATTATCACAAATGAAAAAACTCAGGATAATGTACAATTATTTGTTTTGCAAAAATACAATAAAAGTGGCTCATAGAAAATTGTAGGTAATAACGTTGCCAGAGGCTTTGGTTTTAGGATGAACTCTGCATTTACAGTCCTATGAGCATTTAGTGTTTCCTGTTTGGGGGAAGGTGCAAAGTGCTCAGTGTGATAAATTTGAAATCATAGTTCTTCAGTAGATTTTGCAGATACAAAATTCCATTTTTAAATTGCAATTGTTGATGACACATCACCAACTACAGCCTTTATTTTTATCTTCTATGGATTTTCATCGTCACTGCGTTTTTGTACTGTCACTCTATGCATCATTCTTTGTCTCCTTGTTAGGTTGTTTTAAATTTATTAGCTTAAAACCTTTCCCCATAAGCAAGCATGCTCACACACAAACATACATATGTCACACACATACATGTATAAAATGAAATTGCTTTCCAGTTCTTGAGCCAAATGCTCATTCAAAACTGATGGATTAGAACTAACAGTTACAGCATTTATAACGGATGCTTGCAAACAAAATATTAAGTACTAGTAGACTTTAAGCCCGTTAAATTAACGGGCGCTAGAACATCATGGAAAGCGGGGACGGCGAGAACTTGCTGAAGTGCTCAATGTACTTGGGCGCCCCGGCCAGCGCTGAATGGCCCTTCAGCAGGCAGTGCAGGAGGCGCATCGCGGCGGTGGCACTGGCACCAGCCAGGCCCCGGCAGGCCAACTCAGCCGCCACTTGTAACGGCCGCTGCTGCTTAGAAGTAAGTCCACGCGAGTGCGCACCCACTGCTTCAACAGCCCGGCCGCCCGAAGTCTCTGCGCTCCAATCCCTGTGCCCGTGGGACACATGCGCAGTTTCGCCCGGCCGCCCGAAGTCTCTGCGCTCCAATCCCTGTGTCCGTGGGGCACATGCGCAGTAGGACACAGGGACTGGACGCAGAGACACTTGCACTTTATTACTGTAGATAATGAAATCCAGCCAGGATTTTATAAAAACAGTGAGCAGATTTCAGGATAAGAATTGAAGCGCAGGGTAAAATGACAGAGAAATACAGTGTCCCTAAAGCCATATAGCAGATCCACAATTCAGTGGATTGAAAAAGATCCCTCTTAATTTTAGAATAGAAATAGAAGTTTCTATAGAGTGACTTGCCTCATCCTTCTTTTAAAAAAAAGGGTGAGTTAATCTGACAGTGCATTCTTCTATACAGGTACCGGTAGTGAACTTGCAGTGCCTTGACAGGAAATAAGAGCTTATAGCTCTGCAAATTAGTGGAGGTGTACTGCCATTAAAGAGATACTTTGGGTCTAAATCTTATTAAAACACAAACTTCTCATATCTGTCTGGTATGCAGATGGGTCTAGCTTTCACAACATGCAACTTGTCATGTTTTATTTGTAATCCCCAATGATAAACACTATCCCAGAATTAAAAATGTGTCCTGTAGTTAGGCAGAATAAGGTTACTATCTCTCAGGCAGAAAAGGGTGAAGAAGTAGGAAGGCGATTACTAAATGTGAAATTAATCCTTGGGAAAAACCTAAGCAAAGCCAGAAGCCCACTCCCTGTCTCCAGTATGCACATCTGACTGACTTCAGCTCTCTTCTGCAATAATGTCAGGAATACAATGTTTGCAACTTCCCTACCTCAGATATGCATATGCTTCCACCATAGACATCTTCTTGGTCTACAAGCCATTTGACCATACCAAGACTGTTCTTTTCTAATTTTATTTACTTCAACTATTAGCCCCCACAAGTATGGCCAATGGGCAGGGATGATGGGAGTTTAGCAACAGCAGCACTGAGAAGCCATCATTTAAAAAAAACCTAAAGCAAACCTACATTGGAGATTGAACTATAGGTGGTTTCTGTAGCAATAACTTCAAATATTAAAAATATATGAAACAAAGGCATTTCCCTAACCATCCAGCCTGCCTTAATTCTCATGCTTTTGCTAGTTACCTTGAGCAAAATAACCACAGCTCCTAATCTTGAATTCTCATTGTGTACAAGAATGCAAAATATACTATCCATAATAGGGATATCATAAATTCTCATATGTATGAAAATTATTGTACACCTGGGCTGCAGAGCAGGAGTACCACCTCCACCTGGTTTTCAAGGACTCCTTCAACCTTAACTATACCTACTCACATGGACCTCGTGGGAATCGGTGTGTTTGGCGTGCAGAGCTGCTATTTTTTAACTTGTTGCAGTTTTCTTGTGATTGAGAGAGGGTGTGTGTGTGTGTGTGTGTACATGTAACAAGAGGCATTCTTTGTATCGGGTTCTTAAAAGGTGAATGAGCAAGGGCAGTACAAAGATGGCAACAGTAGACAATCATGGTCATCGCTTCAAATGTTATCTCTAATTGTTGGTACAAAAAAAAATGCAGGATGCACTCATTCCACCTGATAATAGAAGCTTGACATGCAGGAAATAACACAGGAACCTAGGAAGGTGCCTTAAACAGGGTCAGACCATTGGTTCAACTTGTTCTGTATTGTCAATAGTGAGCATAAGTAGCATGAGTTTCAGGGGGGTTCTCTCCCAGCCCTATCAGTAGATGTTGGGGATTGAAACTGCCTGCATACAAAATGAATGCTACAATTGAGCTCTGATTCTTCCTAAAGAGCACAAGACAGGGCAGGTTTTTTCTTTCCCTGGGTCTGTTGATGATTGTAGGACTACAAACATATGACTGACCTGCTCAAACTATGATGCAATTGAGATACTTGGGGACAAAAGATAGAGAATTGGATAAAAAAGAACCCCCAAAAACCCGCTTGCTGGCCCTTAGGAAAAAAATGCCGTACTCCAATTTGGATTTAGGAATAGCAGAGTACAAAACCATGAAACTCACTTTTTACAAGCTTTGCATTATATGCTCACTTATTTGAAAGTTAACCCTACTAATTGCATTAAAAGGTAAAGGGACCCCTGACCATTAGGTCCAGTCGCAGAAAACTCTGGGGTTGCGGCACTCATCTCGCTTTATTGGCCGAGGGAGCAGGTGTACAGCTTCCAGGTCATGTGACCTGCATGACTAAGCCGCTTCTGGCAAACCAGAGCAGTGCACGGAAACGTTTACCTTCCCGCCAGAGCGGTACCTATTTATCTACTTGCACTTCGTGCTTTCAAACTGCTAGGTTGGCAGGAACAGGGACCGAGCAACGGGAGCTCACCCCGTTGTGGGGATTCGAACTGCCGACCTTCTGATTGGCAAGCCCTAGGCTCTCTGGTTTAATCCACAGCGCCAACCGCGTCCCACTAATTGCATTAGGAGCATTAAATAAACATAACTGGGTGATTACATGTTACTTTCAATGAGTGTATAATCTGTGTAAATAGCTGGGCGGCATGAATCAACGCAAACACTTGTACTTGTGTAGAGAGACAACTTGTACCTGTGTTTAGGGTACTGTGAATAACCTTAATAGGATCAAGTTTCAAAGGCATTCATTTATTGCAAACTTGCATTATAGCCAATGAGACCACTTAGCTGAAGAACCAGCTGTGTTTTGAACTTTAATGCTGCTTGGCAGAGCAAATACTATGCAGGTCTTCTCAGACATAAAATAAATGGGACCGGCAGGCAAGTATATATATGATTGTAGTCTTCGTGGATTACCTTGGAACTAATGGGGATTAAAACAAGGCAAGTAATGTGTAGCCAGAAATTTGGTTACAGTAATTTATATCCATGCATTTTGCATAATTTAAGATGCAATCCCATACACATTTATTTACCTGGAAGAAAGTACTGCAACTGAACTCAGTGAGGCTTCTAAATTGACAAATTTAGGATTGTACTATTCTCAGTGTCACAGCTAGTGAAGTGGAGGGCCTGTCATTTTAAATTTCATTTCATTTCCCCAAATCGGAATGGGAATAGTATTAACAAATGAAAATGTGTCTTTAAACTTGAATGGAGTGCCTCAGCCTCCCTCCTGAGAAAGGAAGTGTTCCGTACCCCTCATTGGATGGGGGTGGAAGGGCACAAACAGCTTTCAGACAAAGGTGAGTTCCAGCATCTTTCATTTAGAAATTAATTATGGAATAATTAAATTAATGCACATTTATTGGAACACACTCATTCAGTGCCAAAAAATCAAAACCTTACATGCCAGGAAACACACTTCTCAAAACCAAGGATTGCATTCAGCTTGGTTCTGTTCAGAGCAGACTTGCTGAAATTGGTTAATATTGCTAAGGTAGGTGCATTGATTTTAATGTCTTAAGTAGAAGCTGGAAACAACCTCAAGTCCCTTCTCTAAAACCCAAAAAGCTAATTATTTTAGCTCTATAGACAAAATATGGGAGTTTAAGAGAAAGCCCACCACATCTTAGCAGTGGAACCTATTTTCAACTCAATGGCTCAACCTCAGATATTTGAAGGAAAAAAAAAAAGTTAGACCATATGCACCACAAAATAATTACAACCATCCTCCACATATATAAAATTAGGAATACTGTAATGTCTTCCAGATTTTGACACATCAGTCGATGTGACAGGCAAACTGAAATCCACTGACAAAATGGGCCCTAAAACAGGATCACAGGCATTAATAAGCAAGCTAAAAAGTCTACCTTGCTTGCCACCACTGCAAAAGAGAGTATGTTGAATCACTCCCTACTTGTGTTTCCCAACCAGTGGGTCAGAAAACCTGTGGCACCTACGCATCAGAGGCAAGTTGTAATAGTCACTCAAAACAACAACTTGTATGAGCACCTTGTGGTGAACCATCATCAGATCTACCACCAGGGTTAGCTAATAGTTTAGCCAAAGGTAATTTTAGTTTGCTTAGCTAACATTTGTCCACAAATTGTCTGCTGAAGAATCAGAAGTGTGAATGTGTGTGAAACACATTTGCAACTGATATAACAAAGTTGTATTTAGCTGTGTACATACCATACATTTAAAGCACACACCACCCCAAAGAATCATAGAAACTACCAGTAGTTTCTATGATTGGCCAAACTGCAAGAGGCAGTGAAGGATCGGCGTGCCTGGCGTGCTCTGGTCCATGGGGTCACGAAGAGTCGGACACGACTGAACGACTGAACAACAACAACCAGTAGTTTTCCCCTCACAGAGCTACAATTCCCAGCAACCTTAACAAACTACAGTTACCAGGATTCTTTGTGTGAAAATGCTTTAAATGTGCTTTAAACTTCTATGGTGTTTGCAGACTCTCTGCAAAAAGGATAATAACTTACTGAACTGTCATGTAATAGGACACTCAACAATATTTTTGGGGAAATGAAATTAACTGAATGTTGGCTTCATATCACCAAATTACTAACTACTGAGTATCCTGAGCTTGCTAATGAAGCAGTACCTGTGCTGCTGCCATTTGGTAGCCCATACCTTTGCCAGAGGTTTTCAAGCAATGACTGCTATGAAGATGAAATCTCAGGTCCCACATTGAGTACACATTGGCAAGATGCAAGCTTTAGGGATCCCACCAATACTTGCCAAAACAGACTTGTCCGTGAATGAAAATATGACAAACTGAATATATTTAATATTTTTCATCTAACACCACTTTAGTATGTTTATAGAAAAAAAAATATGGTTTATGAAGCAATATTCTGAAGTCATGACTGGTGTTCTTACATTCTCATAAAAAAAATAAACGGATTGACCTTGTAAGTACTATAAATAGTTCAGCAATTCCACATTAATGGGGGCATCAAGTACAATTTTGCTTGGATGGTTATAAAGTCAGCAAAGTTTCACTTAAAATGCATAAAACTGATGGCTGCCAAAGAGCTAAGGTCCAAAATTCATGTGACAATAAATCACTGGGTCAGTAAATACAAAGTAAATTTGGACCTGTGGATCATATCAAAAAGGTTGAGAAGCAGTACCCTACCTCATGCGATTTTCTGGAAAACTTAAGGAAGCTGGCAAGATACTACTCCTCCTTCCCCCTTCCTTCACATTAATTCCATTGCAAGCTGATGCTATTCCCTCAAGACACAGTTTAAATAATAAATTGTAATTAATTATTTTTTAAGGAGCACACATGTTAGAAATTTATCTCAGTACTTTTCATCCAAGACTGTGAGAATTTGGCTGCTCAGACTACAACACAATAGAGTAGTATCCAAAAAGTACAAAACCCTGTTATGCAGTTCAAACACAGGCTGTTGGGAATGAGAGTCTGAATCAGCCAGAAGTTGGGAACCTTTGACTCTTCAGTTGATGTTGGACTCTGACACCCATCATCCTTGATCATTAGCCATGCCGGCTTGGGCACATGGGAGTTGGAGTCCTACAACTCCAACTGGAGGGCCTCAGGGTCCCCATCATTGAATAAATAATGTGGTGACCGTGATTCTTGGCTGCCTTCTATCAAGAATGGGGCTGGATAACAAGTTTATCCTCACACAGTGAGATCTACTGAGCAAGCATTAGGTTGTTTTCTCTGTGTTGTGGCAAGAGGCAAGCATTTTGCTTTTTTTTTACAGGGGGAGGGAGGAGCTAACGGGCAACTATAGGTAAAGGTAAAGGGACCCCTGATCATTAGGTCCAGTCGTGTCTGACTCGGGGGTCGTGGCACTCATTTCACTTTATTGTCCGAGAGCCGGCATACAGCTTCCAGGTCATGTGGCCAGCATGACAAAGCTGCTTCTGGCGAACCAGAGCAGCGCATGGAAACGCCGTTTACCTTCCCGCCAGAGTGGTTCCTATTTATCTATTTGCACTTTGACGTGCTTTCGAACTGCTAGGTGGGCAGGAGCTGGGACCGAGCAACGGGAGCTCACCCTGTCGCAGGGATTCAAACCGCCGGCCTTCTGATCAGCAAGCCCTAGACTCTGTGGTTTAACCCACAGCGCCACCTGGGTCCCTACAGGCAACCACAGGCAGCTGCAATTCTAGGTGTAACGCTTTAACTGAGAGAAAACACCCCAATTACCGTATGTGGGGGAGGGATGCCTGGCCATATTCCTAAAAATTGGAATATAGGGGGAGAGAGAGAATGCAGCCTGAATCAGCTGCTGAATTTAGTTTAACTTGAGGTGTAGGCTACACCAGTGCTTTTTTTTCTTCTTTAAAAAAATGTTTAGGGGTACTCTCATTTTGACTCAAGAAAATCACCATTTTATAGTTCAAATCATGAAAAATAAATACAGTAAATGGACAAAAGTACAAAGATTCACAAAATGTTTAGGGGGTACGCATACCCCTGCGTACTCGCAGAAAAAAAAGCACTGGGCTACACTGGAAGGAAAGAATGATTAAGATGACATAATTGTCTTAAGAGTTCCTCAAACTAAACATTTTATTTGTTTAAAATATAAATAATAAATGAGACCAAAAAACATACCTTTAAAACACTTGAAGTGCTCCACCCTTCTGTCAGTGATCGGCTGCCCCAGCCCGCTTTTAGGGTTTTATTTTTCTAAATATTGTTTCTGTTCTTGCAAACCTCCTAGTTTCCTCAGCCCTGAGGTTAGCTCCCTGTGTGAGGATAATGCCATTTTGTCTACATAAGGATTCACACTCAAGAGGAATGAGTTAACTGTTAGTAATGTAAGTTAATTATATATAATGTGTGTGTGTGTGTGTGTGTGTGTGTACCAGTATAGTAATAGATATTAGTAATATATGTATATTATATACTCTGAGCATTTTGCTAAAGCTATCAACAACAAGCGTCCTGTTATACCATTTAGATATTTGTGCAATATCTAATTTGTGCAAACTATTAGTGAGAGCTGTCATTTCTGAGCCCACAGCCCAGGAATTTGTTCTGAGTGTCAGTACAGAACTGAACTCACAGTCCTTCTACACAAAACTCCAGGTTTTTCCCCGCACACAGCTTTCTTTCTTATTTCAGTAGATATGTATGTATGTATTTTGGAGGGAGAGTAATTTTGTTGCTGTCATTGTTATTAACAATAATTCAAAAATCCTTGCGACCTGCTTCAAATCACGCAGAGATTTATCAGTAAAATCCCGGTCTACTTTCTGCCTAGCTCTGTTGTCGAAGGTGGCCGCTTACTTGCTTGCAGCCCTTAGGGGCATTTTCCAAATATTACTTGGCAAGCCCCATTGAATCCCCCCGGATAGACTGAGGAGGTGTTGCTGTCTGCTCTAGCAGTGATCAGCCCCACATTCAAAGGGCCGTGGGAGGCAATATAGAGGGAGACCCGGGCCCTGCTCGTTCACTCGCTATGTGACAGAACGCGAGCGGTCGCGAATGCAAAATGCAGGCGGCGCTTCGCTTTTCAGGCACACTCCTTATAACGCAGGGCGAGCCCGACTGCAGCCTAGCCTTTACTAAGGATTGCCTGGCGGGCAAATGCTGGCACAGGAAAGCGGGTAGCGTCGAGCGCTCCTCTGCTAAATAACGTTAGCGGGTTGGGGGGCTTCCCTCAAGGCTGCTGCTTGCAGGGCCGACGGACAATGGCCTGGGACGGGAGGCGGTGCCTTTTTTCCTGCGAGGAAAGGCGGGGAACGGACTTGGCACATGGTCTGCATTCTCTGCAAAGTAAACACCCCACCACTGAGAACATGAGGAGAGGCGTTCGAAGAGTGTGTTGTTGTTTTTCTCCCCCAACGGGTCAACAGTCTTGAGTTAAACTTAGTTGCACTCCTTAAGAACTACAACTCCCAGAACCCTGCGCGCGGAGGAGCGACGGCTGTTTACACGCCACACGCCTCCCCCTCCGGCTCTTCCGGCGCCGCGTCTTCTCTCTCTCTGCCCATTGGGCGGCAGCCGCGGCGGGAGCGCGAAGGAGCCCATGCGCCTTGGAGGTGCGCGCGGAGGACGCTGAAGGCGACGCGGCTATTGGCGACTCGTGCGCTTCGTAGGGGGAAGGGAGCGCGCGCTGCCCGGCCGCGTCTTGTCGCTGGCTGGGCTGCTCGTCGTCTGCATGGGCAAGAGGAGAGCTATGGAGCGGGAAGGAGGCCCGGTAAGTCGGTCGTTCGGTTAGCGACGAGGCGGCAGTGAGAGAGGGCTCCGGAGTTCCTTGCTCTGGTGCCGTAATAACGTCCCACCTGCCTGCCTCCTGCTTAGGGCGAGGGGCGGGGAGGGGGCGTTCCATGTCAAAACGGAATACAGTATATTTCCCTCATAGATGGTGCCCCCTTCCCCCTAGAAGGAGCTCGCCCCACAACCCTCGCCTCTCTTTCTCCCACCGCCCTTCTTGCTGGACCCCTGTGTGCAAGGAAAGGCACTTTTCTTTAGCCCTAAACGGTATCAAATAAGCTTCCTTGAAAGTTAACTCATTTGTCTTTTTCTCTGTTTTACTTTCAAAGACAGTTGCTCCTAGGATGGATAGATAGATAGATAGATAGATAGATAGATAGATAGATAGATATGGATATTGGAAGCAATTCATTGAATACTTGTTACTTCCTCAATCAAAAGGTGGCTTTTGTAATGCTATGTCTTTTTTTTTTTTACAAATCAGATTATATATAGTGTATTTTATAAGTCGATACACAAGTGTATTTTAGGTTATAGAGGTTCTTCTTTTCTAGGAGTTTTATATTTTCTTTATTGGTTATAATTATAAATAATAATAAAAATCTATAGGTTTTCCTTTAGGGAAAATATTTTTTTTGATGGGAGCCTTAATGTTACTTAAATATACTGTTAATTATCTTTTTAGAAAACCAGCATGTGGGACAAAGCTTACCCCCTCCCCAAAATGCATTTTACTCCTTCTGTGCTCTCCCCAGTATGCCTTGTTTCTAGTATCAATGCTATATTTACTTTGTATTGCTGCCCTTGAGAAAAAATAAAAATACTGTAGACTGAAATTTCTGAGTGTTGAAAGTGTTGGTTCCTCCCCCCCTCCGCATTGATTCCATGTGACTGGTGCTCCCAACTATGTTATTATGTGAATGATCCTGCACACATGTAAGTTTAAGTATTGAAAGATGTATGTGGGACAGCGCTAGACCTGTTGAACGCATATTGGCTAATTATCTCCTGGCTTTGCTCTGTGTGAAACTCGCTGCTTCTTGCTATCAAACAGCTTATTAAATTAGTAACTGGCTGCTATTAAAACTAAATGACAGGTTGCATAGTGAACAGTTAAGTACAGGTATCAATAGAATCAGAGTAACATCCAGCTACTGATATTTGTTTGCACACCATCAGTATAGTTCAGGAGTCGCTAGTTTTGTGCCCATGGCTGGACTGGGATAGTTCTTCCTTGGCCCCCACATGGCCCCATCCTTCCACTGAAATTAGACTGTACCGGTAGTTAGTAGAATTAGTTTTGGTGTATGCTTTGTTGCATGCTGCCCATGATACTTTCTCCAGATTGGGCCCAAAGGTTGGTGAGTTCACCAGTCTGCAATCCTGTGCAAATTTAAGAGCAAGTTCCCCTGAACACAGTGGGGCAACTTAAAGTTTAAATGTATTGTAGGATCTGATCACACCATAGATGGGAATAAGGGTTGGATTTGCTAATGCAACATTGATTGGAAGATGCTAATTGGTTAGGAGTGTAGAACTGGTGATTCTTGGGATTAAAGGACAGACAGGAAATGGAATTTGATATTTATGGTGTGGTGGTTCCAGCTGTAGGGTGCATTATGGCTGAACGAGTAGTCGCATTGTAGGCAAAGAACTTCATGAACTCAGTAGTGATTTGGTGGCTTTCTGGGTAAATGGACAGCATATTGCTTGATCCCTCAGAACAAATATGCAAAAACAAACATACATGTCCTTCCTGTTGAATAACTACTTAATCTGTTATAGCTATTTGCTGGGGCTTTATATTCATAAGCTGTAGCTTAGATTATTTTTTTATTCTCCCATAAACACATGTTAAACATTAGGTGGGAAATGTCCTGATGGTTATACTGTACTTGCAAAAAGTGGTTAAGATTGGACTAATGTGCCTGACGTAATATTTACTGGATGTGGCCAGATTTTTTCACCCCAAACTGTAGTGGGCTACTATGGGTATCTGCTGCCTGCTTGACATTGCAATCTTCTAGAATTAGAAAGAAAAACCAAGGTGGTAGGATGTTTGATTGCACTGGCTTCCTCAGTACTGTATGTTGCTAAACTCACAAAGGTGCTTAACATCTCTTTCTGCTTCACTGTTTACCTCATGTCTTTACAGAGCTGGGCTATAGTCATGGCCACTTACCCCCAAAGTCTGCTTAACTCACTTGTTTGCTTTGCCGGGGTTTCCCTCATACGTTTCTGCCTACAGTGTCCTAACATCGCTTGAATCCAGCAAGTAGGGGGGAAACTAGATGTACAGTTATCTCCTTTTTTTGCCAACTGTGTTTAACATACTGTCTGCTTTGCCCATAATTTCCTATGTGTAGAAGGATTGTACAGGTCATTGGGTTTAAAAGTATGTTCTGGCCCTCTGGGCAATTTTAGCAATTCTGGCAATCCTGAAAGGTAACATGTCTGCACTTATGGATTATCTCATATAATGCACTGCCTAGGAGAGGGGCAGGTGCAGAGCATGTTTCTTGTGGTCAGTTGGGTCAAGGTGACGGCTAGGCCCAATGGACCAGGGTATCACTTCAAGTGGACTTGAGACAAGCTATTGAGAATTCCCCAGAATCCTCTGCAATATGCAGAAATTCCACAGCAGATGCTCAGGAGTTCCCTGGAGAAGATGCATCAACATAGACAGTGTTCCCTGAAAGAAAGAAAAAATTGGAAAATGCTAGCAAAGATTGAAGTTATGAAATGTCAAAGACGACTGAAATGATATACAGTTATATCATTTCCCCCCATTATTCTAGCTTGATTTTGTGTACTCCTTAGGATGTACATCAGTTTTACTTTTTCTTCTTCTTTTTGTGCAATTGCCCACTACTACCACATCACTGTTTTCTGATTGTGAACTAGTGCCTATTGTAATTTTTGTGGTGCTCACGAAAGACCTCAAAAAGTCAATTCTAAAATTTTGAGAGTTATCATGACTTCAGGATTAAAGATTTTAAAGCATAGGATAAATGAATAGAGATGCATTTTCATATTGTTAGTCATATATATCCCACCTTCCCTAATAAACTTGGCTGGACTTGACTGCCTTTTTAGCACCAGTTGAAAACGCTTCCATTCTCCTGGAATTTTAACGGATATTATTTGTTTGTCCAATTAACTTTCTTTTTGTTAAGGACCTAAGAAGATCTCTGCTGGAGCAGACCAAAGGCCTATCTAGTCCAGCATCTGATAATTTGCTTGTCCTTTTCTGCAGCTCTTCCAGTTTACTCTTCCACTTACTGTCTGAAAAATATTTTCACTTGATATTTGATATGTGTCGGTTTTAAATGGTTCTAGTTTTGTTGTTGTTGTTGTTGTCAGCTGCTTGGGCTTAAAGGAAACATCACAGTATTTTAAATAAATATGTAATATTTTAAGGGGAGCATATTGAGGGAGTATGAGACCTCATCATTAGTGGAAGTACTGACACTTCCTTGGCTAATAGCCTGCTCAAATGATTCTGCTTCTGATATATGTGAACTGAATGCCTCTTTCCCACCATCATGTCTGTGGGTGTTTCAAATATACTCCGGTCTGTTTTGCTGCTAGTTGGAGTCTCCGGCCCATTCCAAGGCCTCATCCTTGGAACAGAAGAATGAGGAGCAAGTGGATGATGACTTGGATCTCTTTGGGGGTTATGATAGCTGCCGGCGTTACAGCAGCAGTGGAGAGAGTGGCAGTACCTCCTTCCTGGAAGACTCTAGTGAGAATGAAGCAGCAGATCGAGAAGCTGGGGAACTGCCTACATTGCCTCCACAGGCCAAAATACCTACCAGCCGATTGCCAGATGAAAGTGGGTCTGAGCCAGGTACTGGTGTTTTGTGGCAAAGGAAGGCTGTAAATGATTGAATACAAAGCAGCTTTATACTTTCTAGACTGTGGGGTAGAGATAGTTGATGGAATACACTACATTTGGAGGATGAGCTAAAAAGAAATATAATACCAGCTTTTTAATAGGGAGAGTGTGTGTGATATATTATCTCATACAGACATGGTGAGGGAGTATTGCATATACGGAGTATGCCTAGCCATATGGTATTGCATGAAAAAACAGTGGTGTGTAAATATGGAAGAATTCAAAATTTCACTATCATGCAGTTCTGCCCACTTTTAAAAACATGGGCATTGCCCCCAAAACATCTACAGGGGCCTTGCCCCCAAGAAAACAATTTCAAACAAGCTATTTTAAAAAAAATATTTGGTTAAAAATGTTGACATACATTTTCCATGTTATAATTTGAACATTAAATTGTATTTGAACTTTTACACTTCTTTTTAACGGTAGCTTTAAAACAATGCAGCCTGAAAATATGTGTCTTATTAAAAACATGAAATTAAACAATTCAATTATTTTATATTGTTTCGCAAGCAAAGCTTCTGCCCAGAAAATTCAAATTTTGTACTCAAAATCCATTTGAGAAATAAACATTTTTTTAAAAACGTACAATCTTGATAATTTTTCCTTATTATATTCCTGGTGTTAAGCCTCTTTAGTAAGAAGGTTTGTGTTGAGAGGAGACGTGTGCAGGGCCAGACTTGTACATTTGGGGTAGTGTGTCTGAAAATCATGAAACGGGACCAGTGCAACTCCCACAAGGTGGGTTATATGTACACAGCTGACTGTACCAGACCATATTCAGCAATTCCTCATGATGAACTACAAACCTTTCTTGAAAATCGTGGAATGGTGATATCACAATGGAGCTAGATACAGTTGGGGTTACCAACATGGTGCCCAAGGGTGTCCCCTGCTCTCTGGTCCCTTCATGATGAGGTGGCTTAGATGCTTTCCGGTTTCCCCCTTGAAAAGTACAGTACATAGAAGCAAAGGAGGAAGTTGAAAGAATGACAATCTTTTTCACTTTCTCTTTCTACTCTGTGTGCTTTTCAAGGCTCAGATTGACAAATGAGAAGCTGAACAGAAAGTAGAGTGACCAAGTGGGTAGGAAGGAAGGGGAAGTGAGATATGGGACTGTGCGTGTATGAAAATGGAATGGCCAAGAGAGAGAGAGAATATGGTGGCAGAGAGAGAGAGAGAGAGAGAATGTGTGCATATGTACCGGTATGTACGTGTGCATATACCCAGAGGACCCAAAAAGCTAGCCATGCTTTGTGTCCAAAATGAGAGGGTGGAGTAGAGGCTCTTTCCATCCATTAGGTCGCAGCTTTTGTGGTGGAATTTATTAAAGTTATTAAATTCTGGCTTCAAGACAAAATTCTGCAATCAGGAGTCTATCTGCATTGTAACACATTTCCTGTGTCGGAGCACTGCCATACAGAGGTGTTTTTGGGCAGCCTCATAGGGTGTGCTTGTGTGATGTTTGGGTCAACCCATGCAATTGCTATTGGAGGTACAGGTTCCTTCTTGAGCGCCATGCCCCCAGCTTATGGAAGTAGTTTATATCTTTGCTTTATAGTCAGTACTATGCAATGCAATGCAGTACTGTCAGCTTTGTGCTTTTTATCCAACTTGGTTGATGCTCCTAGTGGCCAGTGCAATAACTGGCACTCTCTTAACTCCTTCAGGTGTCTCTCCTTGGGATCCTAAAGCACACTATGGGCTCTGCTCTCTCCTTCTGATCCGCTAGTTGAAATGCCAGGACAAGAGCAGTTTGCGTCAGTAGCAACAAGTGACCCTTTACTTCCCCCTTTGTTGCTACCTGCCCTTCTTACATGCCAACTGGCTCTAGGATTCCCCCTAGATTCACCCCTTGTTTTGGGGGTGGGTGAGACATAAACAGTTCCTCCTAGCTTGGAGGAGGAGGTGGCTCCCAGTCAACCTAAGTTTAATCATCCCTGTTGGTAGCCTTGGGCTTTTCTGGTGGAACTGAATTGCTTCCTGCTGTTGAGGCCTGTTGTATTTGTGCCCCCTCAGCTGTCTGTGAGATGTGTGGGATTGTGGGCACAAAAGATGCCTTCTTCTCCAAGACCAAACGTTTCTGCAGCGTCTCCTGCTCCAGAAGCTACTCTTCAAATTCCAAGAAGGCCAGCATCCTGGCAAGGCTGCAGGTGAGCAAGGCCCACTTAACGAGGCTGCTGTTTGCTAAACGAGGCATGAAAATAACAGTAAGCAGCGCTGGATGCCTGCCAGGGATATTCGAAAAGCCATTCTCCCATGAAACAGGGACTTCAGGTGCTAGGAGGCACCTAGCAGACAGCCGCACTGGATAACTAATTATTTGGAAGCAGTTTTTGGCAGGGGAGAGGAGATTTGAGGTTGGAAAAGCCTTGCTTTCCCCATAGAATTGCACACCCACATGCACCAGCATATTAAAGATCACTTAACATAGAACAGTTGCCCTTTAACTGCTGTTTCATATTTGTAAACAGGTTACTGAAGAGGCCTAAGCAGGTAGATTTTTCTCTACCCTTTCCAATGCATGCTTTTGTGGAGTGTGATTTAAAAAAAAAACATTGTCAGTGATTGTAATGAAAAAAACCTCAGAGTGGTGATTATTCCAGATTGACTAATCTCTCAAAGACACACAATTTTGTAAAGGTAAAGGAACCCCTGACTGTTAGGTCCCGTCGCGGATGACACTGGGGTTGAGGCGCTCATCTCGCTTTACTGGCCAAGGGAGCCGGCGTACAGCTTCCGAGTCATGTGGCCAGCATGACTAAGCCGCTTCTGGTGAACCAGAGCAGCGCAGGGAAACGCTGTACCTATTTATCTACTTGTACTGCGGTACCTATTTATCTACTTGCACTGCGTGCTTTCGAACTGCTAGGTTGGCAGGAGCAGGGACCAAGCAACGGGAGCTCACCCTGTCGCGGGGATTTGAACCGCCAACCTTCTGATCAGCAAGCCCTAGGCTCTGTGGTTTAACCCACAGCGCCACCCTCAATTTTGTATAAGTAAGCCTTATTTGGAATCTAATATTGTACAATTAAGAAATTGTGAATATGACACCGGGGGGGGGGGGTATTTCAAATTTAGAATAAAAAGCATATCCTGTATGAGGAAGCATTTGCAAGCATTTCCTGTATGAGAGGAGGCACCAGAAGGGAGAAAAAGAATGGCCCCACTAGTTGACAGGGCACAGCATAGTTCATAGAGTGTGAGTTGGAGGAGAAGAGGGTTTCCTCAAAAGAAAATGAAGGAATCTGGTAAGTTTTAGGAAATAAGTTAGTTATTTCTGTTCTTGATATCATTTTCTTCTCCATAACTTGTAGTGAACCTTTCAGGGACAGAGTTCCATATTTTCCAACTATTAAATCATGTCAACCACTCTGAGCATGTGTATAAAAGGCAAGGGAAAGATTAATACCGGTAGTTGTTTTTGTCGTCTTGTGAAAGTAGCAGAAAGTTCTGCATTGTGTTCCTTTTCTGTTTGAATGGCAAAAAGAATTCTCTGGCACCTTTGGAAAATTGCAAAACATATGGTTGCATGAGCTTTCCTAGGCCAGGAGTAATTTTGTCTCTGATGAGAGAAGCAATAGTCTTTGAAATATCATACCACATCTCTTCAGATACAGATAACAAAGTTACTTCTCATTTAGGAAAGCTACTTGTAAGCCGTTTCGCTGCCACAAGACTTTCTTGTACTCGTTAAAGCTGCCCTTCTGGTTTGATCCATTTAACCTGCAAATCCATCACAGACAGCAAGATTTGTCTGTCCCTTGTGTCACCGGAAGGCTATTGGGAATTAACATCTTCTTATCGTTTTGTTTTGTCTTGTCACACTTTCACAGGGCAAACCACCTACGAAAAAAGCCAAAGTCTTACACAAGGCAGCCTGGTCTGCAAAAATCGGGGCTTTTCTCCATACGCAGGGGACAGGGCAACTGGCAGATGGAACACCAACAGGCCAGGATGGTAAGTGCTGACAAGTGGGCAGAGGAAGTAAGAGGCTGTCGCTTGCTTCAAACCTCAAGGTAAATAGGAAGTTCATCAGAACCATGCACAAAAGTATTTCTGGTTGAATAGAATATGCCAGCTGAAAGAGAAGAATGAATGTATAACCACTGTAGATGTGGATGCAAGGTGAACGAGTGCCTGCATGGTACACAGGGAGAGAGAGAGACGCGTCCCCTTCCTGTTTTTTGGTGGTGCGTTTCAGACTTGTTAGCCTTGTAAAGTAGTCTCTGCTTTCAGATAAGTATAAAAACATCTGGACTGTTCTGCGCTCTCTATAATAGATCTAGCTATTTTCTCCTTTCTGCTGGATAGAGATGTCTGAGGTCTTCGGAAACTCGCAGTGTCTAACACCAAGACGGTGATGCTCCAATAGAAGATGTCCCCATACCTATCCTTGTCCTATTGTGGCGAATCTGTTTGCCAACCTTGAACCTTCTGTGTTGAGATGGTCTCTTGTGTCTCCTCCCAGCTCTCATCGTTGGCTTTGACTGGGGAGCATATCTGCAGGACCATGGATGCAAGGCTGCGCATGTTGGCAGTTTCAAACATGTGAGCACTCCCTACTTTCCATCAAGCTCATATGTATTGTGTTGCAACAGAACCTAGATAAGAAGGGTCCCCAGGAAAGTGCTCGGAGTAGCTTAAATTTTGTTTTTAAACAAGAATATCAAATCAAGATGACTTTGAATATCCATATTGTAAACTGTGTGCTATGATTTCCAAATGATAAAAAGCTTAATAGTATCCTGCAAATGGATCCCAATTAGATTTGGCAATCAGCTTAAAATATGTGAACAATTAAATTCAGTGTTGCCAGAAAGGGGAACATTTAAACAAATCGTTAGCTAACATTAAAACTAGTGCAAACTGCTATGACCATAAAATAAGTATAAGCTGTTCTACAATAATGAGAAACCTACACTGTATGATTAACAATGCTCTATTCATGGCTGTGAAGATGAACAGGAGAATGGCCAACTTCAGACTCTCCGTCTAGTGTTGGAGGTAATGCCCCCTTTTCTCCCACAATCACATTTTTGCCTAGAAAGGTGCTAGAGAAACGGAAGCTAACAGAGTTAAGGGCACAAAGTTCTCTGTTAAAAGCAATTTCCTCACCTGCTCATCACACGTGTGCAGTTTCACATCCATACACACACACAAGCAAATATAAATTATTCTGACAATTTGCTATTCTTTCTATGCCTCCCTGTTTTTCTGCTTCAATCTGTTCTCCACTCCATCATCAGGTTCCTCTTTATGATCAATGGGAAGATGTGATAAAAGGGATGAAGGTAGAAGTGTTGAACAGTGATGCTGTGCTCCCTAGTCGTGTGTATTGGATTGCCTCTGTTGTTAAGATTGCAGGTGGGTCTCTTGAGGGGGATAACAGAAAAGAGTAATTTACTTTCCTTATTGTTATTTGAATGTACATCTGCTTCCATCTGGAGACTTGAGACAGGCAACTTATTTAAAGGGGAATAAAAGCAACATTATTATAAAACGTTATGTACAGTACTTAATTTTTAACACTGATATGCAGCTATTCAAGCAGGTTTCAGATCTATTGCACAAAACATAATTTAATTTGAAAACTTACATTAAACGCATTACAGTGGTACCTCAGGTTAAGTACACTTCAGGTTAAGAACTCCGCTAAGAACAGAAATCGTGCTCTGGCGGCGCAGCGGCAGCAGGAGGTCCCATTAGCTAAAGTGGTGCTTCAGGTTAAGTACGCTTCAGGTTAAGAACGGACCTCCGGAACGAATTAAGTACTTAACCCGAGGTACCACTGTATTGATAAAAGCAGCCCAAGAGAAGTAACAGAACAGAGAATTAACAACACAGCAATGGAAGGCTCTCTTTTCCTTTTCAAAACGGGAGATTTTAGCTTGTCTTTTAAAAGGACAGCAGAGAGGAGGCTGCATGCACCTCTTGTGGGAGGGCATTCCAAACAATTGGGGCTGCAACAGAGAAGGCCCTGCTTATTGTAGAGAATAAGCTCACCTTCACAGTAGTTGGAATCTGTACCAAGGCCTTATTAGTAGATCTCAATTTGCTAGCTAGGGAAGTTCATTTGGTAGTGCAAGTGCTAGAGCAGTGGTTTCCCAACCTTTTTGGTATGGCGACTCACAAGCCCAAATTTACCTGGCATGATAGGTGACCCATTGATTTATTGTCAAATGAATTTTGGACCTCAGGTCCTTTGCAGCCATCAGTTTCATGCATTTTAACTGCAAGTTTGCCTATTTTATTACCACTGCTTAAGACATCCCAGTAAAAATAATAAAGCCTGTGACCCACTTGCAGGTCATAACCCACAGTTTGGGAAACATTCTGCTAGAGCACTGGTGGAATAGGCTTCCGGACTTGCCATGCTGTGCTGTGTCCCAACCCAGGGTTCCAGATGGGCCTTGAGAGCAGTCCTGGTAACAGGGCATAACTGTAAAAGATTTGGGGAGCTGAATTAGGACACTAGGCTGGCAGAGTTATTCAGGCTGTGGAGCAGCTTCCTAAAACAAGTGGTAGAATCCCTGTGGTTGGAGGCATCCAATGGTCCATACACTGAGAACAGAGTTTGTCTTGAAGTAAGTTGCTATAGTGATCAGAAAAGGAGGGTGACAGTGTTCGAGATGTAATAAAATGTTCTCTTGTTTTCCTTTTCTGTCTCCAAAAACCAATCCTTGCAGGATACAAGGCACTGTTACGTTATGAAGGCTTTGAGAATGACTCTAGCAGTGACTTTTGGGTCAACTTGGGTACTGTGGACGTTCACCCTATTGGCTGGTGTGCTGTTAACAGCAAAATCCTGGTGCCTCCCCAGTGTAAGTGTCTTTGAGTCTTGCCCAGCTTTGGGGGTTTATTTAACTCACAATTTGCATCATTGCCCTTTCTCAAGTTGGAGCATGCTATTGGATCTAGTGACCATTAATCCTAAATGCTGCACGTTGGAATACATTGGGGGCATTAGCAAAAAGTTATCAAATTGCATGTATGCTTGTAAATTTGAAAGTTCTTACAATATGACAATTTTTGTTTAGGGGACTGAGAAAGCAGAGATGAAGGAGAAATGGGTGTATTGGTATTGGGGAGGGGGGGCTTTCTAGGCCAAATAGTCCAACCCCTTGTTCTAGATGACTGTCCCACACTAGGATGTGTCATTTTAGGGGGCAAAACTTAATTTTTGCAAAATTATTCAGAAAGCAGTCTTAAAAATATGTTTTTGAATGTGAGGAATTCAAATCTGCTATTATTTTCGTGATTGGACAACATTTAGCTTGGCAAGTCTACGTTTGATGAAAAAACGAATAAACTGCTTTTAAGAAAACCAAAGAATTTTAATTTTACCTTCTGAAAGTGTCAAGTAATGCCTAATAATGATGATGATGACAATAACAAATATTAATGTATAATATAACCACAAGTACTTGGCAATCATGTTTAATTATCTCTGTGCAATTTTACACACATTCTATGTACCATGTGAAACTAAATTATATTAATTTAACCAAAATGTCTTTTGAATTCCCAAGTCATGTTACAACTTTTTAGCACCCCTCATTTTTGAAAAGTTGGATGGCCATCTTTCGTGGGTGCTTTAGTTGAAATTCTTGCATTGCAGGGGGTTGGACTAGATGACCGTGAGGATCCCTTCCAACTTTAGAATTCTATGATTCTATGACCTTTAAAGCCCTTTATGGCTCAGGACCGCAATGCCTCAAGGACCACCTCTCCCCATGTGAACCAGCCTGAACTCTACAAACTTTTGAGACATTTTACTGTAAAAGCAGCTGATAAATGAAATAAATAATAATAAGTACGGTAGTTATTGCAGGTCGGATAATTTAACTACTTGTAGTGCAGAACTTTCCCTTGTCAAAATGTAAAGAAATTTACTGCACTTCAAGGTGATCTGTAGTCACCTCTAAAGTTTCCATCAAAAATCTAGAGACTGTTCAGGGTGGTACTATGTTGAGACTTAGATGTTGCTGATGCTTTTGTTAAGAGACTACAGTGTTTTGAAGGAGCAAAGCAAGTTGCTGCAGGTAATTTTTTGGGGTGAGTGTAAACTGAAAGGAGGCTTTAAGTTTAACCAGAAAAGAAGAAAAATGAGGAAATCCCTGTGTTTCATTCTTCTGCAGGAATGAAAGGCGTGCTAAGTTTATTTTTTAATTATATGAAGATCATTATTGCAGCCTTCAACTACATATGTAATACTGAGGGCAATTTATAGCAGTTAAAAATCACACTTTCGTAATAAAACAACAGTACTGTATTGGACACCGATACAGATACAACCAAGACAGTCATAATGGATAAAAAAAATATTCTCAGATCAAAAGTATTATTTACCTGGGCAATCTTATACCTCTTTGTACAGCCATCCATTCAAAGTACACCGACTGGAAAGGGTACCTCATGAAAAAGCTTGTGGGAGCCAGGACTATCCCTGTGGATTTTCATATAAAGGTGAGGGAAAAAATCTTTCTCCCCCCACCCCCCTGCACACAGAGGAAAGAATCAAGGCCTTTCTGCTTATCCATTCTTCCAGTAGCCCAACTTGGTGCCCTTACCATGTGTAGAAATACACCACCCATCTTTGACCATTGCTCATGCTGGCTGGGGCGGATGGGAATTGTAGTCCAAACATCCAGAGAACACAAAGTCGGAGGCTGCAGTAGCCTGTTCAGATTTAATATGGGCTGCAAGCCGTGCTGGAGCTCATCTCTGTCCGGAAGGCCTGGTGATACTTGGTGATAAAGGAAAGACACTTCTACAAGTTCCACACCATACAGTTATAGCACTCTTATAGCATTTCAACACTCATGGCTTCCTCCAAAGAATTCTGGGAACTGAGAGGGTGCTGAGAGTTGTTAGGATACTACCCCTCACAGAGCTACAACTCCCAGAACCCTTAACAAACTACAGTTCCCATGAACCCCTGGGAGAAGTTACTGTTAGTGATATGACAGTGCTTTAAATGCTTAGTGTGGATGTGAATGCACTGCATTGAAACACACAATGTGTTTCAGGACTGAGCCGTGTCTGGGATAAGCAGCATAGCATAAAGTTGGTAGAATTTTCTTCAGAGTGTTTGGGTTCTGCCCAGTATTGTTTGATAAATATGAGCAGAATGTGTTAGCTGTAATCTCCCACATTCGTGACATGATGTCCTTCAGTTTAAAAGACTTTTAAATAAAGAGCAATTAAAGCCCTGCTGTTTGGTCTGTTGCCTTCACTAGCTCACCTAAACACTCAGTTTAGCTATATTTGCTGCTGGAGGGGGTTAGGCGCCCCCTGCTGGCACATTTTAGAAAGCACCTTTGGCCGGAAGGGATTTTTCTTCATAATCTGTGCCTCTGAATAGTGAGATGGCGGATTGAGGAAGAGCTTTTGCAATTTTAGCTTCCACATTTAAACAGGCACAAACCAGTGATGCAGAGCTGGAATCAATAAGCAATGTTGATTAGTCTCTTCAGAATGTTCATTGTGAGAGGGTAATTAGTGTTATATTTCATTATGCCTTCCTCTCCCTCCCCCCTTTTATGAGGCTGCCTTGGCTAGAGATGGTATATTAGGCTGTTAGGGGCAAGGATACTTCCTCTTGGGGGAGACCCAGTGAGTTACTGCTTCTGGGTCATATCAAGGCTGCAATTCTTTGTACGTGTGCTTCCACTGCAATCTGTTGGATCTGCTTTTAATAAATATGGGTAGCATCTGGCAGAAGGTCATTGTTTAATAATAATGCTTTGTATATATATATTTTTTCCTCTAGAGCTTTTTAAAAGTTCAGAATGCTTCTCATATATTATCTCAGTAATCCTTACAACAGATAATACCGAATGTTAGCCGTGCTCAAAGGAGACCCACTGAAAACAACTGACTTAGGTCCATTTGTTTCAGTACGTCCACTCTGGGTATGAGTTAGTTGGGTATCCCCCCAGTAACATTGTATTTTTTATTATTAAATAATTTTATTAATTTTCAAGAAGTCAGTAGCATTGTAAAGTAGGTCAGTTATATCCACATATGGCAGATTTGGGCAGGTGACATGAGAGTGGTTAGCCAAAGGCCATATCCTGAGTTCACGCCAGAGTTGCAATTTACACCAGGATTTCCTGGTTCGTAGCTCCACCTCCCGGTTTACAGCACTTTGCTGGCTAAATCTGCTTCTGCCAGAGATGTGGGGCATGAGCCCTTAACACAGAATATGAATCCAATGAAGGTTCTGGAATTTTGACTGAGACTCTCCCCCTAACAAAACAGTCAGTGTGGTATTAGGGAACCTTGGGCAAGTCTCTCTCTCTCAGCCTAGCCTGCCTCACTGGGTTGTTGTGAGGATAAAGGGAGGAAGAACCATGTGTGCTGCCCTGAGCTTCTTGAAGAAAGGGCAGGATACAAATGTAATAAATCAGGTTAGATTGTGGTTTTATTTATCTAAATGCTCTGAGCTACACAAAAGTGGCAATGGCAGCATTCACATTTCATGGTAAATAATAGTAAATGGTTTAGCATGAATGCAGAGATGGCTCCTGCTTTACTGCTTCTTGAGCAGAGCCAACAAACCCTGGCCCCTGGCTTAACACTGCATCTGAACTGGGGATTCAGATCTGGACTCAATCAAATGAGTCCAGAAGCCAAAATTTATTCAGATGTATCGCTGAGCAAAGTGGGAGCCATGTCTGCATTCATGCTAAACCATTAACTATGGGTGTATGACCTGGGCTACTGAAAGTGTTTGAAAAAACCCAATCCGAATGGATGGCCGAATGCTTTTAGGTTGACATGGAAGCACCAGCAATTGGGGGGGGGGGTTGGATTCATGCGGCATCCCATGTTTAAGAAGAACTGCAAGGCTGCACTCTAGAGGAGGAAGCGTAAAAGTGCAGAGAGTTGCGCAATCTCTGTGGAGGAGAGTCGCAGGCATGGAAGGCAGCAGAGCATCTCTCTTCTTGTTTACTCAGATGACTGAGAACATGAAGTATCCCTTCCGCCAAGGCATGAGACTGGAAGTGGTGGACAAGACCCGTGTTTCTCGGATACGTGTGGCTGTCGTGGACACTGTGATTGGTGGCCGCCTGAGGCTTCTCTATGAAGATGGGGACAGCGTTGATGATTTCTGGTGCCACATGTGGAGCCCCTTAATCCACCCTGTTGGCTGGTCTAGAAGGGTTGGCCATAGCATAAAGAGAACGGGTGAGGATTTACATAGGAGAAAAACTACTCTTCTACTTGAAGTATATATTTTAACCTTTCAAATTGTTGCAGATATAATGTATTCCTTCCTTTTAATGAGATTGGAGCACATGATGTGTTATTTTACAGTTTTTAAGATGAGAATGTTTGAAATGTAAACATAAACTATTTTTAAATGGAAAAAAGAAGAATTTTCCTTCCTAAAACATGACCACTAGCTAGCAAATTCAAGATGTCTCGTTTCACTCTTTCTTACTTTCAATATCCTTTTATGTCTTTGCTGGAAGAAAAATCTAATGACATGGCACATCACCCTACCTTCCGGAAGATCTACTGCGATGCTGTTCCATATCTCTTCAAGAAGGTGGGAAAGGTTTACGGTCTCTTTCTTTTCTTTGTTCTCCAAATGAGATGGGATTTGCACCATTTGGGGGATTGTAGTTTATGGAGCTCTTGAAATCTCTCTCCTGCCCTGCAAGGGACTGGCTGTTGTAGCACCCAAGGAGCTCAGTTTTGTATGAACCAGTCAGGGGGGCCTTCTCTGTGGTGGCTCTCAATGGAATCACCTTGCGCTGGAACTGAGACAGGCACCAGCACTGTTGGTGTTTCAGCACCTTCTGAAGTGCCTCTTCCCAGGCTTTTGCTGATGTTTAGTTCTTTATAGTTTAGTTCTGTATACCTGCAGGAGCGTCTCCACCCCCATTGTTCATCCCAGACATTGAGGTCCAGCTCTGAGGGCCTTCTGGTGGTTCCCTCACTGCAAGAAGTGAAGTTACAAGGAACCAGGCAGAGGGCCTTCTCGGTAGTGGCACCCACCCTGTGGAATGCCCTCTTGTCAGAAGTCAAGGAAATAAACAACTATCTGACTCTTGGAAGACATCTGAAGGCAGCCCTGTATAGGGAAGTTTTTAATGTTTAGTGTTTTACTGTGGTTTTATAATTTGTTGGAAGTTGCCCAGAGTGGCTGGGGCAACCCAGTCAGATGGGCAGCATATGTAGTAGTAGTAGTAGTAGTAGTAGTAGTAGTAGAAGAAGAAGAAGAAGAAGAAGAAGAAGAAGAAGTAGTGGAGGTATTATTGTTAATTTGCCCTCAATTGCTGCTGCATTTTATTTTTCAAAGATTTAACACTGTTTTGCTTTGCTTAATGGAGTGCTGTCTCTTTTCTGTTGTGCTTTGAGGTGCTATTTAAAAGACAATACATGAATAAACAAATTACAATGTTGAGCTATTGGGGATAGGATACAGGACTTGGGTGAGTTGAAAGCAAAAATATGGGGAAGACTTTCTGTGGTTGGAAAGAGTCATTCCCCTATTGAAGGACTAGACCTTGGAGGAAGCTTAAGCAGTGGGAGATGTTGTCTTTCCCTTTATCGTGTTTATCCTATTTGGCCTTGCAACCATGGCCTTGCAAGGTCACTGCTGTTCTCGTGTATCAGGTAATTAACTGAGAACAAGAGTGCTGCTTCCCCAAGGCCAACCAGCAAAGCTGGAAAGCAATTTGAACTCCTACGCCCCAATCACCAAGGTCAATCTTTCTAGTTACCCACACATGTCCCTGCATGTGTTTTACTTCTTTATCACCAACTTCTTTCTCATCCGTAATCTGTTCCAGGTGCGTGCTGTCTACCCAGAAGGTAGCTGGTTTGAGGAAGGCATGAAACTGGAAGCCATTGACCCTTTGAATATGGGCAACATTTGTGTGGCTACTGTCCGTAAGGTATGTCGGTCTGAAAAGAGGGAGCGGCTGCTTTAGCCAAGCACAGCGCTTTTCACCTTGGGCTTTCAAGGAATTGGGAGTCAGACTTGGAAGGAAGAAAGAAACTGCTTTGGGGTTGTTGTTGTTGTTTACAAGGAAGCGGTGTATAAATTTTATGAAATAAAAAATTAATGCTCTGGTTTATATACCTTAGAGCCAACTTATTTGGACCAGTGGGTAGATTTCGAATTTTGAGAAAATGTTGGAGGCAGCAGTCACAAAATAGCAGCTATGTGTCTGCTTTTTAAAAATCTAATAATGCTTGTACAGCGTTGATGGGATGTTCAAATCACACACATGTGAGTGCAGATCTTGATTTTTGAAAGAAAAACAAGTTATAAATATTTTTAAAATAAATGAGTGAGAAAATTAAGAGGAAAAATTGTTATATTTAGGCACTTAAAACCATAGAGTGCTCCAGCTCTTCTCTCTATTGAGTTTAGAAACTGCTATTATGAAATACTTTAGAACAACCTTCAGGGTCGCTTTCTCACCCCTGGCCTGTCTTTCAGGTCCTTTTAGATGGCTATCTCATGATCGGCATTGATGGCGCAGCCTCTGAGGATGGTTCTGATTGGTTCTGCTACCATGCTTCCTTGCACTCCATTTTCCCTGTCAATTTCTGTAAGCAGAACAACATTGAACTGACGCCTCCGAAAGGTGAGGACCCCAAGCTCTCTTTCTCTTTGCTTGCTTCCATGGCAGATTGAGCTCCTTCCCTGCAAAATAGAATGCTAAGAAAGCCTTGCTTACGTTAGACTACAAGTGTGAAACCGACATAGTCAGTTTCTTCTTTGCCATTGAAATGGCGATCTCTGTTGTTGTTCCTGCCCAAGAAAATTGGGAGTTTGGCTGGAATTCAGTTTCTGTCTTGCTATCCTCTTGCGTTTGCTCCAAATAGAATGCCTGCCTCTGAATCTTACCGTTTCCAATGCTTCTCTTTTGGGGGCATTGGAGGGCTATACAAAAGCTGGTGCTCATCCTTTTCCTGCCTCTGCACTCCTCTGGAAACAAGAACTACTTGGTTTTCTGAATAGCTATTGCATTGTGTTCTGTCTGATCTCCACTCTGGAAAGCAAACATTGTTTTTGCTTTGCCCCACTGGAGCTGGCATTGGCTGCTTCTTGGACAAATATGTGCAAAGGGGATAGACAATAAGTTGCATGCTTCTCCTGCTCCTTCTGGTTGTGGTGTTTGTGAGGGGAGTGTTTCATTCCAGTAACATCCCCCCTCCCCAACTTCATACTTCAGGGCATGATGCCAAGACCTTCAATTGGACAAGCTATCTAGAGAAGACCAAGTCAAAGGCTGCACCAGCACATCTGTTCAACTTGGTGAGTACCATGTGGAAGGGCAAGTTCACAAAGGCACCAGCATCACCCCAAACTAGTGGCTCTGTTGTTGAGAAGCAAATGACCTTATGAGAAATGCCATTATATACAGTGCAGATGCAAGCATACTTAAGAAATATTGTGTAAAGTGTTTCCCTGAAGCTACAGAAAATGGCAATCAGATTTATCAAGGGATGTGAATGGCTTCCCTAAGTGGAAAGGTCCAAGTGTCTGGGATATTTTAGTCTAGATAGGGAAGTAAGATTCATTTCGTACATAGAATTTCAGTGATCCAGGCTGGACAGAGCCTCACCCTTGACAGTGTGCTTTGCTGAAAAGAGATCAAGAATACTGCACTCTGCAGCAGAGTCAAATCTCTCATTTATAACCTTGGCATTGGTACTGCTAACTTAAATGTGATGGGCTCTCCCTCCCCATCCCCCTAGTTTAAATTCCTTCCTTACCTCATTACAAATATCATTTCTGGACACTCATACTGTCCCTCAACTTGAACTGCTAAGCTTCCCCAGTAGAATTGGCTATTTATTTATTTAAAAATTTATTTAATAAAAATTTTTACAGCTGTGTGTGTGTGCGCACATACACTTAGAATTTTAAAATCAGAGAGCATTATGTAGAATTTGGATTTCTGAGAACAAGAACATTGAGTGCAAGCAAGCAAGCAAGCATGCAGCCCTCATGGATGTATATTATTATTTGAGGTTGGGTATATCATGCTGCTCCTTTTCCCAGGATTGCCCAAACCATGGCTTCAAGATGGGTGCCAAGCTAGAAGCAGTAGACTTGATGGAGCCCAGGCTTATCTGTGTGGCCACAGTGAAGCGAGTGGTACATCGGCTCCTCAGGATACACTTTGATGGTTGGGACAGTGAATATGACCAGTGGGTGGACTGTGAGTCCCCAGATATCTATCCTGTGGGCTGGTGTGAGCTGATAGGCTACCAGCTACAGCCCCCAATAGCACCAGGTAAGAGAGTGTATCTTCTTTTCATCCAGCATTGCCAGTTTCATCCAAGGTGTGTTGGTGGCAATCTGACCTATTGCTCTTATTTTTACTTCCCTTATGAGAAAGAGGTACCTTCCATCTGACCCATAGGAAACCTGGACATGTTAAAGGCTGGGAACCAGAGTGGGCAGGTTCAGTAGCTGATGAGGAATTGAAGCTGAAATCAAAACAACAGGAGCCCCCTATTTTGAGGGAGGGGGGATGTTTTCAAGCAGAAATGGTCGTTAAACCGATTCTGCTCTCAATACCAGCTCCATATACATGCAGCCCATTCAGTGAGGACTAGAGCTGCCTTTTTGCTTTTCCTCTACCTTTGAATTACCTTACTCTGAGCCACTAACGTTTTTTACAAGATGAAATCATGGTGAGGCCCCAGAATAAAATGTACAAATGTAGCAAATTTGTGGGCTTGTGGGGGACTAGACAGAAAATTGTCCTCCTTTGTCTCCTCTACCTTTTTATACAAAGTGTTCTGGGCTTGTTAAACTGGGAACTAATCATGAACCCTCCTGCTTGGAAACCTTATGCAGCTGTGTCTTTATAGTTAGCTGCTGCTTAACGTTTCCTGTGTCCTGTGTAGTTTCTGATTGTAGATCTGTTTCCTCGGTGGCAGAGCCTATGTCACCAGTGCCAGCTAAGGAGGTGACGAAGAAGAAACGAAAGCCATATGGAAGGAAAAGTGAGTGGCAATTGGAACAACCTTGTCTCTGTGATTCATCTTAATAACAAATCATATATTGCAAGGTTTGATACTAAGGCTTCCTGCAGATAGTATGCTGCCCAGAACTACCAGTGCACATGCAAGGAACATTAAGGTACAGAAGATGGGGGTGGAACATTTGCCTGGACGCAAAATGGAGTAGCTTGAAATGTGGATGATGGGACTGTCTGACAGGGCATGAAATGGACTGCCTCATCATTAGCTTGTGCCTTGTCCCATGCGTTCTTGCGAATCACCGTAAGCTGTCACTATTGGAATTGGGATTCTCGATTGGATGGACCACGTATATGACTTGGCTCTATGACAGGGATGAGGAACCTGTGATTCTTCCAATTTTGTTGCACTACAATTCCCACCATCCCTTTTATCATCCCATTGTTCCTCTGTCACCCAACCTGAGCCTTAAAGGAGCATGCCTTTCTTATGCTGCTGGTGAGAATGGCTTGCTGTGAGGTAACGCCGAATAGGGCCTTTCTCTGTAATACCCAAGGTCCTACGTGGAGGTGCCAGGTGACTGAATCTGGGACCTGGTTTGTGCAGAACATGAGCTATGGCTCTTCAAGAATTGTGGCTACAATGATTGAGTTTGAAATCTTGAACATCTCTTACTAAAAGGGTCTCTGTTAACGTGGTGGGAAATGAGCTCTGGCTGAATATCAGATGACTGTAGTGGGCTAAGTGAACCATTGGCCTGATGGCCAACACCTTATGTTTCTATTGAACTGGCCAACTAAATAGACTAAACATATGAGATCCAGTGTGGTGTAATGGTTAGAGTGCTGAACTAGGATCTAGGAGACCGGGGTTCAAATCCTCACTCAGCCATAAAGCTCACCTTGTAATTTAAACTAAACAAAAATGACTATCAGTAGCACTTGTGTCAGTGTTGTAACGGTGTGTTTAGAGAATTGATTGATTGTTCAGCATCCTGCTAAGTTCACTGAGTGGCCTAACCTATTTTGCGAGATTCCTATGAGTCTTAATTCTAGCTCTCTTTGAAGTAGTCAGCCAGTGTCTTGAGTAATTTCAGCTACACTGAGAGCTCACTTGACTGAATGCTGCTGCCATACAAAAAAACCCCCAAAAAACCTTCACAACAAGATGTTAATATAAGAAGCAAAATGGTCACAAAGGTGGGTTTTCTTATAACTGCCTTTCTTCTGTATACAAAGGGAAGAAGATGACTGCTAAAGCCCGTTCCATCAAGCAAGCAGCAAAGAAGACGGCTGCCCCCGAAGTAAAGAAGAAAGCACAGGCTGCCAGGAAAAGGACTGCCCCTAAAGCAAAGGAGGGCACACAAACTGCAAGCAAGACCTCACTGAAACCAGCTTCTGATGAAAGTAAGTTAAAAGGGGTGTCACTTATGCCTACTTTTTTGCTGTCCCCCCTTCAGTGGGATTGGAGATGGGAAGGTGGTGGTTGTGTAAATTAGCTACTTTCCTGCTCACCATTTCCAGTGCAGAATCTGCTTGCTGTTGTAGGAAACTCCAGTCACAGGTCTCCCAGCCTTGGTACATATGGATGCAATTTACCACAAGCTTTTGCTATTGTTTATTTCTTACATGTGTATGTGCATGCTCTGAGGATTGTGTCCTGTGATGTGAATGTAGCCCCTCTCTCTGTTTCTTGCAGTTGTTGCTGTGGAGGTGAAAGAAGAAATTCTTGATGATTCAGCAATGGAACTTGAAGCCCCACCGCTACCAGTACTAATCAGCTGCTTAAAGGATGAAGATATGGACACGGAATCCCCACTGAGTCCTACGCCAGGTGGCTGCCTAAAGGATAAGGATATTGAACCAGAAGCTCCAGCAAGCTCTGTGCTGCTCAGCTGCTTAAAGGATGAATTCATGGAACCAGAAGCTCCAGCAAGCCCAGTATTGATCAGTTGCTTGAAGGACGAAGATGTAGACTAAAGCTTCATGTGACAAAGTGACTTGATGTTCTTTTGCCACAGTCCTTGAAGAAATTAGGAAATTGCTGGCCTCATTTACGGGGGCATGGACCACAGTTTATAAAGCTGTAGTTTTTTAATAGTTGATGGATCACCTCAAAAGAAAAAAGGAAAAGCTCTCAAAACAAATTCCTTTTAATTATGTAAAAAGGCAAGCCCACTATGCCGTTCTGACTGGCATGGCAGGAGCCAAGGATGAACTTCTGCATTTCAGATCTCTGTAGGGAGGTGCTTCCAGTCATTTTAAACTTGCATCAATTGAGCCAGAATCTAGATAAGTGCCAAAAAGTACAGAACCACATCCATTACATGGTATTGGGAACGGCTCTCCCAAATTATCTCTGTCTTTCTCTGTGCTACATTGTTTCTTCCTGCCATTTTGGCCACAGAGTCTAAGAAGGCACAGGACACATTAAATCAAATTACATGTGAGCCCAATGCACTTTGGAGCATCCTATTTTCCTCTGTGAGGAGTAGGAGTATACACTTGCCCCCCCTTTCGTACTATGAACAGAGTGAATCAATTCTTTGACAATAATGAGAGGAGAAAAATGTATTGCAACCCTTTCTGTAAATAAAACTGCATGTGTTTACAGTGGTACCTTGAGTTACAGACGCTTCAGGTTACAGACTCCGCTAACCCAGAAATAGTACCTTGGGTTAAGAACTTTGCTTCAGGATGAGAACAGAAATCACGTGGCAGCGGTGCAGCGGCAGGCCCCATTAGCTAAAGTGGTACCTCAGGTTAAGAACAGTTTCAGGTTAAGAATGGACCTCCAGAATGAATTAAGTTCTTGTTCCGCTCATGCACATCGGGAGAATGGCTGATTTATAACATCGCTCCCGACCCCCGCGGGGAATTTTGGCGGCTGCTTTGGGAGTATGCAGCCTCCCTAACCCTCCCGGGATACGGGAGGGGCCGCTGGCCCGCAGATGCCTCTTAACCCGTTCTGACCCTTCGGGGGGAGCGGGGGGGGGCCTGGGCTGATAGCACCCGTGGGGGCCGGAACTCCTGGAAGCCACCCTGTTCGTGCACAAGTCCCAGAACTTGGAATTTTAATTAGGCAAAAAGTTTTGGGCATGCCTCAGACAAAGGAGTAAAGAGAATGTTGCTAATGGTTCCAGCCCTGAGCAGCTAAGAAGAAAACTGGAAGAAGAGATGGACTTTATAATGGTATGTGAAAGCAGGAAAGAAAGAGGGGGAGCCCTGGACCCTATGCTTGTTTTGCCTCAATATTATACTTAACACGGGCGAAACCCCCCCCCCCCCCGAAAAACCACTTTCACTTGGAAATAGCAAGTGGACTTTAAAGACTGAGATTGATTTTGGCAGAAAAGATTTTATGTTATATTTATAAACTGTGTGGAATTAAAAATAAGACTCTGAAAGATTTATTAGTAATGGAGGACCTCCGACTTCCGACTTCGCAAGTAATAGTACTGCAAGAATTGAATCGGTGTGGGGAGCCCATGAGGCAGAGCACTACTCCATAGGGAGAAGCCAGTTCTGGTTGTTTATTGAAATTTGATTTATATTAGAGACTGGCACTCCTGGAAAGGGGTATGTGCAAAGCAAGCGGGGGAGAGTAGCAGCGTGAAGAAGTTTGGTGAACAACAGGACGAGAAGATGGCGATGGTCGGAATGTGGCATTTGGAATTAAGAAGATCGACCTCATCCACACAGAGACATTGTTTATTATAATTTAGCCTGCTTGCTGGCATATATCAGCGGCTGTGGAAATATTGGAAAGAATTTTGAAAAGCAATTGATGGAGGTGATTAGGGAAGCTCCAGCGTCCGAGGCATGGGAAGTCCATATATAAAAAAATTATTATAATTAGGCATAATTGGAATGTTTCTTTTAATTGGGATTTGTATAATTAATTTGGATTGTAATTTGAAATGTAATTCGGAATAATTTCAATGTGATTTGCTGTTATTTGTATTGGAAAATTCAATAAATAGATTATATATATATATATAAAAAGAATTAAGTTCTTAACCTGAGGTACCACTGTATTTTGCCCTTTTGTTGAACAAACTCAAACTGTACTGGTGAAATTTGTAAGTTTGGAGTCTTCTCTGGTCTTCTCTGGTCAAGAAAATATGGGTACCAAGGGCATACAGAAGCAACTTGTGCATTGTTTGCTAGTTCTAAAGTACATCTGTCTGCAGGGGGGATTGTTTTGCCTTTTGTCTTCTCAGTCAGAATGGTCCCCAGGGTCATAACCACGACACCCAAAGTATAATCCTTTTCACTTTTATAATACTATATATTAGAGAAAGTGTTTACAAACCAGAACACACAAATCTTTTTTAAACATATGCACTATAGACATGTGCTAGGAATATAATGCATGGAATGACACTTAGTTTTCCTTTTCTGATTCAACCTCTCTTTCCCTGCTGCCATTGCCCCCAAATTGTGTTTCTTCCTTCCTTCCCCTTTGCTAATTGCATTTATTCCCAAACTACCTAAAGTGTGACAGCTGGAATCTAAAGGGATTGGAATGTGCTATTATGGCATGTTGCGTTTCTAAAGCAGGGTGGGTAGACTGAGCCTTTTTCTTTCTGTTAGCTAGAACTCAAAAGACCTAACAACCATAGCCAGGTGCAAATGACAGATAGGAAGAATTAAAGAATAAGGTCTCTTTGAGCACATTCTGAGACTAGGAATGTGACCAGAACTGGGATGAGCTCTTTAGAGAAGCTTAATTTAGGTAGAAAAATTCATTTTGTTGTTGCCATTGTTAAACAATTGGGAGTCAGAATTCCATGTCAGTCTTCTGCAAATCAGCCAGAGATCTGTCTGTGGATTCTGATCTAACATCTGCACTGCCCTAATGTAAACCATCTTTATCAAGCATCCTTGTCACTCTTCTGACTGTGGGCATTTTGATGGGCCCCAAAGTCAGCATGTTTCTCCCACCTTGGCCTGAAATGAAAGAAGGCTGTTGGGTGGGGACTTGAAATAGTCCAGAAGTGTGGACCATCCCTGTTGGCCTCCTTATTCCTAAGCTTCTGGTGAGGTGACTGTGGTTTTTCATCTCCTTCCTCAACAATAAATGTGTAGACTGTACAGGGAGAGTCCTGATCTAACCGTATGTTTTTGTACAGACTCTACCCATCTTCTACCAACTTTCTCCTTGCAGAAAGTAAGTCTGTGCTTTTTAACATCAGGAATGAAAGTAAATCTCATTTTTATAAATGTAAAAAAGAATAAAAGTAAATCTACACACGCTAGAGCTGTAACTGAAGTGTTTATATTTTAGCTTTATTGTTTATGATACTTATATAGCCATATAAAAAGAGCTTGTTTCTATTTATATTTCACACACAAATTCTTCTTTGTACAGTTAGTTACATGTAGGAAACAGCCCTGAAGCTGTGGGGGAGTTTTTGTTTCGATTTCAATGTCATTAAGCTGTGGTACCTCCTGTTAATCTTTACTAGAGTGACATTTAAGATCTGTCTCTTACATTGCACTGGCAATGCACTTCCTTCTAAGAATATGAATTTGGAAGATCTGGAATGGGGAAAACTTGACCTTCCTTGTTTTGTTGCTGTAGCTGCCGGCATCCCATACAGATGACAGCCATAGTCCAGCAGTGGTCCCTGGTGTGGTTAAAAGTGGCCTAAGCCTATGAAAAATCTGTTCTGAGAAGTGAAGCAACAACTACCGGTACCTGATTTACATTCACAGGAGCACCCACATTGCCACTATGAACCAGTTCTCACCATGAGAGCAGATGGGTCTTGGTATATCTCCAGAAGGGGGTTGCCATTTGAGAAAATACTAATAATGAAACTTTTAATTCTTCTGCTATGCTGATACCTTGTGAAATAATGGTTGGAATAAATACTGGCCAGCCCCCTGCAATGGCAGCTTCCTGGGATTTAAATCATGCCCATTACTTAAGCGTGTTTTTCCATCATCCTGGTGTTTTGAAAAGCTCCTAGGAGGAAATCTCACTACTTCCCTGGGCAACTTGTTCCATTGTCTGATGTTACAGTGAAAAGGTGCTTCCTGATATGTGGCTTTCAGCTGCTAACTTTAGGGTGGACACTTAGAAAGAAGTCATTTTGCAAGCAAAGGAACTTGCTTTTGAAAATAGGATAAGGCTGTAAATCTGCTGTGCTGCAACTTGCCCCCACTGCTGCTTTTGTTTCCTGCTGTGAAACGCTTGATTTCATTTTTGTTTGGAGACATCTTGGTTCTTTGGAACCATCTTATCCCATGGTTCTTTCAATGCACATTCTTTTGCTATTGCGTCAAATCCCCCATATTTTGTCTCTTGTAAAATGTTTGCCGCCTCCAAAGATAACTCCAGAACACACCAGAGATAAGAGGCAGTTTAACCTTGGGAAGAGCATTGGTTGCTTACAGATGGTGAGCTCCTAGCACTACCCAATTATTGCTCTTCTGTGGTAAGCTATGCTAGAATTCACAACAAAATCCTCAGCTCTGAATTGCAAAATTCTGTATATAGTGCCAAAGGCTATTGGCATAGTAGAACATCAATGCATAAATTTGGCAAACTGAATACAATGAGTAGCAGAAGGCAAAGACTTGGCCCAATTGTAGCTTAGTCCAGATATTCCAATGCTTAGAAAAAGCATCACAAGAGCATTAACTTTAATAACTAATATACTTTACAAAGTCAACTTTCTAATTATCTCCTCTAACAGAAACTGCTGTTTCTACTTCAACAAAATGCTCCTGGTTGAGACTGTGGGTTCTTTTACAGTTTAGCAAAGATGCAGAAACAGCACACTTCAGCTGTGGGCAAAAAATTCAGCAACCTTGAGAAAGCTTTACATTACATATGTACCGGTATGTATGTATGTATGTATGGCAAGCTTTTAATATTTTTTAAGCCTTTGTTACCGACAGACAGACTGGAAAGTGTGCAGGACATGTCTGGCTAAATCATGGTGACAAGAGGAGTACTCGGTACCTGGCACTACTTCCAGACTAGCAGAATAAACTATAGAATATTTAAGTGTGCACATTTGCCTATACAAGCATCTTGGAGATTTCAACCATGCTTAGTGCATGGTTGTACAGACAGACAGCTATAGTATACTGCTCCACTTGCCTGCCTCTTTAACATCTAAGATTGACTTTTTGGTATAATTATCAAGTATTCCTTTGAAAATGCACCTTTTGTAGTATGGAGGGATATACAGGCCATAAAAATGTGCCCCCTCTCAAGCCTTTCTCCCCCTATTAGTGGAGAAGCGCATTTTCAGCAACTTGCTTTTCCTGCTTCTGCTTTTCTTGCTTTTCTTGACTCGTATATTTCCAGCCTGCTGCTGCCTCTTCTTACTGGAGCTCATTCCAGCCTTGGCTTTGGCTTTAGTTGAACTGGTTCGTTTTGTCTTCTTGGTATTCCAGCCTGGGCAGCTTTGGAAGATAGTTATGAGCTTCACCTTCTGGCCACGTACCTCTGCTGGAGAGCCACAGGTGGCTCCTACTCTAAGATTCAGCTTGTCAAGCCACCTGAAAAGGAGGAAGTGAGGCAATATAATCAGCCTAAGTGCTAAGCCTTTGTATCTTCACAGTCACACACTTTCCTACATTTCTGAGAGCTTGCTTCTTGATACAAGAGGATCTTCAGTTATTGTGAAACACAGAGGAGGAGAAAGGAAGGTATGGAGACTTGATGATTCCATTAATTTAATGAATTTTAAAATTTAAAATTTAAAAAAGAATATAAGTCAACCTAGGCAACTGTGGAGCTCAGCTGATCAACTTGATGCATAAACAAATGAACCACCTTTTCAAATTGTGTTGGGTTGCCTATCTCTTACCTAGCTTTAGTCTAGATACACTGCAGCATTTGAGTCAGCTTAAAGCATATTGGCTTGAAAGCAGATGCAATAGCATTTGAAGTGAGTTGGTATAATGAAAGTGTTGCTGCCTAGTTGCTGCTCTTGGGCCTTCCCCACCCCTTATTTGGTTTATTGGCAATAAAGAGGAACTTGTTGAATTACTGCACAATTTTGTGACTAGGCAACAGAAACTAGAACAGTGCCCATAATCACTTTGCTGAGATGGCTGGCAAGAGTGCTAGTCTGAGCATGCTAATAGGGTGCGTTTGAAGCCCTGCCAAATAAGAAAGAGAGACACAACATTCTACCCACTGCTGTTCTCCAGCCCTTGTGCAGTAGTGGGAACTACCAGCTCACCTGCGTAGTGGGAGAAGTTGGCAGTCACAAGAGAAAGGAACATCACTCAGGTTGATGACCTCCAGAGCTGTAAAGCCGTGTAAGTTCGGCAAACTGCGCACTTTGTTTTTCTCAAGATACAGACTTCTTATCTGTGGGCCCAAGCCAGTGAAGGCACCAGAGGAAATCTGCAAACAGAACGAGTTTGGCCGTCAGATGCTTAATGACATCAGCTGTAAATTCTACGTTAGCATCCTGATCTAAGCCAGTTATCTGAAACTTCTGGTGACATTGACCCACTTGGTGTGTCCCACCAGAACCCCTTGGAAGGTGCTCTTCTGCTTATCCAGGCACTTTAGCTTCCACATCCCACCCCAGACTGATCAAATTATGGTCGTTCCATATTACTTTTAAAAAAATAAAAATAAAACTTGGATGGGGAAATGGAATTGCTCTATCAGATCTGATCATCTTCAACATATAAGGGTGCTGGAATAAAGGAAATAATAGTTCTAGCTTTTAAATTTGCTCATGTGCCGTGGTTTCTGCTTTGTACTTTCTCCCAGCCCCTTTCAGTTGATGGCGGCTTTTAATCAAAGAAAAACGGCAATAACCCCTGGGATCATATTTATACATTGTGCAGGTAGTTTGGATGCAAGCTGTTTAGAAAGCTGACATACTGAGTCAGACCCCCTGGTTCATTTAGCTGCGCTCTGGGTTTTTATTCAGGCAGGCATCTTTCCCAGTCATAGCGGGAGATGTCAAGGAATGAACCTGGGACCTTTTTGCATAAGAATCCTGTGTCCTGATAACTGGGCAATGGTCATTCCCTCGGCCTGCAAGAGCCATGAGATGAAATGGAACAGCTGTGCAGCAGAGAGAGTTTGAGTAGGGACAGCTTCTCCTGTCACCACTAATGTGTGGAAAAGCCACGAAAATGTATTTCATGTCTCTGTTAAAGGCCTAAGAGCAGATTTCGTGGTCCAGGGGGAAGGTCATTAGCTCAGAGGCAGAAAGTCCTGCACTTAGTGCCTGGCATCGCCAAGTGGGGCTGGGGAAAAGCCCTGTCTGAAACCCTTGAGAGCTGCTGTCAATTGGTTACTGAGCTAGATGAACCAATGCAAGTCTGACTTGATTAAGTTTATCCTCTTCAGGTGAAGCTTGTATTTGGGGAAGGTGGCAAGATAGGGCCTACAGATTGGTTAGGGCCTCCTAACACATTTGTACAATTTCCCAAATTCTTCTTATGACACCTGAGAACTTGGTATTTAATAAAATTAAGCAAAGAAACATTTGCAAAGGGATGTTCTTGGGAATATGATGGCAAGAGAAGGCAGGTCTTAATTCCCAACCTTCCTACCCCTGCTTACCTGTTCTAGCCCCATATCATCCAAATACAGGTGCTGCAGAGATCTTGCCACTGGCAGGAAGGCACCACCCCCAATGTACTTTATGGGATTCTTGGACAACTTCAGTTCACTAAGTGTGGGCAGCCCTCTGAGAGACTTGGTGGGCACTTCCTGCAAATGATTCTCGTCTAGATGCAGCTTCTCCAGCAGCTTGGCATGTCCCAGAGCCTTGGGAGACATGTGAGTGATGTGGTTCCCTGTTAAGTATAACCAGCGTAGCTTCTCCAGCCCAGCCAGATCATTATCAGTCAGCTGACCGATGGAGTTGTGTTGCAAGTGGAGGGCAAAGAGGTTTGGCAAGAGGGTGAAGGAGCTTTTGGATATTTGGTTGAATCCATTGTGGTCCAGGTAGAGATATGCAAGCTGGGCAGGCCCTTTGAAAACATCAGCATCTACAGAATCTATGTTGTTGTTAGACAGGTAAAGGTAGACGAGGTTTTTCAAGTCCTGGAAAGCACCAGGCTGCAGCCTTGCAATCTTGCAGTTCTGCAGATGGAGTGATGTCAGGTTTCTCAAGCCAGGGAAGGAGTCTTGCGGTACCGAGTGGAACTCATTATGGCGCAAGTCCAGAAGTTGGGTGTTGCTTGGAAAGCCTTTGGGAATACTCTGGAGGTTTCTCCTGACACAGTTTGCATGCTGGGAATCTGGTGAACAAGTACATCCTTGTGGGCATTTTACAGCATCCTTCTCTGGTTCCCTGGTGACCATGGCCAGGCTAGGCAGCAGCTCCTCACCCAAGGCGTGACTTCTGCACTTCATATCTGTTGCCCTCAGGGATTCCAGGTGCTCTCCCCTGACGGCAGCAGGACCAGCACATACCACATCGGCGTGTATTCTTGCTTTCGCAGCCCACTCCTTGAAGGGGCGCATTTCACAAGTGCAAAAGACAGGGTTCCCTGTTAGGTCGATTTTTTTGAGGTGGGCCATCTCTGTCTGTGACTGCAACACAGACAGCTGGTTGTTATGCAGGTCAAGAGTGTGCAGCAGGGGGCTCTTGACAAAAGCTCTATGTGAGACCTCCTGAAGGGCCATGTTGTCCAAGAAGAGCTGTTTCAGGGATGCCATCTCAATGGCCTCCTCACCAATATAAGTGATTGGATTGTGTCCGAGGTCTAGCTGGGCTGTGCCAGACAATCTAGAGAGCGCCTCGTTAGGAAGGAACTGAAGTTCATTGTGATCTAGGCTTAGCCTCCTAAGGGTTGATAATCCGCCAAAGGCCTCGTTGGCAAGCACATTGAGTGAGTTATGGGACAAATTAATCCACTTGATCAACTGAAGTCCCTGGAAGACCATATCTGGTAGGTAAACCAAGGAGTTTCTGGCCAGGTTAAGAAAGGTGAGGAAGCCCAGTTGACTAAAAGCCCCTGGCTTTATTTCCTCAATGCTATTATTTTCTAGGATAAGCTGCCGGAGGGAGGAGAGGCCATCTAGAGACTCTTGATAGATGAATGCTATATTGTTGGAAGCCAAATTGAGGTAGACAAGCCGTCCTAATCCCCTGAAAGCCCCTTCTTCAATGCTTTCCACCTTGCATCTCTGAAGTTTCATGTGGGTTAGGTATGGAATAGGCAAGAAAGTTCCTGCAGAGATTACTTTGATTTCATTACCCCGGAGGTCAAGTCTTTGAGTGACCTGTTGATTACACAGATAAACATTAGCTTTATCCTCAACTAATTGTCTTGCTCGTGGTCTTTTGGAACAGTGTTGCCTCTGGTTGAAAAGTCAATTTATCACTCCCTGGTGTGTTTGTTATACCGGTAATAGAGAATTAGCATATTATTAACTATTCCATACTTGGAGTAGATATAGAAAATGACTTTTCCCCATAGGTCTCACCTTTTGAATCCACAACAACAGACTTCAATTTCAATCCCAGAAAAGATTGAGAGACCTTTTCAAATGGGAAAAGCATAAATGTATAGTTACATGGACCTGATACCAAATGGGAATTTGTCTACTTGAGACCAGAGTTTTGCGGAGTCTCAGGTCTGGGTAGCCACAGGGTATCAGAAGCTTCAAATAAAGCAGTTTGTACAAAAAAGGAGCGGGTAATATTTTCAGGCTGCATCAAACAACTTGTTTGAGAAGGTGGTTATAGAATACACTTTAATAAAGGGGGTACTTCCTCAGTTAAATAATCTGTGATATGATTTTGACTATTATAAAATACCTTGGAACAAAGACTTGGGTTATTGGATTTCTGAAAGTGCTTGGTCTGTCATAACAATATGATGACTTCTTTGGCTTGTTATGATTTAGGAGCATGAGAAGCTGCCTTATGCTGAGTCAGGCCAATGGTCCATCTAGCTCAGTATTGCTTACACTGACAGGCAGATGCTCTCCAGGGTTTCAGGCAGGGAGTCTCTCCCACCTTTATCTGGTTATTGAACCTGGGATTTTTGACATGGAAGGCAGATGCACTATTACTGAGCTGTGGCCCTTCCACTTTATGGGGAAGTCCAATATAAGATTATGTTTAAGTGGCATATTATTTCAGCTAAAACCTCAGTCCAACTGTAGGATGTGTGCAAGGGGGGCATGCCTATTTTATCCATTTGTGGTGGAATTGTAATATGGTACATGGGTGAGGTATGCAGGTTTTGGATGTAGATACTGGTAGGTCCAATCTTATGTGCTAATGCTATCATAATTAATCATTTCACTGTCTTAATAGTGTAGGTAATGGATATCAAATGTATGTGTATTATTTTGACCTGTTTGTAATTGCTGAGATTGTTCTTTCAGGTAGTGCAAGGCTCAAGGTATATGATTGATTAAGGAATGTCTGATTAAATCCTTAGATATGATGTAAATGGATTAATTGACATATTAATATTAGAAATTTGTTAGAGGCATCAGCTGTTCTTAAAAAAAAATCTCTGGATCAGAGAAACCTTAGATGGCTTCACTAGAACTTTCAAAGAAACTGGAGCTGTTTCATCTATATATATAAAATCGTTCAAGTTGGATGTTTGTTAATGATCGCCTTTCTCCGTAACCCCTTGATCGATTCCGTTCAAATTTGGACACAACGTTCCATGCCCATATGGGAGTGATCATATGTACTTACATTGCACAAATACCACACCTTTCCCAGGTAAAAATGTGGTTTTGTGCAAAAAAAAATAGCGCCCTCCAGTGGACGTTAAACAGCACAGCACAAGGACAAAGAACCTCATAGACTAAAATAGTAGTAATAAACAGTTGTAGAAACGAAGACAAAAACGGGAGGGGCAAACGGAGAACACATAGACTGAACTTCAACGAGATAAGGTGTAAGTAAACATACGCTTTCTCTTTCATACTGTATCTTTTGCATTTCACCAAATCAGCCACAGCAAGGCGTGGCCTGGTCAGCTAGTAGACTCATAGAGTTGGAAGGGAATCTCAAGGGTCATCAACTCCAACCCACTGCTAATGTAGGAAACCCATTAAACATCCCTGATAGGTAGCATTCCAGCCTTGGCTGAATAATAAAGAAGCACCCACCACTTTACAAGGCAATGTTTTTTCAAAACAGTTTGAACTTTGCCAGTGGGATGTCAGAGGAAAGGGCCCTATGGATGCTTCATAGAAGTGCACTTGCGCACCCTCGTGTTGCACGTCCCTCGTTGCTTCCCGCAAACTGACCTGAGGGATGTTAATGGGCACCTTGGTGAGGTTCTTGTTCAAGCACATGACTTGATGCTTGATGCTGTCGCAGAGGCAGATTTGTGGGCAGCGTTCAGCAACCGTCTTTCCAGTGAGTAGGGTTGACAACAGGAGAAGGCGCACAGAGGTCCACATCTTGGGGAAGCGGCTGAGTAGGGAATATGCAAGAAAGCCAAGTCATAAGGCAATATTAAACTTTCTGCTGCTGTCGTGGACTGGCTGGAGGCAGAGGAGCGGTGGGAGGCTGGATGGGTGAATAAGGCAGCATCCTAAAATGTGTTAGAAAACACAAGGCAAATCCTCAGCATGGTGTTCCCACTATACTTGTTTAGTAACAGTTAAACAAATGGACTTGTGCACTGGGTGTACATGCTGAATGCACAAAACCACTTATTTTTTTTTAAAAAATGCCCTACACAGATGACCTTAATATTGTCACTATGTAAAAAGGGGTATAAATTGAGCAAGTGATCTTAAGATACACTTCCTCCCCGCACCCCCAATCCAAACCTTTAATATATCCAAGACAGGCACTTTCCATACTAGAAACCTTAATTCTTCCTCATTTGTAATGTTGCTCCTGGACTGGAAGCAAATCACAGTTCTTGCGAATTAAGACCAATTAAAGGAATCTGATGTTGATAATACAACTTTAATAAATTTAGCTCTTTAATACTGTTGCTTCCTGCTTTTCCTTCATTGCTCTTCACTTTGTGTATTTTTTTAATGGCTTTTTTTTAAAAAGACAAATGTTAAGGCTCCCGTTGTTAGAAGTGAATCTGACCTACCTTAGGGAGGCCCCTCAGCCAAAGTAAAGAGAACAGCAGGGGCTTTGGAGAGAGACCAAGAGAGAGAAGGAAATGGAGGAGGGGAGTGTGCAACTGGAATCACAAATCAACATAGTTTAGACAAAATTAAAATGGAGGAAGAAATCCCTGAAGATTTAGAAACCATACATAAACTGGGCACAAAAGCCCAAAGCAAAAATCAGTAATTGTTCATTTACAGGGCAATAAAATTGATTTATACTGTATATAGCCCTCTCTTCTGCCCACCCCACCTCAACTGATGTGCAGGTTATTTTACATAATGCAACAAAATGAACCATCACTTGGTGCCAAGAGGTTCATTTCTTTGCTTTCCCTTCATTTCCCTTCTTTTTGCACGACCTTCTTTGTGAATTTTCATTTTTCTTTGCCTGTTCTCTCAAATCTGCATGTCTTGGTTATTTTCTGTGCCTGTCAATTTTCCTCTATTGCCAAGATTAAGACTTCACTGTTCCCGGAAGACCCCCTTCTCTGTAGAATACAAGAGTCTTTACATACACACACCACTTCATTCATTCCTTCATTTATTCATTCCACACCTCACCCATTACAACTAATAATACAAAAAAGTAGATTTCCTAAGGGATAGTCTTGCTAAGTGGAAATATAAAATATTTCTCCTTACTTCCTCTCAGTAAACTGTCAATTACAATACATTCTTCACATAAAATAAACAGAATGTTTAATACCAGTGATGAACACAACTGTATCCTGGGAGTGTTATGAATTGCATGTTTTTTTGAGAGAAAGAAGCTCCTGTACTTTAAGCGACTAATCACAATGAAAGTGCAGTTTACAAAGGTGTATGATACTGTTTTAAGTGTGGCATTTTTTATGGACAGTTCCAAAACCTGGCTGATTCCTCAGCCATCCCTGTCAGAGGAGCACAGTATGATTCAGATGCCCTTAGTATCTAACTCCCATCATCCCTCACCACTAGCCTTGCTGGCCGGGGCTGATGGCAACTGAAGTCCAGCAACATAGGGAGGGCCATAGATATGCCATCCCTACCCTAGGCCAAGTCTAAGAAGCCTTGTCTTCTAATCCATCTCTCTCTTTGTTCCTTCTGTGCCAGCAGGCAGCCTGATACAAACCCGGCTGCAATATTTATACCCTTTTACTTCAAAGAGGTCAAAGCAGCTGAGGTAAGGCTAACGTTCCCCCGATTCTCTGGAATGTGTGCTCAACTTGAGTCTCATGTCCTTGGTGGTATTGGGTCTCAATATCTCCATTTCCTGAGTCACATGTTTACTATGACCAACCATAGTCTTTCTGTCTCTTCCTGCAGTGCAGCTGGCTAGACACAAAGGTATCTATAAGCATCCCAAATTATTCATCAAATGTTGAAATACTTAAAAGACTAAAAATACATCACCCACCCCATTGCACAATGCTGACTTAAAACATCTGCTTCTAAGTTTATTAGACTTAGGAACAGATTTTACATCTTAAACTGTACAACTAATTCATACAGTCATGTTGTGGAGAAATACCCACTTAGGAATGAAGTGTGTCCCTATTCCTTTAGCCAGAAAGCTTCCTATTACTTGGCAGCAAAAGGGTGTTGTAAACAAAAACTGCTCCCTTTCCCTTATGGGGTACACAAGAGCCCTTATAGAGTCCTTTGTAGGTTCTCCATCAGTAGGAGAAAATAACAGCGGCCAGCCAGAGAATATTGAGAAGCAAAGCAGCTACCGGTAGTAAGACTGATCTTTATTAAAGCTGTTGCAACAGGGTGTTCCCTCCACATGCAGGAGAGAGGAGGAGGACCCAGGACAAAGGTGTGCAAGCCCTTATATAGACTTTTGAACTGCCCACCCTGGAGCCCAAGACCACCCCTCCATACCGGTACATCATACATACATCAGAGAAGAGGCGGACTACAACAGAAATCTGAGTGCCTTGTTTTTATCCTGTCTGCTTGAGAAAAAAGCACAATATAGCTGATAGTGTGGAAAGTGAATTTCAAAAGTACTTGCAGCTTTCAACAGAATAACAGTAGGCCAGAAGTCCACCAGAGATTTATACCCAGACGCCCAGGCAAAAGCAAATTGTGAACTAAAGGTATACATTTTGTTTAGCTCATCTTTCACACAGGCCAGGGACAACAGTCAGATAGCATTGTGGAAAGCAGTGGGAGGCACAGAGCATAACACAGGCTTGGCCAGTCACATTGCACCCTCTTTTGAGGGGGTTGCACTGGCAATATTTATCTGCCTGATGAAGGCCTTGCTTTGCCGCTCATAAGGTAGATTTGGATATAACAGTCCCTTCATTTATTTCAAACTATTCAAGTAACTCCATGTACATGAGGTAATTTGTTTTCTGTGTATAATTTCCTTCACTGCTTATGGTGCACTGGAAAGCTAGAATTTTCCACAAAGTTTGGGAAACTGTCTTTATGGAGGGTTGCGGGACTGAAGGGAGAATGTTGGTTTATTTGCCATAGGGTTGAAATGATATCTCACACACACACACACTCCCCCCCCCATACTCCCACACCGTTGGGAATGCCTGTAAAGCTGCCATACTGTTGCTTTGAATGTCAAAAAAATAAGGGACATGGTTAATTTTGGAACACATCTCATGAATGCTTCCTCCAACGGAAACCCTGTATTTAGAATGTCCTTTGAAAATGTCATGATTTCAGCCTACAAAGGGATAAATTATTATCATCACAAAAGTGACCCAAAGTGACTTACATTAAAGCCAATTAAAATAAGCACAACCAATAAAAACCTAAAACACACCTATACAGATAAAAGACAGGTCTTACAGATCCTAACCCTCTAAGAGAGGCTATAAATACCCGAAAGTCCAACATATGCACTGCAGTCATCCAGCCTACAGCCGATAATAGACAACAGAAGTTAGTTAAGAGTAGACTGTCCTTGTCTAGATATGAGCACAGCTGGGCCACCAGTCAAAGCCAATGGAAGGCACTCTGCACCATCAAGGCCACTTGAGCCTTAGATGACAGAAGCGAATCTGGAATTACCCGTAAGCTACATACCTTCAGAGGCAGTGAAAACCAGCCTGGATTCTCATACAAACTAATCAGTCCTCTTTTTTTCTGCCTGCCATTGCAGTGGCTGGTAATGGAAACACACACCAAGAGCTGTTCATCCTTGCATTAACACTGGACTCTTTGTAATACCTTTAGACGTGGGCAAGCTGCAGCCCTTCCACAGAAGGAAACAAGGAAGCTCATGGAGCAGAATTGCAGAGTGCTGCTTCCCCCCTTCAAGCTGTCAAATAGGCCAACCTGTATTACACAACCTCTCATTTATAAAGGCAGAGAAGTCCTTGCTCTGCAAGCAGTTTCTCGGGGTGTGTGTGTGTGTGTGTGTGTGCGCGCACACACACACGCGCACGCGCGCGCACACACACACACACACACACACAGCAAGTTAAATTTCCAAATATCCTTATTGATTTGAATGATCTGCTCCAGTACATTAAATGCAATTTAAAACAAAGGAAAAACCTGTTGCATTCCAGGGTTTATTATTATTAGCCATCTCAAATTTCTATCTGGGACTCACTTCCAGCATGTTCCTGGACCACAATGTGTCAAAAACCCAATTTTAGTTGCTCAACTTTTAGGTAACATGATACTATATGTTGTTGTTGTTGTAGTGTTGAAAACTATATAAAATATATATTTTTTAAAAACAAAACCATCCAGATTTTAGTTTATTTGTTTGACCTTAAGAATTTGCCAGTGGACACTCCAGGTTTCAAGGGCCCAATCCAGCAAAAGTTAGTTGCAACTACATTTGACTGACATTTTCTAAACACGATAATTAAAACAGCTTCAAATACTAATCAGGTGAATTGTATACTTATTTCTTTCCATGCAGGGCTAAAAACATGGGCCTGGATCGAATGCATTTATTTTATTAGAGAATTGTTATTTTATTCTTCAGCCAGAACGGGCTCTCAAGAAAGATGTAGTGTTTAGTTTAGTTCAGTTTGTGACTCTTTTCTGTAGTCTTTGTTTGTCAGCTATGTTATAGTAAATATAAAAAATAGGTTTACCAGCATAAGGGTGCTTCATGATTTCTTTAGTGAATTAATCTGGAGGGACAAATGGCACACACTGCCTTCTGGATACTGTTGTCACAATCACAGTGAAAGTTAGAACAAATCTTCCATGGTTTACATAGCATTTAGAGTCTTAAAAGCATAGTAAAAGCCCTGTGTTTATGAAACATACATATGTTTTATTTATTTACTCATATTTATATTCCATCTCTCCTCCCACTCAGGGTGCTTCCAAATGAGTGTTTATTGTGAGGTGTTTTCTGTTTTATTTTTTGCAGTGCTCGCATGTCATTGGTAGCCCACATTTTTTGCTCTCTGAACCCAGATTTACTATTTGTGGAGGAAATCCAGGAAATTAATAGTTAAATAGAACCATTGTGAATAAATAAATCAGAACTTTCTCATTTATAATGTAATCCTTGGCTGTTCTCCTGTAGTCTTGAGTGTTCAGTTCGTGACTCTTTTCTGTTATACAGTCTTTGTCAACAACTTTATAGTAAATATAAAAAATAGAATTTATTAGCATAAGGGTGCTTCCAGGTAGTCTGTGTTGTAAATGGGGAGGGGGTCATTCAGGTATTGCAAATGGGTAATGACAACAGTTTTTCATTTGTCATACTTCCCCCAGAAAGGGTAAATCAAGATTAAGGGCACTTCCAGATTGAATCCCACCCATAAAATTGAGTAAAACAGATACCAGCAAAATTCAGATGGCACAGTTTAAAAGGATTTGGCACTCTACAGCAACAAACCTACTTTCTTCACAAAAATCAGACTTTTGTGGTAAGCAAATGCACTGAAAATGATGGGATAAGCCTGGTTTGATGCAATGTGATATAACCAGTTTCCCCTTAACAAATCAGAATGAACACTCAATACACAACCCAGGCTCCCAGGCTGTGAAAACAAATCAGGTTAAATGCTCAATATGGAAGTACGCTAAAAAAACAACAACAGGCTAGCATGCCAACGTTGGGTGCGTGTTGCAAAAATGTGCATACATGAGGTGCATTCATTCCACAATATACACCCAACCCACCAGGAAGCACCCTACCACTCTGGATGATTCCAGACTGCCATTTGTGGGTGGGATTCAGTCTCGTTTTGATGGCAAATTTAAGTTGTGCAAGGAAAGTTGATTCGTCTCCCTTGCCCGATCAGACTTATTGCGATAAGGAAAACGACAGGGACAATATGCACTGGGGAGTGGGCGATACCGTTTACTTGAAGCAATGTCCTGTAACAAATCAGGAGGAATGCTCAGTAAAGAGGTCACCTGGAAGTGGCCTCTATGTTCAGGGTAGCAAAAAGAGCTTTTCCACACTAAGCCCCATGCTTAAAAGGAAAGCGAGCAGAGGTGACCGGCACACCCCGACTCTCAGCTTTAAGGTTGTGGCCCTATTATGCGCAATTACCAACACACCTCACTGAACACACTGGATCTTAATTCCGAGTAAAGATGTGCAGGATCGCGCTGCACATCACTTGCTTCTAATGGCGTGAGATTTGCAGCGGGTCTGTGCTTACACTACACTTTGCTCAAATAATTAAGAGCCTTCTCTCGCAAATAGTATTTTTATTCGTGCATCAAATGCATATTTACACTGAACGGAGCTGATATGAATAGATACTGTATAAATCTGCTCCTGCACGCATGCACAGACTTCCCAGCAGAAGCGGAGGCAATTTTTCCTTGAACAAATGACCTCATTCATATCCGCCTCCCCGTCCCATTTCTGTAAACTATCACCGGAGGTCTGAGCATGCGCAGTGGCGATCGTTGTCCGGCAGCCTTCGCGACAAGTGCAGACGTCACGCGTGAAAGCAGAGCCGGGGGGAGGAGGTGCGGTGAATTCGGCTCGGAGGCGAAGGCGGCGCTGCTTAATTTGCATATCCCATCATACATTGCGCGGAAGGCCATAGATGATAAATTTAAAATACTTTTATTAATGTTTTTGTTTCGAACCCGATTATGAAACTGGCCTTGTCACCTTGG
>JAWWNF010000315.1:0-12500 GCA_034641395.1 Darevskia armeniaca | reverse complement strand
ACAGATGGTATAGGACTTCCTTGCAAATGTCAAAAATGTTTTATTTCCGCATCACAAAATTGTTTGGAAGGCTTGCTACCATAAACTTGGTACATATTATCATTTATGGTGGATTGAATGGCAGTTAGTGCAAGATTTTTGGAATTCAATTTTGACAGAACTATTAGTAAAGAAACAATTGTTTGTTGTCCAAAATTAATGTTACTGAATGTTTTTGATGATACCAATGTCAAAATAATTGGCCTCATATAGGATCTTGGCAGCAGAAAGTTATTACAACTCAGTGAAAAACAACCCAAAAGCTTGGTACCGCTCACTCTGGAATATAGCTAAAATGGAGAAAATCCTTCATAATTTCCCATCTCTTCCTCCTCACTCGCAGCCCATGTTCAGAGCTTATGGGACCCGTATCCAGTACATGCTTTGGGGCTGTTTTGCACAGGGCTTTTCTCCTACGCTCAGCGTAGCTCAGAAATGAGCATTAGAACAAAAGAAGCGCTTGCTGGATCAGGCCAAAGGCCCATCTAGTCCAACATTGTGTTCTCACCATGGCCAACCAGATGCCTGTGGGTAACCTTTAAGCAGGACACAAGTACAACTCTCCTGGCTTGTGGTTTCCAGAAACTGGTATTACTACCTCCAACCACAGAGGGAGAACACAACCATCATGGCTTGTTGTTGTTATTCAGTCGTTCAGTCGTATCCGACTCTTCGTGACCCCATGGACCAGAGCACACCAGGCACGCCTATCCTTCACTGCCTCTCGCAGTTTGGCCAAACTCATGTTAGTAGCTTCGAGAACACTGTCCAACAACACTGTCCAACCATCATGGCTAGCAACCATTAATAGCCATCCAAGTTAGGGACCATCACTGCCTCTTGTGGGAGTGAGTTCCACAGTTTAACTATATGTATTCCCATTGACTGCAGAAATGCAAACATGAGCCAGGTGGGAACTGGATACAACTAACAGCAATATTTGTGATTTGGACAGCCCCTCCCTGTGGATCCCCCTCCCATCAGATGTCAAGGAGATAAAGAACGACACAAGTTTTAGAAGACATCTAAAGGCAACCCTCTATTGGGAAGTTTTTAATGTTTGATGTTTTATTATGTTTTTTATATGTTCTGAAAGCTGCCCAGAGTGGCTGGGGCAACCCAGCCAGATGGGCGGGGTATAAATAATAAAATTATGATGGTGATGATGATGGTGGTGATGATGGGCAACTCTGCTCTTGAATCCAACAGCTGTCTGGTTCATATTCTGAATAAAATCAATATATAAAAGCACAAAATACATTCTTAAAAACCACGGATGGGAGATGACCTGGATCTTGCTTCACCATCAGAGTTAGGGATCACTCACGTAATCTGCTAAGGCTTTGATGCCGCTAGGGAACCTCTCAGGATCCGGAATCAGCTGCCCTGTTGAATCTCGCTGTTTTGCCATCCAGCAATCGTCTATATTGACATACACGTAGCCCAGCTCCCTCCAGCCGTCTGCTGCCAGGCGATCTGCCATGTCTGTGAAGAGTTTTTCACTGCCCCACAAAGAGAAAAGCAAATTTAAAACAACATCCAAGTGACCCTGAACTATTTGTGGCCACAGGAACAACACGGAAGAGACCGCGCACGAGCATGCAGTTGCCTATTTTCACCAACAGGTGGCAAGCTTTGCCCATGAGAGCTTCCACAGCTGGACAACAAATTAAAATGGAAGTTTCGTATTGCATTTCATATTTTATTTTATGTACTTAATGTACAATAACAAAACTCAACTCCCTCTCCTAAACCCGTGCCACTGCCACTATTCAGTCTCCTTTTCCCCCTCTGAACACTTAACTCACCGATAACTGTACAGGCACGGTACAAAGGCAGTCAGATACAAATGTTAAATTTAACAAAGCTGTTTATGTTTATTTATTACAAGATTAAGTCCCCAAGTTTCTCTGGTGATTTAAATATAGGTTTGTTTCTCTAAATGAGTATATGCTTTGTCAACTTGTTGCTGCCACTTTAAATACCAACTGCTTCTATTCAACTATTAAGACAGCTTTAGCCAGATTGTCCTTTTATCTTCTCTACCTCATTTGTGCCTGTCACACACAATAACTGAAGGCTGTGCTGGAATCCTCTTTTTCCAACCCTTTACTGTGGGTTTGTCTTGCTGTGCCCCGGATATCTTCCCTCTGGCTTTCGTACCAGACACCGTCTCACTGAAAAGTCTAAAGTTTCACCTAGCAAGTGAGTTATATATTCTTTCTCTCCTTCTTTAGCATACCGAGAATTTGAACATACAGGTGCCAGTTCAGGCCTCAAGCAACAGTTAAACAAACTTTGTTCAGAGCAGACAAAAACTTCCCACATCAAACACAATGTGCATTACAAATAAATGTGCGATACAATGCCAACGTCAGAATACATTACACAATATTAAATCTTTATTCAAATAAACAAGATTTCTTAGCAAGCACTTGAACAGAATGCTGTATTATCCAGCAATGCTCTTCCTCATGGTCAAGATCCTTCTAATGTTTACACAGAAGAAAACCCCATTCAGCAAACATCCCTCCAATGTAATTCATAAACTCGCTGCCCTTTTATTTCTCCACATTGAACGCAGCAGTGATGATAGGAGGGGACATGTGTCTGGGCTGTGGGCCCTGTCATGAAGTAGTGATTCTGTAAGCAGGCAGGTGGTGACAATTAGTCCCCAAAGTGGGAGCAAGTGATGGGACTGGCTGGCTGCTAGCATTCCCCAGCCCCTCTAAATATTCAAGTTAACCTGCCGAGGGGAGGAGAGAACACGTCATGGATGAGACTGCTGTTTGATGTTCTGTAGCTGGTGCCAGAGAAGATGTCAATAAAGCCTGATAACCCATTCGGTGCCTGTGTGTGAGTGATTAGTAGCTTGGAGGGAGGACTCAGGAAAGCGACCCCCTCCTTGACGGGCCCATCAGAATTCATTAAGCCTCCCACCAGTTTTGTTTTTGTTTTTTGTTTTAAATGTATAATGGTACCTTGGTTCTCAAATGCCAAAAACCCAGAAGTAAGTGTTCTGGTTTTCAAACTTTTTTTGGAAGCCGAACATCTGATGCTGCTGTCGGCTACTGTTTCCGGGGCACCTGCACCAATCAGAAGCTGCGCCTTGGTTTTCGAACATTTCATAAGTCAAGCGGACTTCTGGAATTGATTAAGTTTGGTGCTTTTGTTTTTGCTATTTATTTTGCGTTTTTGTTTTTGAGGCTTTTTCGGTTAATTTGTTTTTGTGACTGTGGAACCCAGTTCAGAGACTGATTGAATGATTGTGTGACTGCGGAAATGGATAAAAGCCCCCCATCCAAACAATGACTATCATCAGTGCAGGTAAGAAAAAAATGATAATTTTAATTTTTATCATCTACAATACTGTCTTAATTATTTTATAGTACAGTACATTGATTATTGCTTTCATTTTATGGATCAATGGTCTCATTATATAGTAAAATTCATGTTAAATTTCTGTTTTAGGGTTGTTTTTAAAAGTCTGGAATGGATTCATCCGTTTTGCATTACTTTCTATGGGAAAGCACACCTTGGTTTTGGAACGCTTTGGTTTTGGAATGGACTTGGAATGGACTAAAGTTGAAAAGTGGAGAACAGCTAGTGGGTATTCAGATGGCAGCATAAAATAGGGATGGATGGAAAGTAAAATGGGCATTCCTCAAGGCATCCTTCCTGCAAAACAGATCCAGCTTTGTGTGAAATGCAAGGGGACTTCACTTCTTTCTCCTACCCTCCCTTGCCCCTGCCGCACATGTATAAGCTGCAGAGCTTCCAAGGCTCTTCCACTTACCTGATACAGTTCTGTGGATCAGTCTTGCAATCAACATTGCAACGGAATCGTTCCCATGCGAGCCACCCCATTGGAGGCGTCCTCATGAGCCCATTCTCCAGAGCCAGCGAGGCGGTGACTAAGGCCGCAAGCAGTACAGACGCTACGAGCTTCATGACTACCGATCTATAAATCAATGCTGCAGAGTGAGAGCAAATAATATTAGTTTTCAATCAGAAGGTTATTGAAAGTAACAGCAACCCCACTCCAAAACCCTCTTCGCTTTTTGCTTCACAGCATGCTTCAGTGAAATGAGCAAGTCTCCAATTAACCATTGCTTACTGTCATGTCCAAACAGGTAAATGATGGTAGACCTATTTCAAACAAGCTGAAATCTTGAACTGCCTCAGATTGTGATTTAAGATCCTGGCGTGTTTCCAAAGATGATAACCCTAGTTTCCAGGTGTAGGATGGAGCACAAAACTACATTTCACTGAGATGGATCACAAAGGGATGAGGGAAGGGGAAGAAACACTTGTGCCCATCTCAGTCTATTAAGCAAAGGTGTGATTATCCGAAGACACCGAGTTCGTCCACATTACCTGCACACAGTCCCCTACCTGTACAGTACAATCAGTTGCCCAACATGACCCAAACTTTGCAGTACAACACATGACTCAAAGTGCTCTCATTCCATCCAAGAGCCTCTAGCTACCGCCAGCACAATGCTCTCCTGTGCTATCAGATATTATCTAGATCCCCTGCCTTTCCGATCTGCATAGCCCTTGGAGGATATAGCTCAGTGGAAGATCACTTGCCTTGCATTCAGAAGGCCCCTTGTTCAATCCCCCAGCATCTTCAGGTAGAGTTGTGAAAGACTCCCCGTCTGAAATCCTAGATCGCTGCTGCTAATCAGTACAGACAATACAGCGCTAGATGGAGCATTGGCCAGACCTGGTATGAGGCAGCTTTGTATGTTCCAGCCCTGCAGTTCATCATCATATATGCCATCAAATAAATATGAGCCTCCTTCTGGTCCTACTACTCCTGAAGTGCTAAAGTCATTCCAAAGCTTGAAACTCCAGTACAAGGCCAAAGGTTTGTAAACATCCTTGGGAGGATTAGAGGTAGAAAGGCAGGATGCAGCTGTAGTCCCTTCCTTGCATAGTGTCTGGTTTGTAGCTTGCAGTTTAGGGATATCTAGGCATGACGTGGGTGGTGCTGTGGGTTAAACCACAGAGCCTAGGGCTTGCCGATCAGAAGGTCGGCGGTTCGAATCCCCGCGACGGGGTGAGCTCCCGTTGCTCGGTCCCTGCTCCTGCCAACCTAGCAGTTCGAAAGCACGTCAAAGTGCAAGTAGAGTATCAAAGTGCAAGTAGGTATCGCTGCAGCGGGAAGGTAAACGGCGTTTCCGTGCGCTGCTCTGGTTCGCCAGAAGCGGCTTTGTCATGCTGGCCACATGACCTGGAAGCTGTACGCTGGCTCCCTCGGCCAATAATGTGAGATGAACGCCGCAACCCCCGAGTCAGTCACGACTGGACCTAATGGTCAGGGGTCCCTTTACCTTAGGCATGACCTGCCCCAGTTTCTGAAAGTTAGACAAACTTCTGCCTGCAAGCACATGACCTACCACTGAGCCACAGCCCTTCTTCAGAGAAGGGTGGAGCGGGAAGTGACACATGCAGATAATATCTGACAGTATTGGGGAGCAGTAGTAGTTACTGGGTTCAGGATAGAACGCCCAAGTTTCAGAAAATTAGACAAACTGGCACAACAGCTATTGAGACAGAAACTGTTTCTCAATGTTCAAGTTTTCCGGTGTAATGTTGTGTGATGCCATATGGCCTAGCTGTCATGTAGTATAATCTATGCTGCCATAACCCTATTACGCTTGGCTGCAGAAAGAACAGGGTGCTATGCAGTTTCTATCCCGGAGCTGTTGCAGTAGCTCCCCCAGCTGTTACAATGGCTGCTACACAGCAAGATGGTCATCTAGAATGCAGATATGCCTGGGCTTCATGGAGTTTCAACCACTGCCTTTCTCAGGAGGGGAAGAGTCAGCACAGTGGAGCAGTTGGGAAGCTGCATAGCTTGTTTTACATTCCTAGCTGTCAATTACATGGGTCATGCCTATTTGATCATTCCCATCCAGCCCAGTCCCCACGAATGAGACCACAGCGGTCTTGCAAATATGGAAGTGCTAAGGAAAACTTGCCCTCTTTATGAAACTCTATAATGTCCTGGGTTATTTCAAGAACAAATCTGAACAATTAGCAACATTTTCTCTTCCTCAGATTAGCTTCAATGATCCATGTTAAACAGATGATTTTTTTAAATGACCCCTTTTTCTTGTTTTTTAGTTCAGAGTTTTGCCCACCTTATTGCAACAGGTAAACTCAACAACTCTAAAGAGTAGGCGATGTCAAATGTAAAAAAAAACTGGGGGTGGCCAAGGAGTCATGAGGTTGCTCCTGAATAAAAATAATTTCCCTATTATCCTTTGGATAATAAACTCTGTACTCAGATAAGAAATGACCTTGAGAATCACTACTCATGGAGTGAGACCTTATTATGTTCCAGCATAATGGACGCACCATGCAGATAAAATTCATTTTAAAGAAGATCAACACTTACCAGTAGAGCTTGTGCAGCTTACATTTTTTTTATCTCTTAGTTGCTGAGGAGCAAGTGTTGTGCTTAAAATAGCAGTGTAAATGCAAAACCATCTACTGCTAAACATCAGCTAGTCAATATTTCACTAGAGGTAACCAGGTGGAGAAGTGGAGCCTTTCTAGAGTGTGGAACAGACTTTCCAACCTGGTGTCCTGCAGATAGTTTAGACTACAACACCCATCAGCCCCAGCCAGCATGGCTAATGGTCAGGAATGGTGGGAGTGGCTGGTGTGGAGCAATTACCGTAGGTGGAATTACAGAGCAGGAGGATTCATGTATTCCAATCAGCCAATGCAGGATCTGCAGTGCAATAAACAACTACAGCAACATCCCTAACAGCCCTAACTTAATTTTCTCCAGTTACAGAGCATCTACCCCCTTCCCCTGTGAAGGCAGCCAGCTCCCAAGGTTTAGCTTAAATTTACTAGCCCTGCCTTCTAGAACAACAGAGAAGAAGTTTAGAGTAGGCTACAGGCAACAAACTTTTACACAACTTTAAGAGTTTGAAACACACACACATTAAAGGTAAAGGGACCCCTGACCATTAGGTCCAGTTGTGACCGACTCTGGGGTTGCACGCTCATCTCGCATTATTGGCCGAGGGAGCCGGCGTACAGCTTCCAGGTCATGTGGCCAGCATGACAAAGCCGCTTCTGGCGAACCAGAGCAGTGCACGGAAACGCCATTTACCTTCCCGCCGCAGCAGTACCTATCTACTTGCACTATGACGTGCTTTCGAACTGCTAGGTGGGCAGGAGCTGGGACCGAGCAACAGGAGCTCACCCTGTCACGGGGATTTGAACCGCCGACCTTCTGATCGGCAAGCTCTGTGGTTTAACCCACAGTGCCACCCGCGTCTATTCTAGGTGGGTCAAGAGGATGCAGAAGTCAAGTCTGTATTTCAGATGTCACTTCATGAGATCTTACAGCAGTCTTTCCCAACCTGGTGCCCTCCAAATGTTCAGAGGACTGTGCTGGCTGGAAATAATAGGAGTTGTAGCCCTAATCATCTGGCGGGCGCTATGTTGGGGAAGGCTGCCTGGCAGGATCTTTCCCAAAATGCAGTTAAGAACTTTGCTAAAGGCAAAGCAATGCATTGACTGGGGGGGAACATAACTACAGTACTATTGGCTGTTCACACTTTGTGTTGTTCCTTGTCACGTTCTGGAGACAAGATTCTGATCGCAGAGAAGAGAGACATTTCATTCTCCAGAGAAACGGGTAATTCCGGTAACCGCCGCCGCCCCCGCTCAGCTCCACTGTCTCCCAGCCGGAGAGCCTCAGCAAAACATTCACCTCTCCAACCCGCCAGACAACGACTCCCGGTCAAATCACGCGCTTACCATGCACGACTGCGAGCCACACTTGAGCATAGACGACCACACCAGGTGCAAGGACGAAGGCTCATGAGAGGCTGCGGCAAACCGCGTGCTTCCTGCTTTCTACTGATCACATGACCAGCTGGCCAGCTTTGCAAGCCTGCTGATCTGAGTCCTGCTATTAGCACCGAGGGTTGTTGGCTGTAAGCAAATGAGGAAGCAGCAGCAGCAGCTCGGCGATGGGGCGGGCTCAGTCGGCTTGCTCATGGTGGCATATATGGCAAAGCTTACTCAGCGCAAGAGAAGACGGAATAAAGGACTGAAATTCGTGCATCTCGCCCCTACAATAATAGATATTGCTCCCTCCAATCCATACCTCCCTCTTAGGGCCGCCATACGCCCGGATTATCCCGGACATCAACGGGATTTCCAAGGCGGAATTGACGTATTGGGGGGATTTCCGAAAGGCTGCGCTTTGCCTGGATATAGCTAGTCAATCGAAAAATTCGGTTTTTTGTATTTTTTTTTTTTTTAAAAAACCCTCAACATGGGATGTCCTGATTTTTACTTCTTGAAATATGGCAACCCTGCCAGGAGACACTGCCCTTTTCCAGATGCTTTAGCAACATACCCGCCTCAAAACTTCCTTCCCCAGCTTTATTTATTTTTGCGTAAGGCGGGTGTGGGAGCATCATCTTCTAACTAAAAAAAAAAAAGAACCCTCGCCTCCGAAGTGATCTGATGAGGCGCCCAACACATTGCCTCAGGGGGTGGCTCCTGGCTTTTATTCGGCATTAAGCATCCAGGTAAAACAAGCGTATGATTAAAAATCAAATCAAATCAAATGTAACCATTTATTCATTTTAAACTACAACTCCCATCAGCCCCCGCCAGCACAGCCCTCCTGCCTAGTCTTTTCAAGGCGTGGAATCAGCCTAATGTTGTTACCTTGGGGTCTCAGTATGGGCCAGGCTAGCAGAAAGCAATAGAAGTCTTTAGAAAATTAGCTTTCCGTTTTGTCATACACACTATTAAAAACGCACGCGCACACATTGCCGAAGTTCTTCAGATAGTAATCCTGAATTCTACCTTCCGTTTCTGGCTGATGTTGATTTAATGTTTTATTGGAATGTTGCATGACTGCAGTTTTGATTGTTGTGAACTGCTTTGGCATCCAGCAGCCTGTCAAGGGTTGGGAGGCTGCAAGAGGCTGGCAACCATTTCCTTAACTTCTTGCTGACCAGAGGTCATTCTCCTATGCCTTGCTTGGCAACTTCCTCTCCCTTGCCCCTTTCCTGGTTGCTTAAAACATAGCAAGGAGGACTCGCGAAAACCTTGGCTTCCCTGCCGCCTGAAGCGTTTCGCCTTTGCAGTTTGCTACTTCGGGAGTTCGGTGCTGTTTGTTTTCTGACTGAAGGGCTTCCTTCTACCGGTAGTCCTGTGAAATTACTACTACTGTACATGCGGCAATGTGATGCCCTCTGGTGGCTATAAAGTAGCGTGTATGTTTTTAAAGCCCACTCTGCATGTTCTTTGTTTATGTTTCGCACAACTTTAGCACCGAGACGTTAGTGGCACCGCCAATATTATACTTCCAGCTTGACCCGACCTTAGCGTTGCTGTCAAGGAAGACTTAATAAGCGAGAGTCGCTATGGATGTAAGAGCTCTGGGAGGTCCTTATAAATTAGCACGATCATCAAGAAAACTTGTTGTATGTCCTTGTCCTGCACTTTTTTTTTTGCCTTTTGCGACAGAGTGAGAAATATACCATTTCTCAGTAAAAATACGATTCTGTGGGACAAAGGATCTGGGGCGCCGGGGAGCGATGCAGATACTAGGAGAGATGTGGATGTTGACTATTGAACCCATTTCACAGAGTTAAAGGAAAGATAGGGTCATGAAAGGCTTTGAAACATCCAAGGAAGAAGATTTAATCATAAAGGTCGGCGATAGCGAATCAAGTCCTCCCTGTCTGATTCTTCTATACGTGGCTTTCAAAACCTCCAGAGAAAAAGCGGAGCAGTTGGGGGGGGTATGGGGGAATAAAAAAAGTGAAACCTCTGCTCTGTAATGTGAGGCGGGTTGGAAAACGTGGATTGTTAAAGAGCCATCCCTGTGCTTGCTGCTCCAGAAGCGATCTTGCGCTCCGGGTTTTGCATTACGAAATTGCTCTAAACCAATAATAGTCAGAGCTCCGCAGAGAAAGAGGGAGGACAAAACAAAACAGCCGCTTTAAAATCAACACGTTAATTAAAACAGGGGTAACGGGGGACGCCGAAATGGATGAGGAGGTTAGAGATCCCGCGTTGGAACAAGGTAAGGTTAGAGATAAAATTTGTCCCCTGGCTTTCAGAGCAGGCCTGCTCTCCCCGAGTTCAAAACCATCTTCCGCAAGCTCCGTTTATAGGGAGATCCCCACACAACACACACACCCCACCCCACCCTGGGGACTAGGCAGGCAGCCTGAGTTCTGGGGCTTTAAAAAGATCTCCATCTCCTCCCGTGAGCTTTCTGACTCTGGAGACTTAGTTCAGTTGGCCATTAATCCAACTTGCTGTTACTCCAGTCAGCTTGATGGCTCTATGTATAAAAAGGGGGAAACATCCGAATGTGGTTTCCATTCCAGCTTCCAGAAGAGGGTGCCGCTATTGATTAAAGAGGTGAAGATCTGCTGTTTTAATGGCAGTAAAAGCTAAGTGAAGTTTGCAACTTTTGTCCCTTGTTTTAGCAGAGCAGGGTACCTAGTGGCCTAAGACGAGACTGCAGCACACATCTCTCCATGGAAGAAGGCAGATCCATCAAAATCCAGGCTTTGGGTAAGACTCTCCCTGCTCTCTCAAGCTGAACTATTGACTAAAATTATATTCCGGATGTCACTGGGACTTTAAAAATATCACTTTTTGGTGCAATCAGGAAACCTGCCTGTCTCTATGCTCCTCAGGGGACCCTTATGGCAATGAAGCTGAATGAGCGTTGCGTGGCACATTATGCCACTTGCGACTCTCCGGCAGACCACACGGGCTTTCTGTGCAAGCGTGTGGAGCGCCGCCACCACCACCATCACACCAGTTCCTACCACCGCTGCTGGTTCATCCTCAAAGGCAACTTGCTTTTCTACTTCGAGGAGCCGCAGAGCCGTGAACCCCTGGGTCTCATTGTGCTGGAGGGCTGCACGGTGGAGCTGTGCGAGGCCGCTGAGGAGTTTGCCTTCGCCATCCGCTTCGATGGCAGCGGTGGCAAGGCCTATGTGTTGGTTGCCGACTGCCAGGCTGCGATGGAAGTTTGGGTGAAAGCCCTTTCCAGGGCCAGCTTTGATTACATGAGGCTCGTGGTTAAAGAACTAGAGAAGCAGCTGGAGGAAGCGCGGAAGAGCTTGGTCGCCTGTCACAAATCTCCAAAGAGACCTTCCTCTGGCTGGAAGCGACATCTTTCCAATTCCACAGCAATACCCCTCCAGGAGCACCCTGTCATCCCAGAAAATGGGTACTCCACATGGGCCAACGGTTGCACTGTTGCAGGAGCTGTTTTGGACCATGATGTGGGGTGTCTGAAACCCCCGCCTTTACCCCCTCGCCGGAGACCAGCTTGCAGCAGTGCAGGTGGAATGCTTACTCCAGGCCTTGGTTCTGCTGTGCAGGAAAGCCCGGTGTCTCCAGAGACAGCCTGTTTCTCAAAGTTGCACGATTGGTACGGTCAGGAGATAGCAGAGGCAAGGATGGAATGGCTGCAAAGCCAGAATGTATTGTGAACGTATTGAGGAAAGTATTTTGGGATGTGGGGAAGAGGGAGGGAAGGAAAGAGAAAAATAGAAGCAAAACAAGTTTTCACAGACCTCTTGGTGCACTTGTGGATTTGCTCCTGGCCAACAAAATTGCCAAAGAACCTATATTGCTTTCTGGAATAATGGATTGCAAATATATGTATGTTCTAGGTTACTCTCAAAATTTAAAAACATTCCTTCCAGTAGCACCTTAGAGACCAACTAAGTTTGTTCTTGGTATGAGCTTTCGTGTGCATGCACACTTCTTCAGATACGGTATTTGTTCATACCAAGAACAAATTTAGTTGGTCTCTAAGGTGCTACTGGAAGGAATTTTTTTATTTTGTTTCAACTACGGCAGACCAACACGGCTACCTACCTGTATCTCAAAATTTAGTATCCCCATGGGGATCTTGAAATGCCCAGAATATCTCTGAAAATTAACCTTTCACCATCTGTATCTCAAGCAGTGTTAGCAAAAGGCTATGGCGTACTTATTTCACTACTTCTTTCACACTGTGCTGTAAAGCTCAAGATGGTACTCTCATGTTTCAAGTGGCTTCTTAACACATGAGAGGAATCTGAATTTCTGTTGAACCATACAATTCAATTAATGACATTCAATCTATATATTCCAGTTGCTTTGAGCCTTGTGTTAGACTAATAATACTAATCATTTATACAGCACATTTCAAATATCCAATAATCTTCACATACATTACATAAAGGTTACTGACAACAATCTGAAAAGGTAGGCTAGTATATTTATCACCATATGGAGGGCAAAGCAAATTGCCTAAGACCACCTCTTGCCGAGGTGAAATTTGATCCAGTAGTTTCACACTCTTAGTCACAGTGTTGCCCTAGAGTAGACATTACAAAATGCTTCCAAGATCCGTAACTAAGGAATCCCTTGCTTTTAGAGCTTTCGCT
>JAWWNF010000313.1:1200000-1506294 GCA_034641395.1 Darevskia armeniaca | reverse complement strand
GTATACCATGATGTTTAGCTGGTGATATATCACAAAGTTGAAAACCAGGTCCATCCTTATTTCAGACATCCTGATATTTGACCGTCAGTCAGAAAAGATACATTTCCATACAAAATTAAAACATCTAAAACGTCTAAAAGAACTTTGGAGTAAAACATAGCCAACAATAAAATGAAGCTATACCGATAAACCCATGCAGACATCCTGATATATCAGTATATCCCGATGTTTAGCTGGTGATCTATCGTGATGTTGAAAACCATATATTGCCGAGCCTTACTACAGACCCATCCAGCTTGCTGGTGCCAAAGCCCTTGTCCCAACTTTCATCATCATCAATAACATTTATATACCGCTTAACCTGCAAAATCCCATAGCAGTTTACCTAAAACGCAGCTAGACGATTTTAAAAACGCAAGTTCCATGTGCAACATTAAAAACTAACAATACAAAGAAATTGATGAGTATAACAGAGAAGCTATCGATAAAACGCTCAGTTATATATTGATAAAATAGGACAAGGTGGTGAATATTATGAGCCTGGGAATAGATGGGTCTTTAAAGGTAAAGGGTAAAGGGACCCCTGACCATTAGGTCCAGTCGCAGACGACTCTGGGGTTGCGACGCTCATCTCGCTTTACTGGCCGAGGGAGCCGGCGTTTGTCTGCAGTTTTTCCAGGTCATGTGGCCAGCACGACAAAGCCGCTTCTGGCGAACCAGAGCAGCGCACGGAAACGCCGTTTACCTTCCTGCCAGAGTGGTACCTATTTATCAACTTGCACTTTGATGTGCTTTCGAACTGCTGGGTTGGCAGGAGCAGGGACCGAGCAACGGGAGCTCACCCCGTCGCAGGGATTCGAACCACCGACCTTCTGATCGGCAAGCCCTAGGCTCTGTGGTTTAACCCACAGCGCCACCCGCGTCCCAGATGGGTCTTTAGGACGTGTTCAAAGCTTGCTGTAGTTTTTGCCTCCTGAACAGCACATGGAAGGGTCTCCAACTACTGACCTTGTTTACTGGGATAGAAAAAAGTCCAGCAATAGCTGGAGTGTCCCGGGTTCCCCATCCCTGGTTTAAAAGAGTAACCCTGCAAGCAGGATTTGGGGATCTCTCCGGCAGGCCTGCTCTGTGGAACCCCTTCACCTGGAGAATGTGGGCTTGGCGTTCCTCTCTCTTTCCCCTGTAGGGGAACCGAAATAGAGGGAGAAAGAAAGAAGTCAGCCCCATTCGCCACAAACGTTAGAGCGTCACACTTTGAGCATCCACCCAGAAAGCAGAAGGAGGAATGTACCTCTGGACAGGTGGACCACTTTCCAGCACCACGCCAGCCTGACGTCGCAAGGGTCCGCCATGGAGACAGCCACGTGGAAAGGACCAGCCATGCTCTTTGCCCATGCGAGGAGACAGACCAGGGGAGGGGGGTTTCTGGTTCTCTGCTATGCGCTGCTCCTAGCTAAGAAAAGCAATTGCAGGTGCAAGGAGCAAACCTGACTTGGTGTACAGCAGGGCTTTTTGCACCTGATGGGAATTGTGCCAGGAGAGAGAGAGAGAGAGAGAGAGAGAGAGAGAGAGAGAGAGAGAGAGAGATGGAGCAGCTTTGTCATCTCCAGGGACTGCTCTCCCCAGAAGATGAAAATAAAACGCAGCTTCTGCCAGGAGCGTCTCTGCTGAGTCACAGGGATGCTGAGGAGGCAGGATGGAAAAATGGGTCCCTTTGTGTCTTGGGCAGTGGGGGATGAGTTGTGGGTGCGAGGTGGGGGTTACGAGGAGGGCTTTAAGGTTAATCACCCAGATGTTCAAGATTGGGGTGGGGGGAAGCACAGAAGAATGATGCTGCTTTCTACCTGAGTCAATGAGGTCTACGTTAAAGGCAGGCAGGAAAAAGCAGAGTTAACAAACATTCCCTTCTCCTTGCACTGTGTGTGTGTGTGTGTGTGTGTGTGTGTGTGTGTGTTGCCGGGCGGAACAGCCTGCCTCAGAAACAAAGACCCATGGAAAGCAGCTCCAACCACATGAAGCGTCTTTCAACAGCATGCTGAGCGCGTGGCGAGGAAGCCAGCCTTCGTCAACCTGGCGCCCTCCAAATGTGTTGGACTGTAATTCCCATCGGCCCCAGGCAGGACTATACTTATGTAGGAAAAAAATCAGAGGCACAAATATAGGATAGAGGACATCTGGCAGCAGAGGCGTAGCAAGCCCAGGTGGTACCCGGGGCGGATTTTTTTTTGTTACCCCCCCCCCCACAACTTTGCCAGGGCACTGGCAGAGCTGCACCCAGTGGCATAGCAAGTCACCCCCACCCCCACCCCCAAAATGATGGTGCCACTTTGCGAGGTGTGGGGTTTTTTTGTGTGTGTGTCTATTATCTCTCTTTTTTCAATAAAGTTAAAATTTAATGTTTTAAAAAGAAAAAAATAATAAAAATTTTAAAAAATATAAAATAAAATAAAAAAGTGTCACCCCCCCTCTGATGGTGCCACTTTGCGAGGTGTGGGGGGTTTTTTGTGTGTGTCTATTATCTCTTTTTTTTCAATAGTTAAAATAATTTTTTTTAAAAAAAAGTGTCACCCCCCTCTGATGGTGCCACTTTGTGAGGTGTGGGAGGTTGTGTGTGTGTGTCTATGATCTCTTTTTTTCCAAAAGTTAATTTTTTTAAAAAAAATTTAAGTTTATTTTATAAAAAAAAGTGTCACCCCCCTCTGGGGTGGAACCCGGGGCGGCCCAGCCCATCGCCCCCCCTTGCTACGCCCCTGTCTGGCAGTACATGTGAAAAGAATCTAGGGGTCTTGGAGGACCACAAGCTGAACATCAGTCAACAGTGTGATGCAGCAGAAAGAAAAAGCTAACGCTATTCTAGGCTGCATCAACAGAAGTCTAGTGTCCAGATCAAGGGAAGTCATGGAACCCCTCTATTCCGCCTGGGACAGATCATATCTGGAATGCTGTGTCCATTTCTGAGCACCCCAGTTTAAGACCAGCGTATTGGCAAGGCAGCCACGGCAATGGCTCTCCTCTCCGAAAGGGTATGGGAGAATGTGAAGCTGACCAAGACGAAGGTCCACCAGGATTGTGTGTTGAGCACCCTGCTTTGTGGAAAGGAGTTTAAGGATGTTGACACACGTCTCAAAGAGGTTTGACAATCACTTATTATGCTAACTGTCTCCACCCCCATCGTTCAGCCCAGACACTGAGGTCCAGCTCCAAGGGCCTTCTGGCAGTTCCCTCCCTGTGAGAAGCCAAGTTACAGGGAACCAGGCAGAGGGCCTTCTCGGTGGTGGCGCCCGCCTTGTGGAATGCCCTCCCACCAGATGTCAAGGAAATAAACAACTACCTGACATTTAGAAGACATCTGAAGGCAGCCCAGTTTAGGGAAGTTTTAAATGACTGATATTTTAATTACAGGTAGGTAGCCGTGTTGGTCTGTCATAGTCAAAACAAAATAAAAAATAAAAAAATTCCTTCCAGTAGCACCTTAGAGACCAACTAAGTTTGTTCTTGGTATGAGCTTTCGTGTGCATGCACACTTCTTCAGATTTTAATGTATTTTTAATCTTTTGTTGGAAGCCGCCCAAAGTGGCTGGGGAAACCCAGCCAGGTGGGTGGAGTATATTATTATTATTATTATTATTATTATTATTATTATTATTATTATCATCATCAATTTATATTCCGTCTTTTCCCTGACAGGGACTCAAGGCAGCTTGCAGATAAAATAGAAACAGCTTAAAAACTGGGGGGGGGGGGCATTAAAAACAATTAAACATTAATATATATATAACCCCCTCACACACACTAATAATTACAATGAAAACATCACATCACCAGCCATGTCCTTAAAATCCCCATTCCCAGATAACTCTGGGAATTGTGGCTCTGTGGGGGGGGGGTAAGGAATCTCTTAACAACGGGCAACACTCTTAATAAACTACATTTCCAGAGATTCTTTGGCGGTGGTAGGAGCCATGGCGGTTTAAAGTGATATGATATGGGGCCGTGAGGCAAGGTGAGGCCTGGAAACGATGCCTTATGAGGAACGGCTTAGGGAGCTGGGTATGTTTAGCCTGGAGAAGAGAAGGTTAAGGGGTGATATGATAGCCATGTTCAAATATATAAAAGGATGTCATATAGAGGAGGGAGAAAGGTTGTTTTCTGCTGCTCCAGAGAAGCGGACACGGAGCCATGGATTCAAACTACAAGAAAGAAGATTCCACCTAAACATTAGGAAGAACTTCCTGACAGTAAGAGCTGTTCGACAGTGGGATTTGCTGCCAAGGAGTGTGGTGGAGTCTCCTTCTTTGGAGGTCTTTAAGCAGAGGCTTGACAGCCACCTGTCAGGAATGCTTTGATGGTGTTTCCTGCTTGGCAGGGGGTTGGACTGGATGGCCCTTGGGGTCTCTTCCAACTCTAGGATTCTATGATTCTATGAGGCGGCTGTCTCTGGTGGCAGGATCAGCAGGGGCAGCAGACCCAGCCTCCAATGGGGCCACCTAGATGCTTTCCACACACGTCACGACCCATCCAGTCTCCCTCATCCTATTGTTGCACCTTCTGATTTCTGTTTTAACAAGATCCATGCCTACCCAAGCCTCTTCTTGGGGGAGGAAACCCAAAAATGTGCTCCGTCCTCTTTGCCCCCGGCTCTGCAGTCTGAAATTGTACCAGCCACGCAACAAACTGTCCCTAAAGAGGCTAAAAAAATTGCCTCCTGCTCCTGATCAGTTCTGTGAACAGCTGAATATGTCGCCTGGCGGAGCTGCCAAGAAACATGAAAATACATTTAAGGTGTTGATTATAATACCTTAATGGCTCATGCAAGCATCAAAGCAGCTAAATAAAGGTTGCAATCCTGACTGGCAGCGGTTAAAGATGAATTACTGTAATTATCCTCTATTAGATCAACTTCCTCAGCTCCAAAAGTTTTTGCTTCGATGTTTTTGTGCTGTCTTGTTTGTTTGCCGGCAAGGCGCGAGAGATCTGACCTGCCGCCTCATCCGGGTTATCCAAAAGTTGGCAGGTTCCAGACAGATAAAGTTCCTCTTCCTGCGGTGCATCGTTCAACTACGGAACTCCCTGCCTCAGGAGGGAGGGATGGCCACCAAGCTGGGTGGCTCTAAAAGAGAATTAGACAAATTCATGTCTGAAAGAGGATTGGATGTATTAGCCCAAGGGACTTGGAAGTTCAGCCCGGCCTTCCTTCTGGCTGTTGTTTTACCAAAAAATGGAGTTTGGCGCTCACCTAGGTAAAGGTAAAGGGACCCCTGACCATTAGGTCCAGTCGTGTCCGACTCTGGGGTTGCAGTGCTCATCTCGCATTATTGGCCAAGGGAGCCGGCGTACAGCTTCCAGGTCATGTGGCCAGCATGACTAAGCCGCTTCTGGTGAACCAGAGCAGCGCACGGAAACGCCATTTACCTTCCCTTCGCAGCGGTACCTATTGATCTACTTGCACTTTGACGTGCTTTCGAACTGCTAGGTTGGCAGGAGCAGGGACCGAGCAACGGGAGCTCATCCCGTCACGGGGATTCGAACCACTGACCTTCTGATCGGCAAGCCCTAGGCTCTGTGGTTTAACCCACAGCGCTCACCTAGTCCAGTCTAATGGATTGCTGAATATTGCTTTATTTGATACTAGTTGAATTAAGCCCATTAATAATGGGCGCTAGCGGCGGCGACGGGGTATATGGGGGGAGCGGCAGCCACCCCCACTTCCCAGACCTGCACAAACAGTTCGCCTGTCTCCCTCCCTTCCCCTCCCCCCCACACCCATCCCCCCCACCTCCCACACAGTTCGCCTCTCCCTCCCTCCCCCCCACAGCCATCTTCCCCCCCACACCCACCTCCTCCCCACCTCCCCACACAGCTCGCCTCTCTCTCTCCCTCTCTCTCCCTCCCTCTCCCCCCCTCTCTCTCTCTCACACACACAAACACACACCTCCCCCCCCCACTTCCCAGACCTCCAGAAACAGTTTGGCTCTGTCTCCCTCCCCCTCCCACACACACAGCGCTGGCCAAGCGCCCCTTCCCGCGCGTCGCCTCAGTCTGCGCGCAGCAGCAGCTGCCGCAGTTCGCGTCTCCCTCCCATCGCGGGAGGGCGGGCGGCGGCGGAGCAGCCCCTGTCCCGGGCGGAGGGAGCATCTTGGAGCAGCCGCCGCCGCGCCGGCCAACCGCCCCTTCCCGCGCGACGCCTCAGTCTGCGCGCAGCAGCAGCTGCCGCCTCAGCCTGAGAGGCGGCTGCAGCTGCGTCAGCTTCGGCATCGCGGGGCGGGCGGGCGGCGGCGGCGGAGCAACCCCTGTCCCGGGCGGAGGGAGCGTCAGCAGGAGGAGGCTGGGGGCAGCGGCGCAGCGGAAAGGTCCGCTGAAGATGGCCGACAGCAGGAGGCTGCGGGAAGCGGCGCGTTGCGCCGCTGCCCCTGCTCCTATTGGTCTGCGTCCTCCAATCCGTGTGTCACTGGAACGCACGCGCACTTGCGAATTCCTGTGACACACGGAAAGTGGTACGTACGGACACAGGCTCTTTATTATATAGGATAAGCTGCTTATTCTAAAGCTATTGTGACTTTTTGTATTGGATCAGATTGCTACTATTAGGGTTTGATGTTTTATGATGATTATTATGTGTGTTGGAAGCCACTCAGAGTGGCTGGGGCAACCCAGACAGATGGACGGGGTATTATTTATTTATTTATTTATTTATTAAAAACTCACAGTTCCATTCCAGATGCAACCACAGCATCTCTCTTGCACAAACTCTGCATCCTCCAGCAAGGGGAAGCCACCCAGCTTTGTGGCAAAGTCTGTCCCCCTGTCAAGCAGCTCTTGCTATTAGTCAGTCATACCTCTCTGCGTATGGGACGCGGGTGGCGCTGTGGTCTAAACCACAGAGCCTAGGGCTTGCTGATCAGAAGGTCGGTGGTTTGAATCCCCAGGGGCGTAGCGTGCCGCTTGGCTACCGGGGGCGGCAAGCCAAGCGGCACCCCTGGGAGCGGGGCGTTGCTCCGTGCGTATGACGTCACAACATGCATGCGCACGGAGCGATGCCTCCGCCCCTTGCCCCATGCCGCGGCGAAAAAAGCCGTCACGTCAGCGACAAGCGTGACACCCCTCCTCGGTGGCCGCCCCTGCGGCTCCACCCCGGCAGCGCCGAAAATAGCCTTTAAATAAAAAAAAAAGTGCAGGGCGGCTGCGGGGGGCAGAGCCCCCGCCACAAGTATCACCCCCACCAGGGCGCTGCCTGGGGCGGACCGCCCCCCCCTTGCTACACTCCTGCAAATCCCCACGATGGGGTGAGCTCCTGTTGCTCGGTCCCTGCTCCTGCCTACCTAGCAGTTCGAAAGCACATCAAAGTGCAAGTAGATCAATAGGTACAGCTGCAGCGGGAAGGTAAACGGCGTTTCCGTGCGCTGCTCTGGTTCTCCAGAAGCGGCTTAGTCATGCTGGCCACATGACCTGGAAGCTGTACGCCGGCTCCCTCGGCCAATAAAGCGAGATGAGCACCGCAACCCCAGAGTCGGACACGACTGGACCTAACGGTCAGGGGTCCCTTTACCTCTCTGTGTGGCATAGTGTGGGAGGGCCTGTGGGGCCTGTGGCACTGGGTGCAAATTTCTGATGGGGTGCAGCTATGTGCCCCCACAACAAGCTCCCTCATAGATGCTGGAGCCAGGAAAGCACTGCCAGAGCCACGTGCTGGAAAGAGGCGTACAAGGCGCCAGCCAACCGCCTATGGAACTCCAGTCCGGATTGCTGTACCCAGCTTGGATTAATTTTGAAAACTGGCATTTTGGAATTGGGACAGGCACCCTTTCAACCCTCACCTTCCCCTCCCCCCCCTATCTGCCAAGTTATTGATGTCAGAGTGTCTCTGCATGTGTTGATCTAAACTGCCAGGAAAAGAAAAAAAGAAATTTAGTGGGAATTTTGATCCTATAAGCAGGAGAGAAAGCTAAGGGGAACTGTGGGCATCCGGGCATCAGTCAGGGCAAATACCAAATTCCTTTGTGTGTGTGTTTTTAAGAGGTTGATCATTTATGCAGCTGTAGCGGCACAAATAAGGTTGGGCAACTTGAACCAACAAAACACAAAGGATTTTCAGATGGGTGAACTTGTATTACTCCTAATGAGAAGGGAGAAGCGCAGGGAAGGTTAGCAAGTGGAATGAAGCAGTAGAAACTGAGACACGGGAGAATTTGTACGAAGACTATTATAGCAGCAATCAACACAGGAGTCTAAGATGGTTGCTCGCTCGCCTATGGTGAATAAGAAACGATTCCAGGTAAACACTCAAGCCAATCGCGTAAAAGGTCTTTTATTTTTAGGCCTCAAGGAGAAACAGAAGCACTTGTGGGCAGTTGGATATTAAAAGTCTGCATGAGCCAGAAGTGGCAGAAATTACTCACTTGCGAGGCTGGAACAAGGAAGCTGTAAAAGAGACAGACTCAACTGGCAGCAGCTGGGCAAAGAAGAGAGGTGTTGGACCAGATGACCCCCCAGGGGTCCCTTCCAATTCAATTCTACAATTCTTTGCATTTATGTAGACCGAGGATGGGTTTTCTGAGTGCTGGAAAGAGCCAAACCTGAGCCGAAGCAGTTTTCCCCGAGCCAAGGATGAAGTTAGCAAGAGTGGGTGTTTAAAAGGGAAGCTTGAAAGTGTACCAGGCAGGCCAATTAGAGCATCTTTGTTCAAATGCTATGATTCTATGAAATGTGACTAATCTGCACGAATGCATTCTGCTCGGAGATTCTGAGCGCCAGAACGTTTCAGTCCTGGGATTCTCTATCTCTCGCCCCAGAAGTGCTCAGTCAATAATAAAAGGGCCATCTCTCCTCCCTGCTGCCGCCTTCGATATCGCGGCAAGGAGATGGCCATTGGCAACGGGAATGCCGCAGAGAGGCAGCGGTGGCCGGGGAGGGGGGGGGGGAGAGAGGCAAGTCTGCCCTGTGGAAACTGGCATGTGTGACAAAGCCTGCTGCAGACCGTGATATCAGCACACGAGGGGAGAGCAAATCGCTAGGCTGGTGTCTCTCGTCCTCAGAGAGGCTAAACCAGGCTTAGAGACTACAATTCCCAACATCCCTGACCACTGGTCCTACTAGCTAGGGATCATGGGAGTTGTAGGCCAAAAACATCTGGAGGGATGAGTTTGAGGAAGCCTGGGCTAAACAGTTTCCCTTTTCCTTCTTTTGCAGAAACTCCAGTTAACCAACAATCACTGCAGGGAAAAGGCAGGGGAAACCTGGAAAACTCAGCTGGAAAACTCAGCAACAGGGTTTCATTGCAGGATGCAAAGATTGTTTTATTGCTAACCTGGGCAGAGGCAGCGTGGTGTAGTGGTTAGAGTGTCGGACTAGGACCTGGCAGAAACCAGGGTTCGAATCCCCCCTCTCTGACATGTATGCCTCACTGGGTGGCCTTGGGCCAGTCACTGCCTCTGGGCCTAACCTACCTCACAGGGTCGTTGTAGGGATACAATGGGTAGGGAAGAGAACCATGAACTCCTTGGAGTTATAAGAACTTACAAACTTTGGCTTTTGTAGGGGGGAAATACATAGAAACTGCATGTTTCCAGGAGGATGGAGGATCCAGAAATCTTTTCTGTCATCTCGTGGGGTTTTATTTCCTATGTTTCCCCACCCATCCACAACAGCTGGGGTCATAGGGATTTATATTGGCGTGTCACAATTTCTTTCTCTTGCTATAATTTGTTTGTATATGTGGTATGATGCAATAGCTTGCTACTGTACTTTTTGGTTGTTAATAATGGTAAAAGGGTAAAGGGACCCCTGACCATTAGGTCCAGTCGCAGACGACTCTGGGGTTGCGGCGCTCATCTCGCTCTATAGGCCGAGGGAGCCGGTGTACAGCTTCCAGGTCATGTGGCCAGCAGGACTAAGCCACTTCTGGCGAAACCAGAGCAGCGCACGGAAACGCCGTTTACCTTCCCGCCGGAGCGGTACCTATTTATCTACTTGCATTTTGACGTGCTTTCGAACTGCTAGGTGGGCAGGAGCAGGGACCGAGCAACGGGAGCTCACCCCATCACGGGGATTCGAACCACTGACCTTCTGATCAGCAAGCCCGAGGCTCAGGGGTTTAGACCACAGCGCCACCCACGTCCTACATATGAAGTGTAATATTTTATCTCAAAAATATCTTGCTAGAATATTTCCAGTCGAGGTTCTACCAGCCCTCAACAGACATAGCTGTCAACCCTCCCTTTTTTTGCGGGAAACTCCCTTATTCCAATGCCGTTTCCCGCTGCTATCCCGGATTGTTGATATCCCTTAAAATTCCCGGATTTCAAAGGAAGCAGCTCCTCTCCCTCCCTGCCGGCCAGGGAGGCTCCTCAGCTGCGTTGCTCGGCTGCCAATAAGGAGCCTGAGACCGACTGGGGGCGGAGCTTGCATGCCTGGTGCAGCCAGACCCTCACGCCCAACCAGACAGACAGCCTGCCTGCCGTCTATGCGCTCGCTCTTTCGCTCACCCGTTCGCGTGCAGCCTCTGGAGCGCAGGGTGGCGAGGCTACTTGGTGCCATTGCACCGCCCTCGCGGCATCCCCTATTTTCAAATCCGAAAGTTCGGAAAAATCCCTTATTTTCAAATCCGAAAGTTGACAGCTATGTCAACAGACCACCCGCGTCCGTCCGCCACCCACGGAGGTAAGAATGGTAAGAATGATAATAATAATTATTAATGGTAATAAAGAGAAATAAATAAGCAAGCAAACTCTGAGAGGGAGGGGGCAGGGAGAAAAGGGTGTTTTGCTCTCGCTGAGCAGAGGCAAGTATCTCAGAAGGTGCTGCCAGAATTAGCACTCGGTGCTGTTTAGCATCACAGCAGGGGGGGGGGGGGCGCTGTGCAAACACACCAGGCCATGACATCCTGCAGACTTGCTAAGTGGGGAGACAGGTGTCAGATCAGGCTGTCACATGGCACTGTCACCAAGGGCAGCCGCCTGAGAAGCCCCTCCTTGCTGAGCAACATTAGCAGATCCCAGAAAGCCACAAGCTGCCTCCATTTCCGCACTCTGGCCTGCCCCCCCCCCCGATCTAGGGTATTAATTCTGGCTCAGAGACCGTATGTTAAAACCTGCTCTCGAATCCCAAGTCCCAGATGATGTTGGCAAATCCCCCAAGCATTCCCGGATTGGAGCAGATCTAAAACGAGTTTCATTTTTTCACCTCGCTCTTTTTTCACACAGAATTGTAGAGTTGGAAGGGACCCAGAGAGTCATCTAGTCCACCCCCTGCCTATTTGCTTCTCTCCTCCAACTACTTGGAGCGAAGGGGGCAGAACTGGACACTCGGAAAGCTCAGTCAGTAAAGCATGAGACTCTTAATCACAGGGTCCTGAGTTCGAGTCCCGCATTGGGCAAAGAAGATTCCTGCATGCAGGGGGTTGGACTAGATGACCCCCCGGGGTCCCTACAATGCTACAATTCTATGATTTCCAACAAGACAATGCTTGCCCTGGAATCTGTTTGTTTATTGCATTTCCATCCCACCTTGGAGCTCAAGGTGGAGGACATTTAATCCCCACAACAATCCTGTGAGGTAGGTTGGGCTGAGAGACAGTGAGCTTCATGGCCGAGTGGGGATTTGAACCCTGGTCTCCCAGGTCCTAGTCTGACCCTCTGACCATTACAACACGCTGCCTATTTCCAAAGCAAGGGTGGTCTGGATGCTGTTCTTGCTCTCAATACAAACTTAAAAAAGAATCACTAAAATGCTATTTTAAAATATTTTCATAATGCCGTCCCACTTTTTCCAAAACATTCAGGGCAGTTTGCTGTAAATCATATCGCTAAGAACAGAACAAGAAGATCCAGTTATATATATATATCCATCCATTTTAGGAAACCGAGTTTTTTCCTTAATGGTGTTTTATGTTTTCATGCTGTAAACCACCCCAATGCTTTCTGATATGGCCTTATAGAACTACTTCTAAATATAGAAATAAAGGCAGGGCTGCAGGTTCTGTGTTGCCTCCGAAGGCCCCAAGGGCAGGTTGTATTGCAAAGTTCCCACTGCACAACCCAGGCAATTGCAGAGTTCAGAAATCAAGAAGGATTCCCAGGTCAACAACACACTTTAGCCCAGGGGTCCCCAACTTGGCGCCCCCAGAGGCCTTGGCTGGCACCCAGAGGGTCCCACCCACCCTACTGAAATTAGGCTTCGAGGGATAATGGCGCATCTCCTTTTGGAAAGTGCTTGGCACAAGAACCCTGGAAGGAAGCCAAACTGTGGAACTCCCTGCCACAGGAGGCAGCGGTGGCCACCAACTTGGATGGCTTGAAAAGAGGATTGGACTATTAGGATTAGTGTTGGTGCTGAGCTTTAAAGCCCTAAACGGCCTCGGTCCAGTATACCTGAAGGAGCATCTCCACCCCCATCGTTCAGCCCGGACACTGAGGTCCAGCGCCGAGGGCCTTCTGGCGGTTCCCTCACTGCGAGAAGCAAAGCTACAGGGAACCAGGCAGAGGGCCTTCTCGGTGGTGGCACCCGCCCTGTGGAACGCCCTCCCATCAGAGGTCAAAGAGATAAACAACTATCTGACATTCAGAAAATACCTGAAGGCAGCCCTGTTTAGGGAAGCTTTTAATGTTTGATGGATTATTGTATTTTAATGTTTTGTTGGAGTAGCTGGGGAAGCTGAGCCAGGTGGGTGGGGTATAAATAATAAATAATTATTATTATTATTATTATTATTATTATTATTATTATTATTATTATTAGACAAATCCATGGAGGAGGAGAGGGCTATCGAGGGCTCCTAGCCAGGATGGCTGAGCTTTGCCTCCACAGCTGGAGGCAGCGATGCTTCTGAATGGCAGCTACTGGAAACCACAAGAGGGGAGAGTTGCTCCTGTGTTCGAGTCCTGCCTGCAGGGTTCTCCCCCAGGCATCTGGTTGGCCGCTGTGAGAACAGAATGCTGGACTAGATGGGCCTGACCCTGCAAGATCCTCTTATGTTTTTAGGAAGCTGCCTTATATGACATCTTTTATCCAACTCAGTATTCTCTATAATGGCTTTTTAGAGTTTCAGACTGTGGACATTGCTAATAATAGAATCATAGAATTGTAGAGTTGGAAGGGACCCCCAAAGGTCATCCAGTCCCACCCCCTGCAATGTAGGAATCCCAGCCAAAGCATCCCTGACAGACGGCCATCCAACCTCTGCTTAAAAACCTCCAAGGAAGGAGAGCCCACAACCTCCCGAGGGAGACCATTCCACTGTCCAACAGCTCTTACTGTCAGAAAGTTTTTCTGTTTAGTCGGAATTTCCTTTCTTGCTACTTGAAGCCATGGGTTCGAGTCCTACCCTCCGGAGCAGGAGAAAACAAGCTTGTTTGCTCTTCCATGTGACAGCCCTTGAGATACTTGAAGACGGCTATCCTATCTCCTGTGTCTCCTCTTTCCCAGGCCAAACATACCCAGCTCCTTCAACCGTTCCTCATCAGGCTTGGTTTCCAGACCCTGGCTTTGCCAGGGATTGAATCAGGAACCTTTTGCACACAGAAGAAAGTTGCTCTGCTTCCAGGTATCAGGAAAAAAAGAAAAACTACTTACCAGCCTGCACTGGGCAAGATGAGGTCATGATCCGAATTGGCATCAGAGATCTTTGTGTGATGTTCTTTGCAATGAAAACTGAACGTAAGTCCCTTTCAAAGCTCAAATTTATTTTGGGCAAAGTTCACTATATATCCAGAATGAATGGACAGGCAAAGATCCACCCCCCCCCCTGTGATTTATCTCAGTCACATAAGCTTCTTAAAAACGCACAGATAGTTTTCATTAGATTACAAATGGCCGGAGGCTTATGAAGTCATTTGTGTCGGCCAGATCCTGCGTCAGGGATTTCTTACACTTTTATCCTGAATTTCCTCCCAAGAGCGCAGTTATCCCCTTAGAAATGTAATTTAAAAAATACTGTGCGAGGGGTATTGTTTCTGTTTGCTATTATGGGATGCATTTCGAACACTGACAGGTAGGGTTGGGAGAACCTCCTGCCAGAAATCTTGGAGATCTTTTACTCCTGCAAAGTGTACATCAGGCATAGGCAAACTCCGGCCCTCCAGACTACAATTCCCATCATCCCTAGCTAACAGGACCAGTGGTCAGGGATGATGGGAATTGTAGTCCCAAACATCTGGACAGCCGGAGTTTGCCTATGCCTGGTGTACATGGTCCTGAACTAGATGGAGAAATAGTTTGTATAAGGCAGATTTCCGTGCTCCTAACTCGGCGACTCATCCCTCTTCCAGGGATTTTGCAGGCTGCAACAGATCGTGATACTTCCGGGGAGAATAGGGAAAGAAAACCTGCTGCTAGAAAGGATAGGGTGCAAAAACTGTCTCCCTGCAGCCTCCCTCAAAGCCACATCCCTTCCTCTCCCTTGCAGCTGTGAATCACAGCCTTCTGTAATTCAGACTAGACTCCCCTCCAACCAACCTGGAAAGACAAAACCCGGAAATCTTGGTGCCACCATCCAGGGGCGTCTTGCCCATAGAGGCAAGTGGCGCAGGGCGCCGAGTTCTGGAGGGCGCCTGGGAAGAGGCGGAGGCAGGGCCGGTGCGTCCATTTAGGCGAACTAGGCAACTGCCTAGAGCGCCGAAATGGAGGGGGCGCATAAACAGCCCCACGGCGGCTTTGGAGGCGCCTTCAAAAGCTCGCTGCGCCCTTCCCGAATCCCCGACGGCGCTCGCTCGCTCCGCCTCCGCCCCTTCTGTGGAGAGCTGTAGGTCTCGCAAGCTGGTCCTGAATCAACATTCAAGCCGGGCGCGCCCGACCCAGACCGCGCGCGCCCTCCCGCTCTCCGCAGAAGGGGCGGATGCGGACAAAGCGAGCGCCATCGGGAATGGAGGGGGCGCTGGCCAGCCTGCCCCTCGCCCCCCGCTGCCGCCCGGTGCCGCCCCAACCAGCGGCGAAAATCGCGGCGGTGTGGGGCGCCCGGCAGGCAGGGGGCGGGGAACCGTACGTCATGCGCAATGATGTCATGTGCCCCGCTCGCCTAGGGCGCCAAAACCCTTAGCACCGGTCCTGGGCGAAGGCTGGACGCGGCGCCTCCCGGCATCAGCTCACTGCCCTCGCCCGCTGCGCCAAAGCAGCGTCGTGCCTGGAGCCTCTGATTGCTGTGGCCACCGCGGCACAGGCACCAGGGAAGAGGTGGAGGCTGGGCGCGGCACCCTTGCCCGCTGCGTTGAAGCAGCGCCATGCCTGGAGCCTCCGCCTCTTCCCTGCCAGAGGAGCAGTGGCGTAGGAAGGGGGGTGCGTTGGGGGTGGACCGCCCCAGGTGCCACTCTGGCAGGGGTGACAAGTTGGCCCCTGCCTCCCCCAGGTGTACAGCTCCTTACGGGGTGCCGCTGGACAGCGGCACCCAGTACGGACTGTGCCGCTGTTCCGCACTGGGTACTGTCTGGGCTTGCTACGGCAGTGCGGAGGAGCTGCCCTCCAACCGCTGCCCGCCTCCTCCAGCCCCACAAAGCTGCCGGCACCCCTGTAAAAAGGTCAGCAACTCTGGGAAATGGAGGGGGGGCGCCGGAGGGATCTTTGAACCACGGCGCCGGATAGGCTTAAGACGGCCCTGCCACCATCAACCTCGAGACAGGCAGATCATGCCACTGCCCACCTGCAGGCTTGCCAGGGAGCTAATGAGACAAGCTGTCCCTCAAATTATAGCACGAGGAGGTGGAGAATGACAAGCGATCCATGGAAGAGGGAGAACCAGCTCTGCGTAACTCATCCCCTCGCCTGTCACCCGCTGGATTTTCCAACACGCATGTTAAAAAGGCAGCGAGGATAAACTTTCCGGCACCAGGATCTGTCAGAGAGGAACTCGCCGCCTTGCCAGCTTTTGCCTATTTATTTATGACTGTGACCGCGGTTGCCGTGGTTCGTATAGCATCGTCCACTTTTAAACACCTTCTGCAATAATAATAATAATAATAATAATAATAATAATAATAATAATAATATATTATTTATACCCTGCCCATCTGGCTGGGTTTCCCCAGCTACTCTGGGCGGCTTCCAGCAAAATACTAAAATACATTAATTCATCAAAGATTAAAAGCTTCCCTAAACAGGGCTGCCTTCAGGTGTCTTCTAAAAGTCAGATACAGTACTACCTCTGGTTACGTACCGTCCTCCTTGTGAACACTTCGGGTAACGAGCTCCGCTAACCTGGAAGCAAGTGCCCCTGGAAGTGAACTTTGCCCCGGGATGCGAGCGGAAGTCGCGTGCAGCGGGAGGTCCCATTAGTGAAAGCACGCCTCATGTTAAGAACGTTTTCGGGATAAGACTGCCCAGTGGTGCTCCGGGGCCAGGAAAACCCCAGAGCCAACACAGGGGAAAGGAGGAGAGGAGAAGGAGAAGGAAGAGAGAGGAAGAGGAAGAGGAAAGAGAAAAAAGAGGGGAGCCCCGACCTTGCCACGTTGCTGCTGCCGCTGAGGAAGAAAGGTAGGAGAGAGCACCTGAGCCTACTCCACGGTTGCTAGCACTCCAAGAGAGAAGGCTGGGGCCCAGAGGAGACCACAGAAGAGAAGATCTTACCATATTTTTCGCTCCATAAGACGCACCTGAACATAAAACACACCTAGTTTTTAGAGGAGGAAAGGGGGAAAGCCCTGTTTTTTTGAAGATCAGCTCAAAGTGGTGCAGCTTCTTTTGCAAAGGGAAAAGCCCTGTTTTTTTAAGGATCAGCTCAAAGTGGTGCAGCTTCTTTTGCAAAGGGAAAAGCCCTGTTTTTTTGAGGATCAGCTCAAAGTGGTGCAGCTTCTTTTTCAAAAAGGAAAAGGCCCGTTTTTATGGGGTTCAACTCACAGTTTGCAGCTTCTAGTCCTACAGGAAAGGGAACCATTTCTACCGTTTCCAGACAGATAATCTAATCAGCCAGTCACATGTCGCTGTGGAAACAGCCTCCCTCTGCATTCAACAACGGAGGCCTGGGCAACGGGGTGGGGCTGGAAAGGGAGCCTTATCTCTCTCCCCGATCGCTTGCTAAACGGCTTCCTTTCAACACCCTCTTCTCTCTTTGTAAAAAAAAAAGAGCACAATCTGCTTTTGGCCCCTAGGCAATTTGGCTCCAGGGACCACACATTCGCTCCATAAGACGCACAGACATTTCCCCTTACTTTTTAGGAGGAAAAAAGTGCGTCTTATGGATCGAAAAATACGGTACTTCTTAATTTTTTAAAAAATAACTTTTTTTAAATAACTTTTTTCTCTCTTTCAAAATAAAAATAAAAATGTGTGCCCGGATTCTTTGAAAAGAATCTGGTGACCTTACTCTACATAGCTCCCTCCTTTTGTTCAGACGTTGAGATTTATCAGTATTTCACAATGTTTAGCTGGTGATATATTGCAAAGCTGAAAACCAGCTCCATCGGCATTTCCAGATATATCAGTGTATTGTGATGTTTAGCTGGTGACATATTGCGATGTTGAAAACCAGATATCGCCCAGCCCCAGATGCCAGTGGGGAACCAGCAAGCAGGATTCGAACGCAAGATCAACTCTCCCCTCCTGTGCAAATAGGATGCTGGGGCATCCGGGACCCCTTTGGGCCTGACCCAGCCTCTTCTTAGGCTTTTTTGAGCCTATTTTCGCATGCAGCACAATGACACACAGTTCTGCTGAACGCGGCACTGCGTAAGCAAATTAGCTCCCTTCCGGCTGTCTGGCCCAAAGAATGCGGTATTATTTTAAAAGGGGAGCTTTTAAAAAACACTAACCAAGCTCTCTGCAGTTCGCATGTGGCTCATCCCCTCCTGCTAATGACTTCTTTAGCAGGGATTCACAGCAATTAGCATTGCTGGTTTTTAATTGCATTTCACTTCTGCAGTCTCAGGCATGGTGCAGCTGTCATGGGGGCAGGCCTCTCCCCATAGATCCACCGCCTGCCCCACTCTCCAGGAATTGTCAGAAGGGACTGCTAAGTGCTGAGAGACCGCAATGCACACAAACACACCGACACCTGATCCTGGCTGCAAGACGTTTTCTCTGTACCACAGTCCAGAGCGGCAAAACAAAGGATGGTGTCTGTTGCAAGCCCAGCCCCAAACTGCAACATTTTAAGGTGCTTCAAAACAAAACACGGACCAGAGGAGCAAACAATATTTATCCCCTCCTCGAGGGGAGCATTTGCAAAAGTGGCGCATGGACAGCTTGAACTTCTCTCCACCAGTACAAAGAAACACAGGTTGGCCCCGATTCTCAGATCAGCAGGTGGGGCGGTCAACCTGGGTCTGAACTGCAAACACTTTGGACTGCAGGTGGGTTTCTGCCCTGTTTATTTACTTACATCATTTCTATACCACTTAATATATTAAAAACATGGTCATCTGTCATGGACGCTTTAGCTGAGATACCTGCATTGCAGGGGGTTTGACTAGAGGAGCCTCAGGGTTCCTTAAAGCTCTGCAATTCCATGATTCTGTGTTGAGGCTCCGTTCTCTTGCTTCTGTGGCTCTGGGAGGACTCTTGCTTTAGCTATTTTGCTCTGCAGGCACATATTCTGGGGTATAAAAGCCCTTAGAATAATAGAACTGTAGAGCTGGAAGAGACCCAAAGAGTCTTTTAGTCCAACCGCCTGAAATCATAGAATCCTAGAATCCTAGAGTTGGAAGAGACCCCAAGGGCCATCCAGTCCAACCCCCTGCCAAGCAGGAAACACCATCAAAGCATTCCTGACAGGTGGCTGTCAAGCCTCTGCTTAAAGACCTCCAAAGAAGGAGACTCCACCACACTCCTTGGCAGCAAATTCCTTTGGCAGCAAAGTCACACAGCTCTTACTGTCAGGAAGTTCTTCCTAATGTTTAGGTGGAATCTTCTTTCTTGTAGTTTGAATCCATTGCTCCGTGTCCTCTTCTCAGGAGCAGCAGAAAACAACCTTTCTCCCTCCTCTATATGACATCCTTTTATACATTTGAACATGGCTACCATATCACCCCTTAACCTTCTCTTCTCCAGGCTAAACATACCCAGCTCCCTAAGCCGTTCCTCATAAGGCATCGTTTCCAGGCCTTTGACCATTTTGGTTGCCCTCCTCTGGACACGTTCCAGCTTGTCAGTATCCTTCTTGAAATGCGGGAATCTCAGCTAAAGCATCCAGGATAGACCTCTGCTTACAAAGCTCCAACCACCTCCCGAGGAAGACCGTTCCACTGTCAAACAGCTCTTGCCCTCAGAAAGTTCTCCCCGATGCTTAGGAAACCAAACCAATATGGCCCAGTCATCTTCAACCTGGTGCTGTCTGGTGGTTTTGGACTACAACTCCCATGGTTCCCATGGAGTACAACTCCTGCCAACCTAGCAGTTTGAAAGCACGTCAAAGTGCAAGTAGATAAATAGGTACCACTCCGGCGGGAAGGTAAACGGCATTTCCGTGCACTGCTCTGGTTCGCCAGAAGCGGCTTAGTCCTGCTGGCCACATGACCCAGAAGCTGTACGCCGGCTCCCTCGGCCAGTAAAGCGAGATGAGTGCCGCAACCCCAGAGTCGGACACGACTGGACCTAATGGTCAGGGGTCCCTTTACAACTCCAAAAGGTTCCAAACAGGCAAATCACAAGCAAAACCTGCAACCCCCAGAGGATGGCAATTGTGCCACCCCAAGGCGACAGCACCCACAAACCTGGTTGATCTGGAGACATTCCAGCCATGCACTGCAACAAAATAGACCTCTATGAATCAATGCACAATTGCCAGGCCAGAAATGCCGAAAGTCAAGGAATAAATAACTCCAGTACCTGGAATTGTACCCGCCTTGCAAGGCTCAGGGTAGGAAATTATCTGAGCCCCCCGGGATCACCTCTGCTCAGCTTGTAAAAGGGATCCCAGCTGAAGTGTGCTCTGCAGAGAATCCACCCCGGGCCGGAAGGCCAGGATCTGGTGGCGCGAATGCCCCCTGCCCTCCAGGACGCAGAAGGGACGGGCGCAAATTTAATCATCTCTCCCTGCGCGGCGAAGGCTGCAGGGGAAGGAGGGCTTTCGCCAGCTGCCACAGCCAGATGTTGGACATTAGCGGCCCTCTAAGTGTAAAGGATTTGCCTCTGCGAGCAAGGTGGCTTTCGGCGGGGTCAGGAAAGGATAAAACGCAATCGGACTAAGTGGTTTGCAGGATGCAAGCCAAGGAAAAGGAGACCCGCTGGTATTGTGAATCACCAAGCTGGGATGAGCCAGGAAGGGAAGCAGCAGAAGCAAAGAACTAGGGCCGTGAAGACTCTCTGGGTGACCTTGGCATCCTGCAATCGGTGTTTAGAAACCCAGGTATATAACCTAGGTGCCAAATGGCTCCTTAAACCAAGGTCAGAGTCGCCAAAACGGAATGTCTAGTTGCCATATTTGGGCAAGACAGCTCAAAAGTCTTGTTTTTGTTGTTGAGGGGTTTGTTTGTTGTTGTTTTTGCAAAATCAAAAAAACATCACTGCCGACATGGGCTGGCATGTCTACAACTTTTCTGTCCGGATTTTCACTTTTTGAAATATGGCGACACCACTGAGCCTAGGGCTTGCCGATCAGAAGGTCGGCGGTTCGAATCCCTGTGACGGGGTGAGCTCCCATTGCTCAGTCCCAGCTCCTGCCCACCTAGCAGTTCGAAAGCACGTCAAAGTGCAAGTAGATAAATAGGTACTGCTCTGGCGGGAAGGTAAACGGCGTTTCCGTGCGCTGCTCTGGTTCGCCAGAAGCGGCTTAGTCATGCAAGCTGTACGCCGGCTCCCTCGGCCAATAAAGCAAGATGAGCGCCGCAACCCCAGAGTTGTCCGTGACTGGACTGAATGGTCAGGGGTCCCTTTACCTTTACCTATGCAACACGGGATATAACTGATCTATGGAAGGAGCTTTATGGAGATTTATTATATGAAAATAGAGACAATGCTTGTACTATGATAACGCAAGAAAACTCTTAATAAGGACAATCTTTTTAAAAAATCCACAGGGGTTCTGGTATATTTAAGGTGCGCTGTCCCAGAAGATTCTCGTCTTCCCCTTTGCTGGTTTTAAACGGATGTTCTGCTCCTGTGTTTACGCTGGCTTAATGTATCTCTCTACAGCAATAAATGTATATATGACTTGCATTGTAAAAATAATAAATAAACAAATCTGGCCAGTTCAGAGGACGACCTTGAGTTGGGTTAAGAACTTGGGAGAAGTGAAAAAGAAAAGTCCCTTGATCCGAGGATAGTCCACATACATATCGGCCAATTCTGACCTCTTTTCCTTAATGGTGACATGGACCATTTATAATGTAGGGATATTCTTCACAACTGTGAGGTGAGGCAAGGGAAGGCAAGAGACAAAAATCTTGCTTGCTGCTCCTGCTCAGGTTGCACAGGAAAAGCATTTGGGTTCCTGAAATTCATTCCGATTTGTGCAGGTAAAATATAACGGATAGAATTTGAAAGGAGGATGGATTAGTGTGTGAAAACAGCCCAGATTTGAGGATCCTCAGATGGTGGAGACGTCAGGCGCCAATCCTGGCACCCGGGCATCTTCACTTGGTCGCATGTGACTGAGAGCCAGATGCAAAATTCGCCTGGCGCTTGGCTAGTTTAGAACACAGCGTCCGCAATCTAGCAACGCTGGTCAAACTCGCAGGGGTGTTGTGTAAGGATGACACAGCTGTGGGCACCACAGTTTAAGAACCAGAGGACAGGATCACACTTCAAAATGACCTTAACAGATTAGAGAACTGGGCCAAGGCAAACAGGATGAATTTTAACAGGGAGAAATGTAAAGTACTGCACTTGGGCAAAAAAAAAAATGAAAGGCACAAATACAGGATTGGTGACACCTGGCTTGAGAGCAGTACAAGTGAAAAGGATCTAGGAGTCTTGGTAGACCACAAACTTGACATGAGTCAACAGTGTGATGCAGCAGCTAAAAAAGCCAATGCAATTCTGGGCTGCATCAATAGGAGTATAGCATCTAGATCAAGGGAAGTAATAGTACCACTGTATTCCGCTCTGGTCAGACCTCACCTGGAATACTGTGTCCAGTTCTGGGCACCACAGTTCAAGAAGGATACTGACAAGCTGGAACGTGTCCAGAGGAGGGCAACCATAATGGTCAAAGGCCTGGAAACGATGCCTTATGAGGAACGGCTTAGGGAGCTGGGTATGTTTAGCCTGGAGAAGAGAAGGTTAAGGGGTGATATGATAGCCATGTTCAAATATATAAAAGGATGTCATATAGAGGAGGGAGAAAGGTTGTTTTCTGCTGCTCCTGAGAAGAGGACACAGAGCAATGGATTCAAACTACAAGAAAGAAGATTCCACCTAAACATTAGGAAGAACTTCCTGACAGCAAGAGCTGTTCGACAGTGGAGTTTGCTGCCCAGGAGTGTGGTGGAGTCTCCTTCTTTGGAGGTCTTTAAGCAGAGGCTTGACAGCCACCTGTCAGGAATGCTTTGATGGTGTTTCCTGCTTGGCAGGGGGTTGGACTGGATGGCCCTTGGGGTCTCTTCCAACTCGATGATTCTAAGAAGCTGGAAGGTGTGCAGAGGGTCTTATGAGGGATGTTTAGCCTGGAAAAGAGGGGATATGAGAGCCATCTTTGGATATCTGAAGTGCTGTCACACGGAAAGCTTGTTTTCTGCTCCTCCAGAAGGGAGGCTATCCAATGGTCATCTAGTCCAACCCCCTGCAATGCAGGATCTGTGGGGAAGGAAGAGAACGGATAGGAGTTGTGCAAGAATGTGGAGGCTTCCCATTTCCAGCGGAGGCTGTGCAGGAAAAAATTCATGGGGGAATTGCACTCTGTCCTGTGATTTGAGGTCGGCACACAGCTCCCGCTTGCATTATCTGAGGACAGGGAGAGATATTTTGGCAAAGCGTCAACAAGGCAGCAATCCACCGACACTCAACAAAACGGAAAGACGTCACTGCGGCGGAGATGTCAAGCAGACGGATTCGGGAAGGAATCCAGCAAATTATACCATGTTTGCAAATTGCATGCCAGCTTTTTACAACTACTTATACAGTATATATATAAGGTGACAAAAAAGGCCAGTTAAACTTTAATGTTCATTTATGCAGCACTTTTTAAACACAGGCTTGCAGGCAAGTCGTACTTAAGTTTACAAGCCCTCAAATGAATTTAATCCCACCATCACTATCACCCGGCATTAAAAAATATGCATGGGATGTCTTCCAAGAGAGGCTGCCAAGAGGAAGTCTCTGGCATTGCTCGACTTGAAGGCCTCCCCCCCCCCCATGTTTCCTGGAGAAGCAGCAAGGCGGTTCGGCTGCCCTTACTGGGCAAACGGCAAATGGCTGACCTCAACAAGCCCATTTTACAGATGGAGAACTGAGGTGAGGCTAAGAAACAGGACTGGCCCACTGCCGTCACGGCAAATGATCCTAAAGGAAGACTTTTGAGCTGAGGTTGGATGGCCATCTGTCGGGGATTCCTTAGCTGTGGTTCCGGCACATTCTAGGGGGTTGGACTAGATGACCCTTTGAGTTCCCTTTCACCTCTACAATGCTGTGATTCTTTGGTCCAGCTAAACTGCAGCAAGTCTCTTTTTTTAACTGGGGATCTCTCTCCTTGGTAGCTATTCCATATTAAGGACTGATCTTCCAAAGGAAATGGAATATTCCACAAAGGACAAACATAAGAGCTTGAGACTCTTAATCTTAGGGTCATGGGTTCGATCCCCATATTGGGCACTACAGAGGGGTTGGAATAGGTGACCCCCAGGGTCCCTTCCAACTCTACAATTCTGTGATTCTATGTTTTGGAAGCGATACAGGCCCTGCAAGGGTTAAGTACTGCAGTTGAGATGCACAGCCATATCAAAATCCCAAAACAAGCCCAACCCCAATATCACAGTTTATTCACGAAACATGATTCACCCATGACTGGGATGCAAGCCAAAATAGATCAAGCAAAAAACAAACAAACAAACAAACAAACAACCCAAAAGGTTGCAGTGGTATTTGCATCAATCTTTGAACTCATCTTTACTCCCTCCACCACGGATCAGGCACAGAACGTTCATGGACATTCAAACAGGAAGAGTCGGTCACAGATAGAACTGCCCCGCAAGCAGAAATGCAGCAGCTAAGGCTTTAGAGCTCCTGGCTCAGGGCAGCAGAGCAAAACCAGACAACGAAACAAACAAAAGAACTGGGGGGGGGGAGTGGCAATCCTAGAAGGGCATATTTTCAGCTCACCAACCAAACTGATTCCTGCATCTCAGGGGGTTGGATTAGATGACCCTTCCTATTCTCTGGGTCCCAATGGAACAATGATGAGATCAGCCTCAAGAAGAAGGCTCTCTTGGCTCAGCGGAGTATGACCCAGCAGAAGCCGGCTCAGTGTGTGTGAACCTTGTGCAAATCGCCCCCCCCCCCAAAAAAAATATTGCCTTTGCAAGCCCTGATTCAGAAACATCTGCCTGTTGCAACTCTGGAGAAAGACCAACTGCATCACTGAAGCTGGCTTTCGGAGAGGGCTGCCCGAGCCAACCTGCTATATGCAGGATCGGGGCCCTGGGATCGCATTACTCGCCAGACAAACCAGAAAAAGGGGGGAGGGCACCACCATGCCCAGATTCACACACACACCCCCCCCCGCAAACACACACAAAGCAGATTGTAAACACAGACCCACAGCTGTGGTTTCAGCTGCGAATGCTGAATTGCAGGGGGTTGGGCTGGATGACCCTCAGGAGCCCCCCAACACTACAGTTCCATGATTCTATGATAATAGAGGACCCCCCACACACACATACCCAATTGCACAGATCACCCCCCCCCCAAAAAAAATCCCACAGACCAACCTCTCCTGCATTTGCACCACCAGAGCAAGGCAGATGCAGACAACAGACTGCATTATCGCAGGCAAAGGGTGGGGGGGGGACCCATTGAATATGGCATTCCAAGGGAATTAAGTAACAACATGGGGGGGCTGGGGGGTGCCAGGAACAGTGGCAAAAATTGTGCCTGCTCAGCAGAAGTGTTCCCTGGTCTGCAACAGAGGCTACAACTTTTGTTCAGTAGGCTGTCAATACAACAGGGGATTTTTATTTTTGAGGGGGGAGTTAACCCTTTGAGGCCCTTAAACTCTCTGCAGAGCTCTATTCTACTGGACTACAGCCTTGGAGTCCTTTGTAGTCTTTACGGAGTTCCAGGGAAGGGTGGGGGATGGAAACTGGAGGAAGGGAAATGCCATGGGGGGGGGCGCTCATGAAAGACAACTTGCAGGGGGCTGGACTAGACGGCCCTTGGTGTCCCTTCCAACTCTTGTTGTTGTTGTTGTTCAGTCGTTCAGTCGTGTCCAGACTCTTCGTGACCCCATGGACCAGAGCACGCCAGGCACGCCTATCCTTCACTGCCTCCCGCAGTTTGGCCAAACTCATGTTAGTAGCTTCGAGAACACCGTCCAACCATCTCATCCTCTGTCGTCCCCTTCTCCTTGTGCCCTCAATCTTTCCCAACATCAGGGTCTTTTCTAGGGAGTCTTCTCTTCTCATGAGGTGGCCAAAGTACTGGAGCCTTAACCTCAGGATCTGTCCTTCTAGTGAGCACTCAGGGCTGATTTCTTTAAGAATGGATAGGTTTGATCTTCTTGCAGTCCATGGGACTCTCAAGAGTCTCCTCCAGCACCATAATTCAAAAGCATCAATTCTTCGGCGATCAGCCTTCTTTATGGTCCAGCTCTCACTTCTGTACATTACTACTGGGAAAACCATAGCTTCCAACTCTACATTTCTACAATTTCTTCTCCATGTCCCTTTAGACTGTGGAGCCACCGGAACAAGACCCTGCTCCGTAACACCAAAGAAGCTCCCCTGTCAGGCTTGATTTCTACCTGCGGGGAATTCCCTTTCATGCCTTTTTGGGGGAGCAGAGGAGGATTTCAAACTGCCATCTGAAGCTGGGGGGGGGGGGCACAGTCCAGACACACACAACACGTTCGCAGGACCTGTGGACCACACTACATTTTTTTAAAAAAAAACCTTTATTTTATTTTTTATTTAAAAAAGAGAGGCAGCCCCTGCAGATATTGGGATTTTCAGAAGGTGGGGAGGAGGACGAGGAGGAGAGGGGGCTGCTTAACTCTTTCCTTTCCAGTCAGCCCCCCCTCCCGGTTTGCATAGAACTGCTTCTCCCCGCAGCTTCACTGCAGAAACGCCACGAGATACCTATTTAATCAGGCCCTGGAGATGGGGGGGGGGGGCTCTTTTTTGCGAGAACCCCCCCCCAAAAAAAACCAAGCAGAACTGGGGAGATCTTGTTTTCTGGGGCCAGAACGGATGAAAGACCGCTTTATTTATTTTTCTTTCCTGACACAGCCGCGCAACGCTACAGGCTCCCCTCGGGCATCTTTTTTTCAGGTGGGGGGGAGCAGAGATGCTTGCCTGTTCCCCGGCATCTCATCGGGCATCGCGGTGGGCGAGGGGACCCCTAGGAGGTGGAGCGGGAAGGTGACCTCCGTGGACGGAATTTGGGGGGTGGGCAGGGATGATGGCACGATCAACATCCCCCCCTCCAAAAAAAAAGAGAGAACCAGGGAAGAGAAGAAAAGAAAAAAAAAAAAAGCAAACCCCGCAGCAAACGGAGGGTCCAAGGTGCCAGTCCCTGGTGATGTCGGGGAAAAGGAGAGCCACCCGGGGAACCCCCCGCGCCCCCTTACCGTACATGACTCGCCTGCGGAGCCCCGGCTCGCCTCGCCCGCTCCGCCGCGCTCTCCCGCTCGCTCTGCGGCGCCGCTCATTCACCGCCGCGCCGGAGCCCCCGGAGAAGGCGGAGACAGGCGGGCATGAATGAACGGGGGGGGGTGTCCTTCTGCGCATGGGCGGAGAGGGGGTGGGTGGGGGTCCTCGGTTAGACACGCCCCTCTCGGGGGGAGTCGGAAGAGTCTTTGGTACCCTGAGAAGGGGCTTCGGGGAGAGAATGGTGGGCTTGGGAGGAGGGATCCCCAAGGGCCATCTAGTCCATCCCCCTGCGGGGGGAGTCCTCGGTTAGGCACGCCCCTCTCGGGGGGAGTCGGAAGAGTGGGGGGGGTCTCTGGTACCCTGAGGAGGGGCTTCGGGGATGGGCTGCAAGGCAGGATTCGCACTTAAGGGATCCCTGGCAGGTGGACGTCTGATTCGAAACCTCCAGCGAATCGCAGGATGGTGGAAGGGATGGGGGAGGCATTGGAAGGGACCCCCACGGGTCATCTAGTCCAGCCCCCTGCAATGCAGGAGTCCCTGACTGACGGCCCCCCAACTGCTGTCCTGCTTCAGCCTCCACGCCTGTACCATATGCTTTGGGTGGAGAGGGAAGAGGCGTGGGGTCAATTTCTGGAAATGGCCATGTTGATCTTATAGAATCCATTGTTCTAGTTACAGGTAGGTAGCCGTGTTGGTCTGCCGTAGTCGAAACAAAATAAAAAATAAAAAAATTCCTTCCAGTAGCACCTTAGAGACCAACAAAGTTTGTTATTGGTATGAGCTTTCGTGTGATATCTGAAGAAGTGTGCATGCACACGAAAGCTCATACCAATAACAAACTTCGTTGGTCTCTAATGTGCTACTAGAAGGAAAAAATTTTTATTTTTTATTTTGTTTTGTCTAAGGTGATGGGGTGAGCTCCCGTTGCTCGGTCCCTGCTCCTGCCCACCTAGCAGTTCGAAAGCACGTCAAAGTGCAAGTAGATAAATAGGTACCGCTCTGGCGGGAAGGTAAACGGCGTTTCCGTGCGCTGCTCTGGTTCGCCAGAAGCGGCTTAGTCCTGCTGGCCACATGACCCAGATGCTGTACACCGTCTCCCTCAGCCACTAAAGTGAGATGAGCGCTGCAACCCCAGAGTCGTCCGCGACTGGACCTAATGGTCAGGGGTACCTTTACCTTTTAAGGTGCTACTGGAAGGAATTTTTTTATTTTTTATTTTATAGAATCCAAGATTCATTGAACAGTAGGGTTCGAAGGGACCCCACGGGTCATCTAGACCAACCCCCGGCGATGCAGGCAGCTTAGCTGAAGCATCCATGACAGGTTGCCATCCAACCTCTGCTTAAAAACCTCCAAGGAACTAGGAGAAGCCACAACCTCCCGAGGGAGACCGTCCCACTGCCGAACAGGTCTTACCATTAGAATAATAATTTATTATTAGAAAGCTCTTCCTAATGTTTTCCTAATGAATTAAAGCTATGGTTTTCCCAGTAGTAATGTACGGAAATGAGAGCTGGACCATAAAGAAGGCTGATCGCCGAAGAATGGATGCTTTTGAATTATGGTGCTGGAGGAGACTCTTGAGAGTCCCATGGACTGCAAGAAGATCAAACCTATCCATTCTTAAAGAAATCAGCCCTGAGTGCTCACTAGAAGGACAGATCCTGAAGCTGAGGCTCCAAGACTTTGGCCACCTCATGAGAAGAGAAGACTCCCTGGAAAAGACCCTGATGTTGGGAAAGATGGAGGGCACAAGGAGAAGGGGACGACAGAGGATGAGATGGTTGGACAGTGTTCTCGAAGCTACTAACATGAGTTTGGCCAAACTGCGAGAGGCAGTGAAGGATAGGCGTGCCTGGCGTGCTCTGGTCCATGGGGTCACGAAGAGTCGGACACGACTGAACAACAACAACAATGTTTAGTAAGAATCTCCTTTCTTGTGACTTAAAGAAGCCCTTGAATTCAGAGGTTGGGCTCCTGGGCCCGGAAGAAATCTCCCTCCTCCTGGCTTCTGTCCAAGCTGAGTTGGACTAGAATGACCCCCCCCCCAGGGTCCCTTCCAACTTCTAGGAAATGTCAGGAAATATTACATATATGAACAGTGGGAAATCTCTCCCAAAGCCCTCCTCTTCTATTGACTGCAGCACAGCTGAAATCTCCCCCTGCTCAAACATTATATACAGTATATAAAAAGTGAAATTGGCTGATATAATTTTTTATACCTAGACTGGGGCACAGGCTCATTCAGCGTCATCAGTATATGCAGATATCTGACTCATTCACGACTGTCTTGAACCTTTATTTTCCATTGTGATGTAACTCACAGGTGGGGAATACTGTTATTTTTTATAATTATTTACTGTTTCTAAAGGAAACCTTTGTATGAGTCAACACCTTATTATCCCTTTAGAACTGCCCCGGATCTCTGTACATTTGCCCTTCCCTTTTTGACTCTGTTTTCGTTTTTGTTACAGGTAGATAGCCGTGTTGGTTGTTTTTGTTGTTATGTTTGCACTTTGTTTGTTAATAAATCAATGCAATTTAAAAAATAAATAAAATAAAATGGGGATTTCAGATAATAAAAAACCCCATCCATTTTCACTTCTGAATCTTAATTTTGAGGGGGATGTCTTTTTAAAAAACGTTTTAAAAGAAAAACAAAAGCCGCACCTCTAAATCTTCTGACTTATGATTCCTAAGTCAATCATGCTTTGAAAAATCCATTGTGCCTCTCTCTATCTCCTCCTGCCCCTGAAGCGCTCAGATCCAGCAGCAAATATTATTGGAAATGTTAGGGTCTCAGACTTGGAGATTATACAGCCCGGGGTATTTCCCCCCCTAATAAATACAGATGATCTGCTTCTAAATCGCTTCTTCCAGAAAAAAAATGGATCTTCCTCTGCTGTTGAAATTCCCCAGCTGAAACAGGCGCCCACAGTCTGAACACAATTGCGTCTTCTGGTTCAGAATCATTTATCTTTCTCTTTTTTTTGCCGGGGGGGGGGGAGGATTTGCATCACTGGGTGACGTCAGCAAAAGCTCCAGTGTGGGTTTTTTTGGGGGGTGTGTGTGTGGAGGGAGGATCAGCTCAGCCTCAGCTCTGGACCGCAAGGGCTATTTATACATCTGCTGATGTTCAAATGCACCAGAGATTTCCTTGCTCAGGTAGCCTAAGAAACTAGAAGACAGCAGGGGGAGAGGAAGAGGGGGGCAACTCATGATACGTATAAATGATGTCTTCTGGGGTGGGGGGGGGAGAGGAAAGCAGGCAGGGGGGGGTGTCATGTTGTTCAATGCTCCTTTGCATGGGTGTAACCAGGATTGCATGGGTGTAACCAGGATAGGCGTGCCTGGCGTGCTCTGGTCCATGGGGTCACGAAGAGTCAGACACGACTGAACAACTGAACAACAACAACAACAACCAGGATTTTTGTTGGGGGGGGCAGCCAAAGTTGTTGAGCTTTCTTATGTCCATAAAAAGGACATGGGGGATCAGGCTTCTGCTGGGGGTGGGGACAGGAATCTAAAATAATTAAGCCCCTGCCCCTTGTCTGCACCCATGCTCCTTGGTAGGAAAGCAAAGCAAAAACAGTGTTCCCCTGCATTGAAAACTGAATGACAAGGAGGAGAGGCTTGGCCTTCTTCCTGACATGCTAGCTTTCCGAGTGCAGTGAATTGTGCAATGCATAGTAGGGGCATTCTTTCACGCAAGGCCCCATTTGCTGTCTAAAGAGGTGTGGCCCAAACAGCCCCCCCCCCACATTCCTAACCTGAAGATGCCATACACTCAACCTGGGAGTTTTCTGCTTGCAGGACAAGTGCTCAGTCAATGATTTCACCTTTCTAGTTCCCTGCAGCTGGTTCACAGGCAGGCGCACTAATCCAGAACCTGTTTCCAGAGATGTCCTTTATCTTTGATATTCTGTTCTGGTCCCAACAGGTGGTTGGGATCAGAGGGATGTTGGAGAGCAGTAGCTGAATTCGCTGCTCCTCCCTTGCCATCCGTAAAAGGCCTTCAGAGCCACACGGAATTTCCCCCCCTCGTTTTAAAGCCCCATAAAACCTATATGCAGTATTCATCATGCAAAAGGCTGGACTGGATGAATCCCAAGCCGGAATTAAGATTGCCGGAAGAAATATCAACAACCTCAGAGATGCTGATGACACAACCTTGATGGCAGAAAGTGAGGAGGAATTAAAGAACCTTTTAATGAGGGTGAAAGAGGAGAGCGCAAAATATGGTCTGAAGCTCAACATCAAAAAAACTAAGATCATGGCCACTGGTCCCATCACCTCCTGGCAAATAGAAGGGGAAGAAATGGAGGCAGTGAGAGATTTTATTTTATTGGGTTCCATGATCACTGCAGATGGTGACAGCAGTCACGAAATTAGAAGACGCCTGCTTCTTGGGAGAAAAGCAATGACAAACCTAGACAGCATCTTAAAAAGCAAAGACATCACCTTGCCGACAAAGGTCCGTATAGTTAAAGCTATGGTTTTCCCAGTAGTAATGTATGGAAGTGAGAGCTGGACCATAAAGAAGGCTGATCGCCAAAGAATGGGTGCTTTTGAATTGTGGTGCTGGAGGAGACTCTTGAGAGTCCCATGGACTGCAAGAAGATCAAACCTATCCATTCTGAAGGAAATCAGCCCTGAGTGCTCACTGGAAGGACAGATCCTGAAGCTGAGGCTCCAGTACTTTGGCCACCTCATGAGAAGAGAAGACTCCCTGGAAAAGACCCTGATGTTGGGAAAGATGGAGGGCACAAGGAGAAGGGGATGACAGAGGACGAGATGGTTGGACAGTGTTCTCGAAGCTACCAACATGAGTCTGACCAGACTGCGGGAGGCAGTGGAAGACAGGAGTGCCTGGCGTACTCTGGTCCATGGCGTCACGAAGAGGCGGACATGACTAAATGACTCAACAACAACAACAACAACAAAACTGATCAAACAGCTTCTAGGAGGATTTTGCTTGTTTTTAATCTAGAAACAATACGGATTCAGGGTGGGGTGGGGGGGGCATTCTGCTCACTGGTCCAAATCTGCTGAATATTATTTTATTTTATGTAATAAACTCGCACCGCGCCCTTCATCTGTAGATCTCAGGGTGTTTCACGGCATAAGAATTCCAGATAAAAATGCAAATCGCGTAATTAAAAGAAGAACAAAAATGAAATGTAACAATACCCCCCCCCAAAAAAAACACCAACCACATTTAAAAGGGATGTTAACCAGACAAAGGCCTGGGAGAAGAGGGCCGATTTTGCCTGGTGTCTAAAGGTATATAATGATGGGATACCCCAAAAAGCAACCTACAAACAGAACCCAAGAAATATTCTACATGCCGGAGGTGGTTTGCCCTCCCGCAAAGGTAAAGGTAAAAGGTAAAGGGCTCTCATCTCGCTTTCAGGCTGAGGGAGCTGGCGTTTGTCCACAGACAGCTTTCCGGGTCATGTGGCCAGCAGGACTAAACCGCTTCTGATGCACGGAGGACCGTGATGAGTGCCAGAGCGCACGGAAATGCCGTTTACCTTCCCACCAGAGCGGTACCTACTTATCTACTTGCACTGGCGTGCTTTCAAACTGCTAGGTTGGCGGGCGCTGGGACAGAGCAACGGGGGCTCACCCCGTCGCGGGGATCCGAACTGCCGACCTTCCGATCAGCAAGCCCAAGAGGCTCAGTGGTTTAGACCACAGCGCCACCCGTGTCCCCCTACAAGCAACTTATTGTAGCACCACATAGAGCACAAAAAACAGAGCACCCCTGAGCATGCACAGAAGGCATTTTCAAAAGCGCCGAGCAAGAACGGTTTGAGCCTTTCCTCTTTCAGACCAGACCAAGGGTCCAACTTGCCCCCCATCCCATTCTCAACAGTGGCCACCAGAAACCCACACTAGGAAGCCCCAAGAAGAGCATGGCAGCAACAGCCACCCCATTCAATTTGCCCCCCAAAACTGCTTGTCTGAGATACACTGCCTCTGATCCTGGAAGTTCCATTTCAGCTATCATGGCCAACAGCCATGGCAGCCCTCTCCAACTTTTCAAGTTTGTCTAATCCTTTTGTGAAGTCCTCACCCAAATCCATGACCAGTTTTGCTTCTGGAGACACTACCCTCCAAAGGCCAGGGAAAAGAGAGTCCATGAGGTTTGTCCCCGTCACAAATCTTTGTCTGAGTGTTTCTGAATGGGTAATGAATCCAAGGGAAATTGAATTGGTCTCGGGGGGTATTTGCAAAATAACTTAGAATCATAGAATCATAGAGTTGGAAGAGACCCCAAGGGCCATCCAGTCCAACCCCCTGCCAAGCAGGAACACCATCAAAGCATTCCTGACAGATGGCTGTCAAGCCTCTGCTTAAAGACCTCCAAAGAAGGAGACTCCACCACATTCCTTGGCAGCAAATTCCACTGTCAAACAGCTCTTACTGTCAGGAAGTTCTTCCTAATGCATGGAAGAACTTACTGCATGGGATATTAATTTTGGGGCCTAAATTACTCCTGGGTCACTTTATCTAGAGGGGATCAGGCAGGATAATGCATGGGGGTAAATCATAGAATCGTAGATTTGGATGGGACACCACAGGTCATCTAGTCCAACCCCCTGCAATGCAGAAATCTCAACTAAAGCATCCCTGGTAGATGGCTATCCAACTTCTGCTTTCAAACCTCCAAGGAAGGAGAGTCCACAACCTCCTGAGAGAGTCTGTTCCACCACTGAACAGCTCTTACTGTCAGAAAGTTATTCCGTATGTTTAGTCAGAATCTCCTTTCTTGGAACTTGAAGCCATGGGTTCGAGTCCTACCCTCCGGAGCAGGAGAAAACAAGCTTGCTCCCTCTTCCATGGGACAGCCCTTGAGATATTTGAAGACGACTCTCCTATCTCCTCTCAGTCTCCTCTTTCCCAGGCTAATGGTACCCAGCTCCTTCAACCGTTCCTCATCAGGCTTAGTTTCCAGACCCTTGATCCTCTTGGTCGCCCTCCTCTGCACACCTTCCAGCTTGTCAACATCCTTCTTAAATTGAATCAAAGCAAATTTTGAGTGGATTTGGAGTTGAGAAATTAACTGGGGGCAAATGAATGAAAGAGAAACCCGTTTGGGATGACCCGGGGGGGGGGGTGCACAGCAAACAAACTGATCTGGAGCGCTTTGGGTGGGAAAGGAGCTGCTTGGCCTTCTGGGACACTTAAATTCTATCTTTGAATATAAACTGGTACTTGCAAAACTGTTTTGCAAATCTGTGTCTCGGTGCCTCCATTTCGGAAGTCCAAACAAGTAAGAAACACATCTAATTTGCAGTTGTCCACAGCTAAAAGTCCAGCTGCTTTCCTATCACCTTCTTGGGCACTGGCTGAACTTTCCCCCAGCTCAGTGGTTCTCAAACTTTTTCCTCTGCCCCACACATTTTCAGAATGTGTGAAATGTGGGGAGGAGGAGGAGGAGTTGTTTGGATTTGATATCCCACTTTATCACTACCCAAAGGAGTCTCCAAGCGGCTCACATTCTCCTTTCCCTTCCTCCCCCACAACAAACCCTCTGTGAGGTGAGTGGGGCTGAGAGACTTCAGAGAAGTGGGACTAGCCCAAGGTCACCCAGCAGCTGCATGTGGAGGAGCGGGGAAGTGAACCCGGTTCACCAGATTACGAGTCTACCGCTCTTAACCACTACACCACGCTGGCTCTCAAGTGTCATGCCCACGTTGACGCAGGGAGCCTGTGTCAGAGGCGGTCGACGGAGCCCAACCCCCCTACAGCCGCGTGCTGCCCCCATCCTCTCGCTCTCTCCTCCGCTCCCCCGGCGGCCATGCAAGCGCCTCGGCTTTACCGTTGCAAATGTGTCGGTCCACGGCCGCCGTGCAATCCACCAGCCTCTCCGGCAGGCCATGACGCTCCCTCTGGCCTGCAGGCAGAGCAGCTGTGCCTCCTGCTGCTGCTCCCTCCAAGGAGAAGGTTTTGCTGGCTGTCAGGCTTGCAAGCTGCCCTGGATAATTAAGATGTGGTCCTTCCTCTCCCTTGCACCTCTCAAAACTGCTGCGCTGTGCCGGAGGGGGGGGGGGGGAGAGATGATGGTGGGAGCACCAGACACAGCAAACTGGGGCATCAGCACCTCCCAGCCCTCTCCTTCTTCAAGGACTAGATTCTGCTGTTCCAGTCTTCGCCTTCCCTTCAAGGGCTTCTGTTTATTTCTTGCTTCCTCAGCCAATGATTTAGTAACCTTCTCATTCTGCCTCATCAGGAATCCAGGCTCTCCACCCCGCTGGCTTCCTTTTGATCCCTCTCCCTCTCCCTCTCCCCCCCCCACCCCCAGCCTCTTCTCTTGGTTAAGAGAGGCATCAGTATGCAGCGCCAAGCGGATTCCTCTATCTCCTCTCTCTGAGGATTTTTTGAACCCTTGGCTGAAGAGCTGTCAATCACAGTGAGAGAGGAAATCAGTGGGAAGGAGGCATCCCTGAAATGAGGGACACCCCCCCCCCCCGCGCTCTCTGGCCAGGGCTGCCTTGTGTTAAAAATTAAATGGAGCAATGCTAAATGGCCATTTGCCCGAATGGGAGGCATAGGAAAAACTGGAGGGGAGGGGGTTGCAGAAGGGCTATGAGGTCACTGGCAGGACACGTGCTCTGCATGCAGAAGGCTCCAGGTTCAACCCTCAGTGGCAGCATCTCCATAGGCAGTGTGGCGTTTGTGGACTGGGACTTGAGAGAGATCAGGGTTCAAATCCGTGAAGCTCAGTGGGTGGCCTTGGGCTAGCTGCTGCCTCTCAGCCGAACCTACCTCGCAGGTATTTAATAAAGCAAATCCATTTTCCCTTAAGCTTCTACTGGCCTTCGCCAAGGTGCGGTCTTCCTTATTAAAGGGACTCGATGGAAACAAATCAGGTGGGTGAAATAAAAGAGAAACTCTGTGGGAGGCAGTGTGGTGCAGTGGTTAGAGCAGGCGTAGGCAAACTCGACCTTCCAGGTGTTTTGGGACTACAACTCCCATGATCCCTAGCTAACAGGACCAGTGACCAGGGATGATGGGAATTGTAGTCCCAAAATATCTGGAGGGCCGATAGGTGGGCAGGAGCAGGGACTGAGCAACAGGAGCTCACCCCGTCGCGGGGATTCGAACCGCCGACCTTCTGATCAGCAAGCCCTAGGCTCTGTGGGTTAACCCACAGTGCCACCTGGGTCCACACAGCCTAGCTAGTTATAAATCGGATGGTTGTGGGCAGTTTTGGAGAATCTCGTGCATGGACTGATCAGCCGAAGGGCGGCACAAACTGAGGCTACCTGGGGGAGTCACGTTGCCGCTTCTTGAGGGCTTCCAAGTCGCAGATTGAAGGAATATGTATATATTCATTGCTGTTTAGAATAAAATCTTTAATCTTCTCACTCACTTGTGTTTTGCATTGCTTCTGAATCTCATTTAAAAGAACCACCTCGCATCTGAGCCTTTTCCCTTGGTGGTTCCCCGTCTGGTTCCTTCCACCCTTCCTCTTTGTCCAACTAGTCCATGACATCAGGCTTGCTTTTCCTTGCTCCACCTTCCTGTCTTCCTTGCAGGCTATTTTGGGTCTTTGTTTTTATCTGTCACCCTCTCACAGTGAGAGTGAGAGATAATAATAATAATAACAAAGGCTGGCGCAGAGACTGTGGCACAGGGCTGGCGTTCCATCTCACGGGGAGTGTCTCTCATTATCCTTTTCTCTAAACTAAAAAATCCCAAACACTGCAGTCTTTCTTCATAGAAGGGTCATTCCATCCCCTCGATCAATTTGCTCGCCCTTTCACGAGCCTTTCCCAACCTTCCAACCCCAGCTTCCACAGTCTCAGTTGGCTTGCTTGGCCAAATAGGAGTTCCAAAACAACATCTCTCCTCCCTGGGAACTCTCCCTGGTCCTGCAGAGCCTGGCTCTCCCCCCTGGCTTGCTGTCTGCTGCTTGCTGCTGAAAAGGTGGGCTACTCCCTGTCTCCTGTGGGAGTGAGTCTGCTCTGGCTCCTGATGGGATGGAGGACCCATTGCCTGCAGGTGCTCCGCTCCCAGCCCCGTCAGGGGAAGCTGAGGTTGCCTCTGGGTCTGGTAACCCTCCAGCCTCTCCTGAGCTGCAGAGGCTCAGGACAGAGAGGCAAAGGGAACTGAGTTCCCGCAGGAGGAGTGCTCGCCTCCAAGCCAGGAGAGGCGAGTCACCAGAGGATTGGGGCCGCCCTATGCCTCGGAGCAGATAAAAGCCGGCCAGCCCCAGCCCCAAGTTGCAGGAGCAACATTGTTGGTTGCCAGTTCCTGCTTGAAACCTGTCCTGCTTTCCTGCCTGAGCTCCTGACCCGCCCTGGTTCCCTGCTTGCCTACCTGTTCCTGACTTTGCCTGACTCCCTGCCCTGCACCCAGCTTCAGTTACTACGGACTGCCTCTGCGACGAACCTCCCCCTCAAGCTTCCCACTTGACCCCTTTAAACGTTACTAAGCTTATTTCTTTCTGAGGTGTCCCCACCTCTAACCTTTGAGGTCCGTCTGTTTTGTTTGTCCCCTCCTAAGTTGGACTGGGGACGACTTAGTAACCGGGGTTCCTTTTGGTCCAGCTGCCCAGACTACGGCCGATATATATATATACAATGCTTTGGGCTCCTGGGGTTATTCTGCCTCTTAGTTTACAGTCCTGGGCCTCTGTTTCCTACAGATCCCTTACTGTCAGTTAGCTAACTGCCACAGCAACTCTGTAACTATATCCAGGCTTCCCCCCTCTAGGGAAACTCCGTGACACAAACTAACCCTTTTTCCAGGTACGTTTTGCCCCTTTCTTGAGTTTATCCCCTCTCAAGCATGTATACATCACTGGACCGAATAAACAACAAGTTTCTCTTGTCTCCACAAAAACAAGTCTTTATTCTTTTAACACAACATAACGTTTCATAATGTTCTCAGTTCTTCAGGTTATTTTCTAAACCACACAGTATAGTTTAGCACTCCTTCAGTATAGCACTTTGCTATTTCTTCATAATCTAGCCTAACCTAAACCTACCCACCACTATCCTGGTCCTAACTCCCTCTTCTCCCAGTCACCACTCACTCCCTCCCTCTTCTCAACTGTCACAACCGCCTTCCCTCCCTTTTAAGCTCGGGATGGTCCCGCCCCTAAAGGATGGTCTGTCACTCAAAGTGAAGGTCAGAGTGTTGCATCTCTGACCACGGACCGGACTTGGACCTCGCCTTTCGGGTAACCCATGGGACCAGCACACCAGCACTATCACTTCCTCCCAACTGATTAGGACATTAAAGACTGTTCTCAGCCATCAAAGAAATTAACAAGAGACAGGGAGGGGGAAGGAACAGAGGCAGGAAGAGTAACCAGGTCAGATCATTAACTCCTCAAAATACCATTTATCTTCTGGATAGATTACCCATACACCCAAAGGTTCCTGGCACTTACCCAGGGTTGGGTTTCCTTGGAATGAAGGTCAGCGGAGACTGCAGTGTCTTTAGCATTTATGGTTTCATTTACACATATCTACAACTTGAGTGGGACGTGGGTGGCGCTGTGTCTAAACCACAGAGCCTAGGGCTTGCCGATCAGAAGGTCAGCGGTTCGAATCTCTGCGACGGTGTGAGCTCCCGTTGCTCAGTCCCTGCTCCTTCCAACCTAGCAGTTCGAAAGCATGTCAAAGTGCAAGTAGATAAATAGGTACCGCTCCGGCGGGAAGGTAAACGGCGTTTCCATGCGCTGCTCTGGTTTGCCAGAAGCGGCTTTGTCATGCTGGCCACATGACCCGGAAGCTGTATGCCGGCTCCCTCGGCCAATAAAGCAAGATGAGCGCCGCAACCCCAGAGTTGTCCGCGACTGGACCTAATGGTCAGGGGTCCCTTTACCTTTACCTTGACAACTTCAGCAGAAGACGGAGGGGCTCCCAGCACTAACACTCCTAAAAAATCTTTCTTCCCCATTAGTCCCAGCTTTGGACCCAGCACGGAGCAAGCAGGTCTCTGTTTCTCCAGCTTCCAGCTCAGCCCTCTCACACAAACCACACCAGCTATTGTTCTAATGGCAACACAGAAAGCTGGACCATTGGTCCATTTAACCCTGTATTGTCTGCTGTGGCTGGAAGTGGCCCTCCAGGATTATAAGCAGGAGACTTACCCCAGTCGTATCTGTTGTTATTGTAGGGATCGGTCTTTACTTATGAGTAAAGACACAGCAAAGACACATGCCCGACTGGCATGATCGTCCAAGATCGTCCGGGAGCTTATCAGCCTCTTCAGCCCGAACATCACAGCGACTGGTGTCGGCAGACATCCAGCACACTCATAAATCAGCAGTAAGTGTGCGCAGCATCGTAACAGACACAGCAGCTCAGCATTTGCAGCTAAAACTACTTTATTATATATTTACAATCACGGAGCTCTTCATCATGACTCCCTCTCTCTGGCATCAGGCAGCCGAGAGAGAACAAAGGATAAGAATCCTATTTAGAGGGTACACAACAATACAAGACTTCCTGTCTGCCGTCACTTCCTCCTTCCACTCTGTGGGATGAAAACATACAGTCATGTGAAACACAATAAGCCCATGACTGAACACAGGGAATGAATCTTATAACAGTATCTAGTGAGGCACTGGGGATTGAACCCGTGACCATTTGTCTGCAAGGGAGATGCTCTACCAGGGAGCTACAGCCCCAAAGCAGAATGGAGAGAAGTGTGTTGGGGAAGGTGTGCTCTGCTTCTAAGCTTTCCCCCGATGCCAAAGTCCTGCTCTTCGGCTGCAGTCATTGTGAAGCAGCGCACAGTGATGCAGAACCTGCCTTTGGGGGACTTCAAAGCTTTAATTAAAACCAGGCTTTTGATCAAATTTGTTCCTCTGATTTCCCTAGAAATTGGGAGAACTCGGGGTTAACGAAAGCTGTTTCCAACATACGTGAGCACAGAAGAAATTGGATTTTTTTGCTCTCCCTCCTCAAGGTAGTCTTGGAGCAGAGTTAACGAGAAGCCCAGGAGAGGTGACCTCCCGTGGCAAAACAAATGCCCCCCTCTCGGATCAGTCAATCCAAAACAGCTTTTCCCAACTTGGTGCCCTCCAAATGTTTTGGACTGCGAAAGATGCCCTCTTGGTAGCCCCACCATCACTGGAAGTTCAGGTAGCAGTGATCCAGGAGAGGGCCTTCTGTGTGGTGGCCCCTAAGTGGTGGAAGTCCCTCCCCAAAGAAGTGTGTCTGGCACCCTCATTCATGGTTTCCATCACATGTGGAAGATGCTCTTTATTGAGCATTCATCCTGATTTGCATATGTGGACATTAGACCATGTCTGGCCTCCCCTGAGCTTTTGTTCTTATTTGTCTGCAATGAGCTTATATGGCTATGAAAATTCACCCTGAATGCCTTGTGGGCATCTTCCCATTTTTAATCCATCCATCCTACACCTTCCATTACATTTTACCATCAATTTCCTCACTACGAAATCTCCATTTTTCCAAAAAGTGGATTTGTTGCATGAGGGTGACACATAACTTTTAACAACAAACAACAAACAACAACAACAACAACACCATGTCCATCTGACTGGGTTGCCCCAGCCACTCTGGGTGGCTTCCAACATATATAACATAGATAAAAACATAATTAATCATTAAAAAGCTTCCCTATACAGGGCTGCCTTCAGATTTCTTCTAAAGTCATCTCTTTGTCATCTGGTGTATTCTAGTTTTTATCCCTTACCCGGTTTAAGTCTTATGTGTTCAGTTTATCTGTATGTTTTATCTTATGCTGGTCTAAACAAAATAATAATAATAAAAAATTCCTTCCAGTAGCACCTTAGAGACCAACTAAGTTTGTTCTTGGTATGAGCTTTCGCGTGCATGCACACTTCTTCAGATACACTGAAACAGAAGTCATCAGACCCTTATATATACCGGTAGTGAGAGGGTGGGGAGGGGTATTACTCAGAAGGGTGGTGGGAATGGGTGATTGGCTGATAGGTGTGGTAAACCTGTTGACTACTGCAATTGGTCTTACAGGAAAAAGCAAGGGGTGAGATGGCTAAAAAGAGCTTTATCATGTATAATGAGATAAGAATCCAATGTCTTTGTTCAGACCAGGTCTCTCCATGGTTTTAAGCTTGGTAATGAGTTGCAATTCAGCAACTTCTCTTTCCAGTCTATTTCTGAAATTCCTTTGCAATAAGACAGCTACTTTGAGATCTTGTATAGAGTGTCCTGGGAGATTGAAGTGCTCTCCTACTGGTTTCTCTGTCTTGCGATTCCTGATGTCAGATTTATGTCCATTTATCCTTTGGCGTAGCGTTATGCTGGTCTGTGACCAAGATACATTTTGCTTGTTTGTTTGATTGATTGATTGATTGGAAGGAGGGCTTTCCACAGGATGGGCGCCACCACCAAGAAGCCATCACTATCAATGGCTCCTAGCCACAGGGCTTCTGCTCTCCCTGCAAAGCTGGAGGCAGCCATACTTCTGAATTCCAGTTGCTGCAAACCACAGGAAGGGAGAGGGCTCTTGTGCTCAGATCCTGCTTGCTGGTTTCCCATTGGGGCATCTGGTCGACCACTGTGAGACCAAGATGCTTGACAAGTAATTGATATAGAAAACAGCAAACCAGTGATATTTTAGGGAGCAGGCTAGCAGCCGGGGCCCATTACTAACATCATAGGAGCCTACAAAACTCAAAATGTACATCCAGGGTTTTTTTCCCCTTTAATTTTTTTTGGGGCCCCCAAGACAGTGGGGCCCTAAGCTATAGCTTGTTTAGCTTATACGTAAATCCAGCACTGGGCCTAATCCAGCAGCCGCTTCTTAAATTCTCACTTTAACTGCACTGGTTTTCAATTTAATTCCTCCCACAAAATTACTGACAGTCTGGGAGCACCCTGGATGCTATATTAATCTGTTCTGCAATCAGATGCATTTTTTATAATGATATCTATATCAGTGTTTATTACTTGGGCTAAAGATAGATGATCACAATAAGTGACAAAACACGATTGTCCCACCGTGTATTATTATTATCCTCACCAAAGGTTCAAAATAGATCTTGGCAGCTGCAGAACTTGGAACGGCAAGATGTGCACTGCATGGTGCCTGGATGTTTGCGAGCACCAGATTTATATGCAAGTGGAAAAGAGAAGAGGCATCTGCTCCCCTTCGCTGCCCACACACCCCGTCCCTGGCAGAGGCTCAACTACGGGGCAGGAGCAGAGCGATAAAGAAAGGCAATAAGAGACACCTCCCACCAACTTTAATGTGTTGTCTCCAGAACTGATAAAGAGGATAGACAATGAATTCAACAGGGGGGGGGGGACTCGAGGAAGTCAACAGAAAGATGAACTTGAGGAAAGGAAGAATATCTGGCCTATAGAAAAGGGCCAGACCTAAGCAATGATATTGTGTATGTTAATTATGTTAAATGCGAAATGTTTATTGTATTTCCAGGTGAGAGAGGGGATTGGAAATTTGCTTCCCCCAGTGAGGGGGGGGGGAGGATGAAAATTTAACGGTATTGTAATGTGCTTAAAGGGACCCAGGTGGCGCTGTGGGTGAAACAACAGAGCCTAGGGCTTGCTGATCAGAAGGTCGGCGGTTCGAATCCCTGCGACGGGGTGAGCTCCTGTTGCTCGGTCCCTGCTCCTGCCCACCTAGCAGTTCGAAAGCACGTCAAAGTGCAAGTAGATAAATGGGTACCGCTGCAGCGGGAAGGTAAACGGCGTTTCTATACACTGCTCTGGTTCGCCAGAAGCGGCTTAGTCATGCTTGCCACATGACCCGGAAGCTGTACGCCAGCTCTTGGCCAATAAAGCGAGATGAGCGCCGCAACCCCAGAGTTGGACACGACTGGACCTAATGGTCAGGGGTCCCTTTACCTTTACCTAATGTGCTTAAAACTGTTAAAATCAATAAAAAAAATGGAAAAAAAATGTGTTGTCTCCAGGAGGCAAGAATTAGGACAAGATTAAAGGTAAAGGGACCCCTGACCATTAGGTCCAGTCGTGGACGACTCTGGGGTTGCGGCGCTCATCTCACTTTACTGGCCGAGGGAGCCGGTGTACAGCTTCCAGGTCATATGGCCAGCATGACTAAGCTGCTTCTGGCGAACCAGAGCAGCGCACGGAAACACCGTTTACCTTCCCGCCAGAGCGGTACCTATTTATCTACTTGCACTTTGACGTGCTTTCGAACTGCTAGGTTGGCAGGAGCAGGGACCGAGCAACGGGAGCTCACCCCGTTGCGGGGATTCAAACCACCAACCTTCTGATCGGCAAGCCCTAGGCTTGCACCTCAAAGACTGGATGTTATGAGTTTTGGGGATGATTCCCCAAGTCTCTTCCAGTTCTCAGGATCCTGTATCTGTGAGGGTGTTTGCCAAACCAGTCCCTTTGTCTAGGTCAGGCACGTCCAACAGGTAGATCGTAATCTACCGGTAGATCACTGGACGTCTGTGGTAGATCACTGGTAGATCACCGGCTCCCCCAAAGAAGCTAAACAACTTTGGCTCCCCTAAAAAAAAAACTCATTTTTTTTTTGCCCTGCACCAAAAAAACCCCCCAGGGATTTCCTTGTCCCTAAAAAAACCTCAACAACAATTTTGACCTGAATGCCTAAAAAACGGGGCTTTCCTCCTCCCCAAAAGAGCTCAACAACTTTGACCTGAACCCCCCAAAAGGGGGCAGATCACTGCCAGTTTTTAACTCTGTAAGTAGATCAGTCTCTTGGGAGTTGGCCACCCCTGGTCTAGGTAATGACTTTGACTGACTAGCTAAACACCACAATTAGCCTAACCAAACAAAGGTAGATAGCCGTGTTGGTCTGTCATAGTCAAAGAAAAAAAAAAAAAAATCTTCCAATAGCACCTTAGAGACCAACTAAGTTGTTCTTGGTATGAGCTTTCGTGTGCATGCACACTTCTTCAGATACAAAGACAGCAGTGTTGGTCTGTCATAGTCAAAACAAAATAAAAAAAATTCCTTCCAGTAGCACCTTAGAGACCAACTAAGTTTGTTCTTGGTATGAGCTTTCGTGTGCATGGTATCTGAAGAAGTGTGCATGCACACGAAAGCTCATACCAAGAACAACTTAGTTGGTCTCTAAGGTGCTACTAGAAGATATTTTTTTATTTTATTTTGCTTTGCCTAACCAAACAAGTTGCTCTGTGCCATAAAACAAAGGTTTTCAACCTTTTTGGGTCCACAGCTCCCTTGACCAACTGCATCCTTTCTGCGGCACCCCGGGGGGGGGGGGGCTCAGGAACCTAGTTATGTCCCCTGCTTGCCTGCAGAGCTGGCAGCCTCTCACCCTTTTTCTAACAACCTCCCTTGTGGAGTGTTCCCTCAGCCTCCTCTCCCCTCTCCTTGGGAGTCCTCCGAGTAGCGCTGCTGCAGCCCCTGGTCTCTGAGCTGTTCCCCCTCCTGCCCCAAAGACAGGTGTCTCTTTACACTTCCCCACAGGGGCCTGGGACTTGTCTGTCCATTCCCAACTGCAAGGGCTGGTGGACTGGCTGTCTGGGCTGCCTTCGCCTGCTTGCTTGCCTACTCAAAGGCCTCCTCAGCTCCTGGCAACCAACACCCCCTGGCCAGCCCCAGAGGCACCATTCTCCTGGGGAACATGTAGCCAGGGCTGCTGCAACAAACAGCTGTGCAAGGAAGAGAGGGACAGAGGCCAGTGTTGCCCACAGCACCCCTGACCATCATTCAGGGCACCCCAGGGTGCCATGGCACATGGGTTGAAAACCACTGCCATAAAACATTTTTGGGGGAGTGGGCTTTCCTCCAGCAACTTCACTTACCTGTGAGGTAGGAAAACAAGAGTTTGGGGGTGTGATCTGAGCTGGAAGCAGACTGGAAGCTGGAGACACAGAGACCTGCTTGCTCTGTGCTGGTTCCAAAGCTGTGACTAACAGAGAAGCAAGATCTGCTGGGGTGTCAATGCTGGAAGCCCCTCCATTGTAGGCTCAGGTTCCATATATGGGTAGATAAAACCAAATATCCTAAAGCCATCACAGTCTCTGCTGACCAGACGCTCTGAGTTGCACCCCAACATTGGCTGGGGGGCATCGCTTGTGCATGGTGTTACACATGCACCACCACCCCAATCCGGCCAGGCCAACTCGGCCCGCCACCCCCCATCCATCCATTGGGGCTGGGGCCTTCCTTGAAAATATAGGGGGGCTCACCTTCGGGAGGGCCCAGATGGTGCCCCTGTTGCTGACCTTCGTTCCAAGAAAACCAAACTTGGATAAGCATATATCTCTGTGTCTTCACCTTCCAGGTCTGTTCACCCCCCAAAACTCTGGCTCTTGTTCTTCAACCTAGCAGGTAGACAAGGGTGTGTGTGGAGCCCCCATTAGCCTGGAGGGACCCCATCACTCTTTTGACCTGGTTGATTCTTTTGAGATGTTGATGAGGACACTGAAGTGGCCAGGGAAGGTCTTTGTCTTACAGAGCAACTCCTCTGACTAGTTCAGCAATAGAATCCTCTTTTAGATTCCCTCCCTCGCTGGGTACAGGACCCCAGGGATTAGTCCCAGAGCACCATCCAGACTGACCACCGAAACTCACAACAGTACATAACAAATATCTCTATGCAGTGTACAGAAAACTAAAGCAAAGAACTTGAACGACAACAAACATTGCAAAACTACTCCGATATAAAAATGCTCCATTGATACAAAGGTCAGTAATCCATATAAGAGAAGTGTCAGTTCCTTCTCCTCCAGGGGTTGGTCTAAATGACCCTCGGGATTCCTCCCAACTCTACAATTCCTTCTGACACACCTTCCCTTTCTATCCATCCACCTGGGCTCTCACCCAGGGCCCAAGCAGAATCACAAATTACCCACTGACATCCCACAAAGAGGAAGGTTTCTCGAACCTGCGGACATCGCCTTAGTCTCTCTGTGAATCTTTCACACAGAAAGAGACCCAGGAAGTCAAGCCAACGCATCGATCCCCATCATGACTCTCCCCTCGGTTTCAGAGTCCGCTGCCCTGGCCTCTAGCAGCCACCAGGTCCACCCTCTTCTCCTTACCTGCCATTGTGGGATCCAGGATGGGTTCCTGCTGTTGCCTTGTTGGAAGAGATCTCGCCCTGCTCTGCCTCGGAGACCTTCTGGGAAGCCAAACCCTGGAAAGCTCAGAGCCACAGAGACAGATGGAGAAGCTGGCAGAAGGCGGCAGCTTGCTCCCTTTCAACAAGTTGCTCAGAAAACCTGGACTCGCTCTTCAAATCCACCAGGCCCCCCTGGGGACTTGTTTGTGGACTGCAGCACCCATCTGCCACCGATCGAAGTGGGCACACCCGTCTCCCGTCTGCTTTGCCTCGGAGGACCAGGGCAAATTGCCACCTGGTTCAGTGGCAGGCCAGAGACCCGTGTCCTGCACTGCAGGGGGGGGGGGTCAAACACTTCTCCTTTGGCACTACGAAGATCCAGAACAACAGGGTGCCAAGTGCAAAAGTCTGGGCTGCAGAGGTGGGAGGCCCCTTGAGCCCACGGCAGTGTGCATGCCACCGTGCCCAGCTCGGAGGAGGCTGGTGGAGTGAGCTCCTTTGTCAAGCCACGTTCCTCCCTAGACTCCTGACACCCACCTGCTGCCTTGCGGGCTGCCCACTGCTGTTTCCATGGACACGGGTCGCAGCAGCTGTCAGTGCCAGCAGGGTCTCGGCGACGCGAGGGACCCAGTCATCCAAGCAGTGAATCCACGGCGGAAGGCCGTCTCCCGCAGGCTCGGATTCTGCTCTGCAGGGGGAAAGAGGGTTTCAATGGGAGCAGGCCATGTCCCCTGCTTCGTCTGCCGGCGATGGAGAAAAGAGATGCATGCAAACACACACACCAGGAGTAAACTTTTGGGAAAGGTGCTGGCGAGTCAGCTACGATTCCTCCAGGCCGGCTGCCTCCCTTGCTCAGAGAAAAAATGGAAGAGGCAGGCAGAGCATCCAAGATATCGAATGCAGGTTTATTATTAGAACAAGGGGACGCTGAAGACATGCTGTCAGCCAACGCTCTCCAGCTGTCCCCGTGGGTGGCATGACGTTGGAGGAATTTGGAAGCCGAAGAAGGAGAGATAGAGAGGTGGCGTTTTGGACTCGGGCTCCTCTGTTTTAGGGAAGGACCATAGCTCAGTGGTAGGGCATCTGTTTGGCATGCAGAAGGTACTCTTGCCTGAGGTCCGGGAGGGCTGCTGCCAGTCCGGGTAGACAGTACTAAGCTAGAGGGACTAGTGGTCAGTTTAAGCTGCTTTCATTGTTTCTGAAGTTTCCTTCCTCATCTCTCCAGCAACTGTGACCCAGCAAGGGACAGGGAACTTCAAAGAATTGCAGAGTTGGAAGGGACCCCCAAGGGACATCTGGTCCAACCCCCAGCAATGCAGCTGAAGAATCCCTGGAAGCAGTGGCGAAGCTGCATGCTCCGGCACCCGGGGCAGAGAGCAGGCAGGGGCGTGGCTGGCACGCATCCCGGGGGGCATGGTGTGCGTCTCTGGGGCTTGGCATGCCAACCACGGGGGTGTGGCGTGCATCCCGGGGGCATGGCGAACTGCCCATGGGGGCATGGTGTGCGTCCTGCGGGGCATAGAATAGAATAATAGAATCCTAGAGTTGGAAGAGACCACAAGGGCCATCCAGTCCAACCCCCTGCCAAGCAGGAACACCATCAAAGCATTCCTGACAGGTGGCTGTCAAGCCTCTGCTTAAAGACCTCCAAAGAAGGAGACTCCACCACCCTCCTTGGCAGCAAATTCCACTGTCAAACAGCTCTTACTGTCAGGAAGTTCTTCCTAATGTTTAGGTGGAATCTTCTTTCTTGTAGTTTGAATCCATTGGTTCAGGTCCTCCTCTTTGGAGCAGCAGAACTCCTCCGCTCACTCTTCCGTGGGGCAGCACTTCAGATATTTGAACAGGGCTCTCATATCTCCTTTCAGTCTCCTCTTTTCCAGGCTAAACATACCCAATTCCTTCAACCATTCCTCACTAGGTTTGGTTTACAGTCCAAGATGGTCCTGATCATCTTGGTTCCCCTCCTCTGCACACCTTCCAGCTTGTCAACATCCTTCTTAAATGGTGGCACCCAGAACTGGACAAAGGACTCCAGGTGTGGTCTGACTAAGGAAGAACAGAGCAGTACTATGACTTCCCTTGATCTAGACACTATATTTCTGTTGATGAAGCCTAGAATAGCATTCACTTTTTTCCATGGTGCCTCACACTGTTGACTCATGTTAAGCTTGAAGTCTACTAAGGCCCCTAGATACATGTTGATTCATTTCTCATTTAAGGATGAGCCCATCTCATATGCACTTTCCAAAGCAATATGAAAACTGAAACACAGAAACATCCATAGAAATGCACACTTCTCTGAATTGTGCAATGCATTTTCCACTTAAGTAGTGTTCACCAGTTTGGTACACTTGTTATGAATGTTGGACTAGGGACTGGGAGACCAGGATTTAAATTCCCAGCCAGCCATGAAACTCACTGGGTGACCCTGGGCTACCTTTCAGCCTAGCCTACCTCACAGGGTTGTTGCGAGGATGAAATGAAGAGGGGGAGAACTGTGTGCCCCACATTGAGCTCCCTGGCAGTTCAGACCCCTTGAGAGTACACCAAGAAGCTGCAGACTCTGCACCCCTAGGGTAGACAATTGGAGGCCTTTGCACCAGGTGATTCACCCCCCCCCTAGTAATCCTCATGTATGTTAGTTTAGCAATGGTTCTGCCTTTTTCTGTGGCACCACAATTTAGGGAGGATATTGACAAGCTCGGGGTGTGTGGGTGTGTGCAAAGGAGATGACCAAGATGATCAAGTTCCTGGAAATGAAGCCGTATGAGGAATGGTTGAGGGAGCTGGGTAGGTTTAGCCTGGAGAAGAGGAGACTGAGGGGAGATATGAGAGCCATCTTCAAATATCTGAAGGGCTGTCAGATGGAAGAGGGAGCGAGCTAGTTTTCTCCTGCTCTGGAGAGTAGGGCCCAAACCAAAGGATTCAAATCCCACGAATGGAGATTCCGACTGAACATTAGGAAGATCTTTTTGACGGAAAGAGTTGTTTGACCATGGAATGGACTTACTTGGAAAGTGGTGGACTCTTCTTCAGTGAAGGTTTTCAAGGAAAGATTAGATGGCCACCTGTCAGGGATTCTTTAGCTTGGACTAGATGACCCTCAGGGTCCCTCCTAACTCTACAATTCTAGGATTCTCTGATGATAAATGCCATTTTGCTCCATTTTGACCTGGCATTGCTGTCCCCCACTCTCACCAACCTCCCCCCAAAAACCTCCTTCTGATCTGGGCCAATTCCCAATTCCTGTGTGTTTCACGGATGCAGCTGTTACTTCACACACCTTTGCTGCCTGTGGACAATTGATGATCATGGAGCAATATTTGTCTGACTTGGAGCCAGACATGGTGAGGAAGCAGAAATCAGCGGTGAGACCACAGGATCCCCACCTTGCCTGCTGCATCTTGCACTTCAGTCTCTTAGGAAAGGATGCTGAAGCACATGCCAGTTAAAACCAAAGGAAAGTCACAGTATGGAGAGGAACTGGCAGAGCCCCCACCCCACCCCAGCGCCCCTTTTCATACTAGGCACCCACACAGAGGTTTCCAATGCTTGCATTTATTGAAAGGAAAAGCTAAAGCAAATGAGCAGGCAAATCCCATCCTAAACACAGTTACACAGATGCCAGCCTCACTGAGCACAGCAGGACTTGCTCTGGAGTAAACGGGCAGAAAGGATTGGGCTGTGACGGATCCTTCTCAGAATCGCCTTCAGAAGCAGCAGCAGCAGCAGTGAGCAAAGAGTCTCTGCAGAGGTCCAGTCAAGGCAGCTCCATCTCCAGAGAATAATAATAATAATAATAATTTATTATTTATACCCCGCCCATCTGGCTGGGTTCCCCCAGCCACTCTGGGCGGCTTTCAACAAAGCATTAAAATACAATAATCTATAAAACATTAAAAGCCTCCCTAAACAGGGCTGCCTTCAGATGTCTTTTAAAGGTCTGGTAATTGTTGTTCTCTTTGACATCTGAAGGGAGTACGTTCCACAGGGCGGGTGCCACTACCGAGAAGGCCCTCCTGCCTGGTTCCCTGTAACTTGGCTTCACGCAGCGAGGGAACCGCCAGAAGGCCCTCGGCACTGGACCTCAGTGTCCGGGCTAACCGATGGGGGTGGAGACGCTCCTTCAGGTATACTGGACCGAAGCCATTTAGGGCTTTAAAGGTCAGCACCAACACTTTGAATTGTGCTCGGAAACGTACTGGGAGCCAGTGTAGGTCTTTCAAGACCGGTGTTATGTGGTCTCGGCGGCCGCTCCCAGTCACCAGTCTAGCTGCCGCATTCTGGATTAGTTGTAGTTTCCGGGTCACCTTCAAAGGTAGCCCCACGTAGAGCGCATTGCAGTAGTCCAAGCGGGAGATAACTAGAGCATGCACCACTCTGGCGAGACAGTCCGCGGGCAGGTAGGGTCTCAGCCTGCGTACCAGATGGAGCTGGTAGACAGCTGTCCTGGATACAGAATTAACCTGCGCCTCCATGGACAGCTGTGAGTCCAAAATGACTCCCAGGCTGCGCACCTGGTCCTTCAGGGGCACAATTACCCCATTCAGGACCAGGGAGTCCTCCACACCTGCCCGCCTCCTGTCCCCCAAAAACAGCACTTCTGTCTTGTCAGGATTCAACCTCAATCTGTTAGCCGCCATCCATCCTCCAACCGCCTCCAGACACTCACACAGGACCTTCACCGCCTTCACTGGTTCTGATTTGAAAGAGAGGTAGAGCTGGGTATCATCCGCATACTGATGAACACCCAGCCCAAACCCCCTGATGATCTCTCCCAGCGGCTGCATATAGATGTTAAAAAGCATGGGGGAGAGGACAGAACCCTGAGGTACCCCACAAGTGAGAGCCCAGGGGTCTGAACACTCATCCCCCACCACCACTTTCTGAACACGGCCCAGGAGGAAGGAGCGGAACCACTGTAAAACAGTGCCCCCAGCTCCCAAACCCTCTAGACGGTCCAGAAGGATGTTATGGTCGATGGTGTCAAAAGCCGCTGAGAGATCCAGCAGAACTAGGAAACAGCTCTCACCTTTGTCCCTAGCCCGCCGGAGATCATCGACCAGCGCGACCAAGGCAGTTTCAGTCCCATGATGAGGCCTGAATCCCGATTGGAAGGGATCCAAATGGTCCGCATCCTCCAGGCGTGCTTGGAGTTGTTCAGCAACCACTCGCTCAATCACCTTGCCCAAGAATGGAAGATTTGAGACTGGGCGATAGTTGGCCATATTGGCCGCATCCAAAGATGGTTTTTTAAGAAGCGGTTTAATAACCGCCTCTTTTAGCGGGTCTGGGAAGGCTCCCTCGCAAAGAGAAGCATTCACCACCCCGCAAAGCCCATCGCCCAGCCCTTCCCGGCTAGCTTTTATAAGCCAGGATGGACAAGGATCAAGGAGACAGGTGGTTGGTTTCACTCGTCCAAGCAGCCTGTCCACATCCTCGGAGAGAAGAAACGGGGTGGACTTCCTTTCGTCAGAGATGATGCGTGATGGGTCTGCTGTAGCGTTAAATGATAAAGAGAGGAAACACTGAATATTGGGGGTGCTGAAAACAGGCCAGGTACCCCCTGAAGACCAAAGAGCCAAATGCTATTGGAATTGGGATTTCACATGGTGGAGGAGGCGGGTTCAGTTCAGACTTTCTGCTGGATGTACAGAAGTCGGGAGAGATCACCATCCCGAACCCAAACTGCTCTGTGCACTTTCTGGATCTGATGGGAGATATATGCCAAAACATCTGGTGGCCACCTGGTTGACCAAGGCTGAACTCCAAGTGGCTCCAAATGTCACCAGAGAATTCTCAAGGTCCAAATCCAAAACAGTAAATTTAGCATTCGGGAGAATCTAGCAAGTGCCCCCCCTCCATGGCTGTTAAGGGTCAAAGACAGGGGGAAGAAGGAGAGCTGTAACTCCAGCCTTTGGGGTCCTGTCTCTTTGAAATGTCACAGACTTATTTCCAGGCACAGGTATGGTTTTGCATATAACTCACCTTAGCTGCGCTTGCAGCAAGGCCTGTCTCCTGAACACTTCGAAATCTCTTTCTCGCCCTTGTTGCAGGTTTTTCTGCAGCTGCCCCCATTCTTCTGGCATTCCTGGGTGGGACGTTGAGCTCCGGTGAAATCTGCAGGGCAAAGCGAGGAGGAAAGTAAATTTTGAGAGAGAGAGAGAGAGAGAGAGAGAGAGAGAGAGAGAGAGAGAGAGAGAGAGGGAGAGAGATGCAACTACCAAGGAGAGAAGCGACCTGGTAAGGCTGCTCCGTCTCCCAGGACTGACCTTCTACACCTTCCACCCTTTGTTCCTCAACAGCCCTGCTGGCCAGGACATCTGGAGGGCACCAGGTTGGGGGAGGCTGGTGCAGGATGAATGCAGGGAAGGAGGCTGGGATAGGGAGTGAGACCCTCCCCTCCCCCCTGCGCCTTCAGAAGGAGGGCTGACCCAAGGCAATCACTGGAATCCTTGGGGCCACTAGCAACCTTGGAGAGAGAAGACCCTTTGCCCAGGAAACTGGCCCACTCTCTTCCACACCACAAAGCTGAATCTACTGAAATGTGTTATTACTTATTTTATGGCAGCAGTTTCTTTGTAATGGATCCCATACTTTAAGATTGTGATGGAAATCATATCCTAAGAGTTTGGCTGCTGGATCAGGCCAAAGGGGACCCATCTAGTCCATCAACCTGGTCTCACAGTGGCCAACCAGATGCCCCATTTGGGAAGTTCTCAAGGGAGACAGAGGGGCAAGAAGACTCCACCCTTCCCTTTGGGATTCCCTGCAAGTGGTATTCAGAGGAGGTTTAAAAGGAATAAATCTAAGAAGCATCTGAGAAGGTCATACCTGGAGCCAGCAGCATCAAGAAGAGGACGGCAACAGAGAGGAGGCAGAAGATCTTCATGGCTGGATGTTGGTGGGAATTCTGGAGATGCTGAAGCCAAGTGGAAGAGCAGTTGTCTGGGGAAGGAGAGGTCCCTCTACTTATACCGGTAGGTGGATGGAGGACTGTTGAAACCTTGTGGGAAGCCAAATGTCTCTTACAGGATAGATGTCACAATCCCTGCGGGGCAGAAGAACATGAGAATTGCCATCTGGATTGCAGTAATGCTCTTGTGCAAAACCACATATGGAAGTATGACCACAAACCAGGCTAGTGTCACTGACTGTCAAAAAGAGGGAAATGGAGTTGTTTCTAAAATGTTGCCCTCAATGAAGGAATTTTCCAAGTATGTATTGAGATTACAAATATTTTATTTCTTGGAGGAGAGCTACTGGCCATAATAGCTCCCTCCACTGTTGGCGTCTGTAGGCCTCTGTATGCCAGTTCTCAGAATCAGAAGCGAGGGGGTTGCTCTTACTCCCATGTGTGTTTCCATTGGCTTCTGGTTATTCCTGTGAGAACAAGATGCTTGGATCTTGCAGGCCATTGACCTGATCCAGCAAAGTTCTTCTAATGCCCTTTGCAGAGATAAAGTTTATTCAGATGATACGTTGTTATTTTTTTTTTAAAAAAAGGTCCTTCACAGCACACTGTTAAAGTATTTACTTTGCTCCTTCGAACATAGTGCTTAGGTGGCAAGCCTATTTGGGCTCACCAACGGAGGCTGATGGACCCTGATAGATTCAGTCAGGCCTTGTGGGAATCTGCTCCCCCTGGTGGCTCATTGGGTGAGCTTGTTGAGGGTTGTAATACTCGGCTCTTGGAGGCCATCAATGAGATTGCACTCAGACGCCCTCTGCGACCCCGCAGAAACTAGGCTCCCTGGTTCACTGAGGAGCTCCGGAAAATGAAGCGGGACCTCAGACGGCTAGAGTGAGTATGGCGGAGCGCCCACGACGGAGCATCAATAATATCCTATAGGACGCTTATAAATTCTCAGCCTGCATTGAATCCGCTAGCTCTCGCCCGGCCCAACATTTTAGTATAAGTGGGTCTCTAACATCCTTAGAGGAACGGCCAAATTTAAATATGAATCTGACACACAGCTGTGAGGCATTTGCGAGCTTTTTCGCGGAGAAAGTCTTGTTGCTCCGCCATAACTTCCCTGCCAACTTGGATACAATAACAGAACTGGACGCCCCTCGAATGTCTTCGGGTCCAGTATTGGACCACTTTGATTGGATACTCTCAGCCGATGTGGACAGACTCCTCTAACCGAATTTGCCAATGCTCTCATTTTTGCTTCTGTTTTCAGTTTGTTCTGTATTTTAGTGGTTGGATCGATGTTGCTTCTATCCTTTCAGCAAATCTTTTGTGGACAGAAAAAAGCAGGGCATGCATTTTAAAAATGGGAATATTTCCAAGGCACAGAGGATTTAAATAATCTTGGGAGAACACAGCTATGTTATTATTACTATCATATGTTTTATATCTATGCTATCTTTTTTATGCATGACTGTGACATAGTATGTGTTGACGACAAGATACAACAGAAAAGCCAAACAAAAAAACAAAGGGGGAAGACCAGAGATCTGGACACAGATCACAACTCACACCTGTCCACACCTGTCTTTGCAACCTCGTGCCTCAGATGTTTGGGACTACAACTCCCATCACCCCCAGCGTGCAGGAGGACCATGTGAGGCTGAGGGAACCTTTTCCAACTTTACAATCTTCTTCTTTATGTGAGGCAACCAGAACTGCGCAGGATTCCAAATGTGGTCACACCATAGATTTGCACAATGGCAAGATGATATTGGCAGTTCCCATTCCTATCCGTTTTCTAATGATCCCTTGCATGGAGTCCATCTTTTCCACAGCTGCCGCACACGGGGCCCACATCTTCTTGGAGCTCTTTACTATGACTCCAAGGTCTCATTGCTAGTCAGTCACCACCAGTTCACACCCCATGAGGGTACACCAAGTACCAGGGCTCTGGACCCCTACAGTTTGTTGACCCTTGAGGGCCTTCACACCAAGTTATCCAGTTTTCCATCAGTAATCCTCATGTGTGTTAATGAAGTCCTAGTTCCACTCTCTTCTGACTTGGTCAGACCCCACCTAAAGTCCTGTGCCCAGTTCTGGGCACCGCCATTTAAGAAGGATGTTGACAAGCTAGAAGTTGTGCAGAAGAGGGCGACCAAGAGGATCCAGGGTCTGGGAGTGAACCCTGATGAGGAATGGTGGAATGGAGGAATGGGGTAGGTCATGCTTAGCTTGGATAAAATGGGATCTGAGAGCCATCTTCAAATATCTCAAGGGCTGCCTCATGAAAGATAGAGCAGACTTGCTTTATGCTGCTCCGGAAGGTAGGGCCCAAACCAATGGATTCAAATTCCATGAATGGAGATTCTGACTGAACATTAGGAAGATCTTTCTGAGGGTAAGAGTTGTTTGACTGTGGAATGGACTCCCTCAGAAGGTGGTGCACTCTACTTCAGTGGGGATTTTCAAGCAGTGATTGGATGGCCACCTGTCAGGGATTCTTTAGCTTGGACTAGATGACCCTCAGGGTCCCTTCCAACTATGAAAAATGCCATTTTGCTCCATTTTGACTTGGCATTGCTGTAACCCACTCTCACCAATCCCACCCCCCAACCTCCTTCTGATCTGGGCCATTTCTCATTTCCACTGTGTTTCACGGAAGCAGCTGTTACTTCACACACCTTGGCTGCCTGTGGACATTCGATGATCATGGAGCAATGTTTGTCTGGCTTGGAGCCAGACATGGTGAGGAAACAGAACTCAGTGGTGAGACCACCTGCATCTTGCACTTCAATCTCTCAGGAAAGGATGCTGAAGACATCCCATGTCTGTGCAGGTTGCAAAAGATGAGCAGATGCCCTGTAAGTTTCACAGGACAGGACACAGCACAGACCAACAGCTCACGGCCAACACTAATACTCCTCAATAATAATAATAATAATAATAATAATAATAATAATAATATGAGAGTGTGACCCTTATTTTGAGCCCCCATCTCTCTCCCACGGACAGATAAATTCACAACAGTGCACACAATTTCATACCCATGCCTGTCATCGCCAACAAAATCAAAACCAAGTGTTGATTCTGTGCTACAAGTAAACTGCAAACAGCACAACAAACACATTCAGACCATTTGGAAAAAGAGGGTAAAACCTGCCCTTCCTTTGGAAAAATGGAGATGGAGTCGGATCGAGGGTATGGAAGGGCAATGGAACAGTTAGGTGCTGGAATGATTGGGTTGTTTCCAAGGCTGCTGTCCTGTTCAGGCAAGAGATTTCTGCTTGATATAGGACATTTCCCTCCTCTCCCCTGAAGACTCCCCCCAGGAACCTCAAAATCTGCTCTAAAGATTGGAATGACTCTCCAGATCAGATTCTGGTGGTTCCTGGGGGGAGAGATGGGTTTAGGGCAGTGTTTTCCCACATAAGGTGCGGGGGAGGGGTGCTGAGTTTTGTCCTTGCACCAGGCGCCACTGAAATTTGAAAGACTAACGTCCACCACTGTCCAGGGAGAGGAGATGAATCAGGAGTCAATTTGTGAATTTGGAGACAAGCCATTGAGTTGCAGATGGTGGTGAGAAAGCCCAGACAGAAATGATAGTATGAGATGTGGATCTGAATGACTTAGCATGAGAAGAGCCCTGAAATGGACCAGCCCAAAGGCCTGTCTAGTCCAGCATCCCTTACTCTCCCCCACAAGCTCACACTCTCTTTTGTAAACCAATGAGAGGCTGTTTTCACAAGCAAGCAGCATAGAAATGCAAAAACTCCCAGCAGCTTCAACATCACATGGTCCTGCATGGGGCGATGGGAGTAGAAGTCCCAAACATCTGGAAGGCACCAGGTTGGTGAAGGCTGTGATGTGACCTGTGTCCAGATCTCCCATCTTCCCCCTTCCTCCATCCCAACAAGGGCTTCAAGACTGGTGTTCTCGCTCTTTGTCACAGTGGACATTTCTTTTGTTGTCCACCAGCATCACACTCTCCAATCTTAATTTGGGAATGGAATAGTTGCTTTGGAAGGTGATAATCAGGCAACCAACGAAGTTGATGTTGAAGTATCATTGCTTTGACACTGGTGAGGGGGCAATAGCAAAGATCCTTCAGCATCCAAAATAAACCAAAAATTGGAAGTAGAAGAATGTCATATGGATATTAATTTATTTATAAATAAGCCCATTGTTTTTTTGGCCCACATCAAACACTGAAATGCAAATTTGAAGGAAACTGTAAGAATCTTTGAGAAGATATTCCTTTCTCCCCGCCCCCCCCCCCCCGCTACTTGTCCTCCAAATACAGAAAAGGAAAGGCATGGCCTCAAACAGATGCTAAAAAAAAATCACACTGTTATTTTCAATGGATTGCTTGCTAGTGGGGTCCTCTTTGAGTTTTGGCCAGGGAAATGGGAGACATTAAATTCAGCTGGCAATCTCCAGTCACATAACGGGTACCCAAAGCCATACAGTGGTGTACCAGTAGCCATTGAGACTTTCAAAACCATCTAATTGGTGGCACTATCTCCTGTAGGAATAACCTCAATTCTTTAACTGTGAAGGATCTTTTTTTGTACTTTTGTACTGTGAAGGATCTTTTTTTAATGCATTATATGAAGAAACCTTAACTCTGCAAAGGGCATAAGGAAATCCCTGCTGGATCAGACCAGCAGCCTACAAGAGTCATTGTTGGGAATGGTAATAAGAAGGCTACCAGAAACACACATGTGAGAAACAGCCATGCCCTCGCTTGTGATTCTGAGCAACTGGGGTTCAGAGACCTTCAGACTCCAGCAGTGGAGGAGAAACAGAGCCATGGGGGGCCAGGATCCCTGATAGCCCTCTCCCCCAAGAATGTGCTTTTCCTCTATTAGCTTCATGGTAAACTCCATGCATAGCTTGGAAATTAATTCTCCTACGGCATTGTTTTAGAAACAACTCTCTCTGAATCTCTTTGCCTGTCAGTGACACTAGCCTGGCTTGTGGTCATACTTCCATATGTGGTTTTGCACAAGAGAATTACTGAAATCCAGACGGCAAATCTCATCTTCTTCTGCCCCGCAGGGATTGTGACATCTATCCTGTAAAAGACATTTGGTTTCCCACAAGGTTTCATCAGTCCTCCATCCACCTATAAGTAGAGGGACCTCTCCTTCCCCAGACAACTGCTCCTCCACTTGGCTTCTGGTACCTCCAGGATTCCCACCATCCTCCAGCCATGAAGATCTTCTGCCTCCTCTCTGTTGCCGTCCTCTTCTTGATGTTGCTGGCTCCAGGTATGAACTTCTTCTAAGAGCTCCACGGTTCTCAGCTTTTGGGAATCCCAAAGGGAAGGATGTGGAGTCTTCTTGCCCCTCTGTCCCCTTGAGAACTTCCCAAATGGGGCATCTGGTTGTCCACTGAGACCAGGTGGATGGACTAGATGGGTCCCCTTTGGAGCCAAGCTCCTTGGCAGTTGCATCTCCCTCTCTTAGTTTGCTTTTCTTTTTGCTTTGCCCTACAGATTTCACCGGAGCTCAACGTCCCACCCAGGATTGCCAGAAGAACGGGGGCAGCTGCAGAAAAACCTGCAACAAGGGCGAGAAAGAGATTGGGAAGTGTTCGGGAGACAGGCCTTGCTGCAAGCGCAGCTAAGGTGAGTTATATACCTGTGCCTGGGAGTTGATATATAATGAATTGAAGAGAGTGTTTAAAAACACATTTGTTAAGAAACCAGAGGCCTTCCTCTTGGGGATGATACACCATGAGTTACCTAAGGAGGACCACACTTTCTTCATGTACGCCACAGCAGCAGCAAGAATCCTGATTGCAAGATATTGGAAGACAAAAGAACTACCAACGGTGGAAGAATGGCAGATGAAAATGATGGACTATATGGAACTCGCAGAACTGACCGCGAGAATCCGGGACCAGGGGGAAGAGGCGGTGGAAAAAGATTGGAAGAAATTTAGGGAATATATGAAGAAGTATTTTAAAATGTAAAATGTATGTTAGAATATTGTCGAGCAGATAGAAGAGTTTATAGATTAACAAAGAATAGATAAGAGGGAAAATATATATTGATAAAAAGGAAGATGTTCTAGGAAATATGACCGATGATAATAGATTAAGAATAGTAAAATAATATAATGTGTTGGAAATAAGAAACAGATTTGAAAATGAATAGAAATTGCTAAATTGATTTTACAATGCAGCGCTAGAGGAGAGAAGAGGGGGAAGTCTGCTAGATAATGTTAGAGAAAGATGATAATTAGGAAGTTAATATTTTAATTGTTTTTTTTTGTTTCTCAGGGGGGAGGGGAGGGGAGGTTTTATTTGTGTGTATGTTTTGTATTTGTTTGTTTTTTGATATATGTTTAAAATCTCCTAATAAAAATTATTTTTTTTAAAAAAAAGAGAAAGAGATTGGGAAGTGTTCGGGAGACAGGCCTTGCTGCAAGCGCAGCTAAGGTGAGTTACTGGTATATGCAAAACCATACCTGTGTCTGGAAATAAGTCTGTGGCATCTCAAAGAGACAGGACCCCAAAGGCCGGAGAGTTACAGCTCTGCTTCTTCCCCCTGTCCTTGACCCTTAACAGCCACCGGGGGAGGGGGGCACTTGCTAGATTCTCCCAAATGCTAAATTGATTGTTTTTGGTTTGGACCTTGAGGATTCCCTAATGATATTTGGCGCCACTTGAGCTTAGAAAACAGGAACGGGAGAACGAGCCCCATGTGAAACAAGGTTTTTGAAAGCATAGAGGGCAGCCTTTGTCAATCAGGTGGCCACCAGATGTTTTGGATTATGAGCCCCAGACTGTGTAAGGAAGCATTTGGGTTCAGAATGGAGACCTCTCCCAACTTCTGCACATTCAGAAGGTCACTCTCTAACCAACTCTAACCAGCTGGGCTAAGGTCTGATCCAACTCTCCCTCCCCCATGAAATCCCAACTCTGATAGCATCCGGCTCTTTGGTCTTCAGGGGGTCCCTGGCCTCTTTTGAGCACCCTCCCACCCATATTCACAGTGTCTCCTCTCTTTTTCATTTAACTCTACAGCAGACCCATCACGCATCATCTCTGCAGAAAGGAAGACCACCCGGTTTCTTCTCTGGAGATGCAACTGCCTTGATTACACCTCTGCAGAAACTCTTTGCTCACTGCTGCTGCTGCTTCTGAAGGCGATTCTGAGAAGGATCCATCCCTGCCCAATCCTTTCTGCCCGTTTACTCCAGAGCAAGTCCTGCTGTGCTCAGTGAGGCTGGCATCTGTGTAACTGGGTTTAGGATGGGATTTGCCTGCTCATTTGCTTTTCCTTTTCCTTTTAATAAATGCAAGCATTGGAAACCTCTGTGTGGGTGCCTAGTATGAAAAGGGGCGCTGGGGTGGGGTGGGGGCTCTGCCACTTCCTCTCCATACTGTGACTTTTATTTGATTTGGGAGTAACTGACAGGTGCTTCTGTGCAACACAGTGGAATTGGGAATTGACCCAGATCTGAAGGAGGTTGAGCAGGCTAGTTGGTGGAAGTGGGGGAAAGCAATGCTAGACCCATCCCCTTCCAGGTCAAAATGGAGCAAAACTGCAATTATCATCAGAGAATCCTACAATTATAGAGTTGGAAGGCAGCCTGAGGGTCAACTAGTTGAAGTTAAAGAATCTTTGACAGGTGGCCATCCAAACTCTGCTTAAAATTCTCCACTGAAGGAGAGCCCACCAACTTCTGAGGGAATCCATTCCACTGTCAAACTACTCTTTCCATTAAAAAATGTTCCTAATGTTCAGTCAGACAAAGCTCAGCACCCCTCCCCCGCACCTTATGTGGGAAAACACTGCCCTAAACCCATCTCTCCCCCCAGGAACCACCAGAATCTGACCTGGAGAGTCATTCCAATCTTTAGAGCAGATTTTGAGGGTGGCTGGGGAGAGTCTTCAGGGGAGAGGAGGGAAATGTCCTATATCAAGCAGAAATCTCTTGCCTGAACAGCCTTGGAAACAACCCAATCATTCCAGCACCAAAGTGTGCCATTGCCCTTCCCTGCCCTCAATCAGACTCCATCTCCATTTTTCCAAAGGAAGGGCAGGTTTTACCCTCTTCTTCCGAATGGTCTGAATGTGTGTGTTGTGCTGTTTGCAGTTTACTTGTAGCGCTGAATCAACTCCTTGTTTTGATTTTGTTGGCAATGGCAGGCGTTGGTATGAAATTGTGCGCACTGTTGTGAATTTATCTGTCCGTGGGAGGGAGGTGGGGGCTCAAAAGTGAAGATCACACTCTCATATGAGAGAGCCAGTGTGGTGTAGTGGTTTGGAGCAATGGACTCGTAACCTGGTGAACTAGGTTCGATTCCCCGCTCCTCCACATGCAGCTGCTGGGTGACATTGGGCTAGTCACACTTCTCTGAAGTCTCTCAGCCCCACTCACCTCACAGAGTGTTTGTTGTGGGGGAGGAAGGGAAAGGAGAATGTGAGCTGCTTTGAGACTCCTTCGGGTAGTGATAAAGCGGGATATCAAATCCAAACTCTTCTTCTTCTTCTATTATTATTATTATTATTATTATTATTATTATTATTATTATTATGTATTAGTTTTGGCCGTGAGCTGTTGTCTGTGCTGTGTCCTGTCCTGTGAAACGTACAAGGCATCTGCTCATCTAATAATAATAATAATAATAATAATAATTTATTATTTATACCCCGCCCATCTGGCCGGGTCTCCCCAGCCACTCTAGGCAGCTTCCAGCAAATATTAAAATAGATACACATGTCACAGAATAAAAACTTCCCTGAACAGGGCTGTCTTCAGGCATTTTCTAAATGTCAGATAGTTGTTAGCACCTACACAGTGCAACCTACACAGACATGGGATGTCTTCAGCATCCTTTCCTAAGAGACTGAAGTGCAAGATGCAGCAGGCAAGGTGGGGATCCTGTGGTCTCACCGCTGAGTTCTGTTTCCTCACCATGTCTGGCTCCAAGTCAGACAAACATTGCTCCATGATCAGTGAATGTTCACAGGCAGCAAAGGCGTGTGAAATAACAGGCAGCTGCTTCCGTGAAACACAGTGGAATTGGGAATTGACCCAGATCAGAAGGAGGTTTGGGGGGGGGGAGGAAGAGGTTGGTGAGAGTGGGGGACAGCAAGCCATGTCAAAATGGAGTGAAATGGCATTTATCATAGAATCCTAGAATTGGATAGTTGGAAGGGTGGCACAAAAATATGTATAAAAACATCCTAACACATTAAACTTTAAAAACTTGCCTGTACAGGACTGGGTGTTTCCAATTCCATAACCTTTATTGGCATATCAAATTCAGATGCTTAAGAGCAGGGTTATTAAAAAAATAAAACAATCACTTTATAAACTTCCTGAAGCCACAAATTCAGGAGCATAAGTACAGCATTAAAAATAGCCTTCTATTAGTAAACTTCCTGATATTAAAATACATCTTCATTAGTTCTATATTTAAAACAATATGTTAATTTTCAATAAGCAGCCCCTGAACGCCTCCACAGTGGCCCGCTCTCTCTGAATAAACCCGGCACAAAGTAACTCTGTCATTGTTGTCCGACAGTAATTCCTGAATTGTTGGCGATGCAGCGATCAATGCGTCCACATGTATAGCACTCAACAAACGCCTTCTCGCGTTAATACCATAATTGCAGGAGAAGAAAATGTGGTCCAGCGTATCTAGTTCCTCCTTCCCGCATTTACATAAACGTTCGGCCTTTGGGAGATCTAAATATCTTCCTTCTGTCATCTTGGAGGGAAACACGTTGAATCTAGCCAGCATGAAGAGCCTGCACCCTTCCTGACTCTTCAGGTTGGCCATATATCCCCCTTTAAAGTCTGTACACATAGGGAGGTTCAGGTATAGAGGGGAGCAGGTACTGCGCCCCGCCACCTCAACTAAATAGAGAATACTTTCCCTTATAAGAGTCTTTCTAATAATTTTCCATACATCTTTGAGGTCAATGTTTTCAAAATGCTTTCAAAATCCTCTATCTTTAATCCTATTGAGTTTAACTTTCTCCTGCAAATCAGTGAAAGGGTAGTACTAGTGTTATCACTTAGAAGATCGTATAGGAGAGAGTTAGGGGATAGGGCTCTGTTATGGAGGAAGATCCAGTATATCAAAGTCCTCAGCCAAGCTCTTGTTGCTAAAGGTAGTGTTCCCAGCTCGCAGCATATTGACTCATAATTTACAGAGTTTGTAAATCCAAATAATGATCTCAGGATAGATGCATGGAATTTATCCAGCTTCCTGAGGACTGGATGTTTCATAAACAGGAATTGAGCACTCCACCTTCAAGGAAACCAAATTCTGGGCAAACACTGAAACTCCTGGATTTTCTCCATGCTCAACAATTTGGGTGCAGTGTAGCAATATTATCAATGAATCCTCGCATGTGTTGTTTGCCCCTTTTCTCCAGCTCCACCCTTGAGTTTGTTTGCATAGAAAGGGATGTCTTTGGCTTTGCTGCTCCCCAATCCCAACATTCCCCTTCTGATCTGGGCTCATTCCTAAGTTCACTGGGCTGAATCTGGCAGTTGCTTTACCCAACTTTGCTGCCTGTGGGCATCCGATGGAGCAACGCTTGTCCGTTAACTTGAAGCAAGACCAGGTGGGGAAATGGGACTTAGCCCTGTGACCACAGGTTCCCCACCTTGCCTGCTTGGTTGGCACTTCAGGCTCTTGGGAAAGGGTGCTGAAGACATCTCATGGGGCCCATCTCTGTGGAGATTGCAAAAGTCCAGCAACTGCCTTCTAAATGTTACAGGCACAGCCCAGACTAACAGCTCACGACTGGCACTAATACTTCTCCCCTTTCTCCAAAATTAAATATAAAAGCCTTGCCCTCACTTTGGGTGCCCACTTTTTGAAGCAGAGGTTGGATGGGCACCAGTCAGAGATTCCTGCATTGCAGGGATTGGACTAGATGGCTCTTGGCGTATCTTCCAACTCTGAAGATTTATGAGTCTATGATTCTGTGGTCTTTGGCTGGTCCTTGGCACATGAACCTCAGGGCTTGCCACATCCATCTTGCAAACGACAGTTGGCATCCCACAAGATTTCTTCAGTCCTCCAACCACCCATAAGATGACGAACTTTTACTTCCCCAGTCAACTGCTCTTCCATTTGGCTTCTGGTACCTCCAGGATTCCCACCAACCTCCAGCCACGAAGATCTTCTGCCTCCTCTCTGTTGCCATCCTCTTCCTGATGCTGCTGGCTCCAGGTATGACCTTCTTCTCAGATGCTTCTTCTCTGAGCAGCTCCACAACTCTCAACTTTATTCGTTTTAAACATGCCTCAGAACACCACTTGCTGTGACTCCCAAAAAGGAGGGATCTTGCCCCATGTATTTCTGGAGAATTTCCCAAATAGATTTTTTGGTTGGACACTGTGAGAAGAGGATGCTGGACTAGATGGGCCCAATTTGGGATGATCCATCAGTCAGGGTTTTCTTATCACCTCACCTATATGATCCACAGAAGCTCTTGCTCTCAAATCTGTAATAATGCGCTTCAGCAAACTCAGTTTTACGGTGGGTAAAAAAATGGGCCAGTTTCCTGGGCAAGGGGGCTTCTCTCTCCCAGTTTGCCAGTGGTCGCCCAGGGAAGCCAGTGACTCTGACACAGCCTTCCCTTCCACCTTGGCTCAGACCCTGTCCTGAAGGTGGAGGGAGGCAGCAGAAGCGACTGACTCTCTGCTCCAGCCCTGCATTCTTCCAGGGCCACTGTGGAAGAATTTGTGGAAGGTGTAGAGCAGGGATCCCCAAACTAAGGCCCGGGGACTGGATGCGGCCCAATCGCCTTCTAAATCCGGCCCGTGGACAGTCCAGGAATCAGCATGTTTTTACATGAGTCGAATGTGTCCTTTTATTTAAAATGCATCTCTGGGTTATTTGTGGGGCATAGGAATTCGTTCATTATTTTTTTCAAAATATAGTCCACCCCCCCCCACAACGTCTGAGGAATAGTGGACTGGCCCCCTGCTGAAAACGTTTGCTGACCCCTGGTGTAGAAGGTCAGTCCTGCGAGACAGAGCCTTCAATGTCTTCTTTTTCTTCCTCCAGATTTCACCGGAGCCAAAGCTGCTGTTCCGATATGTGAACGTATCGGTGGGAAATGCTTAAGATGGTGCCCGAAGCCACTTTTTAAGTGTTCAGATGTCCTAGTGTGTTGCCGTTACGGTGAGTTAAATCAAATCTTAGCTGTGCCCAAAAATTAGTCTCATGACCCCAAATGCATGAGACTCATCACTCTGTTTCCGCCCCTACCCCACCTCCCTCTCTTAACCTTTCCAGCCACTATGATGGGGAGCAATATTAGCATGTGCCCAGGGGGTTGAAAACCATTTCCTCTCCCCTTGCTGTCCCCATGAAAGCTCTCTGACCCCTCAGCCACAACTCCCCTTAGCCTGGGAAGGGATGCCTCCATTGGCTCACAGAAAAGCTCTTCTTAGTATGAGAGGGTGGGGGCCCAGTCGCTGACCCTCCTCAAACAGCAAACGCAACCTCTGTGACTTCCAACTTTATCGTTGTAATGTCTCTGGGAAGACCTTGGACTTCAGCAAGGAGGAAGCAACGCTGCCAGGCCTTTATCAAACAGCATTCATAGTTTATTAAGAAACAGCGTTCCAGACCAAAGGGGAGGAAGACGACAGAGAGAGAGAGCCTAAGGGGAGGGGAACTAATTCCGACTAAAATACCTGTATCCCAGCTAATAGGATTCAGGTGCATACAATGAACTTCCACAGTTAAAGATACATACATCACAATCGTGGGCGGAGACGGGTGCGCTTTTGAGCTCTTGAGAGCTGGAGCGGTCACTGGATAGATATTGGGGCTACGCAAGGGCTATGCAAGCTCAGAGGGTGACTGTGAGCTAAGAAGAAACCTGCAGTGCCGGAGAAGAGAGCCTTGCATCCCTCGCCGACGGCAGAGGAGAGAAGGAACTCGGCACCAGAGGACATCATTCTATCCAGTGAGAAGCCCCAAACCCGGAACGGCATGGCGGTGGTATAATTTCTATAAACTGTATGTTAATGTTATGTACTGAGGCTGAATCCTGTTAACTTAATACTAAGGACTGTACTAAGAAGCTATTCTTGCTACGCTTGAAACATACGGCAGAGGAACAAGCTGGATTCTCAACTTAATGTTAAGACTGCATAAACTGAAGCTCTGTCATTAAAGAACTGTAAAAAGAGAGGGTGAAGGAAGCTAAGATAAGAAGCCCCCAGCTAATTAAAGAAGGAATAAAGTGAGCCACAGCAGTGGAGAGATAAACCACGCAAAAAAAAAAAAAAGACAAAAAACACCGCCTGCAAAGTTAGGAGAGAGCGCAGATAAATGTGTCGAGGTGGTGAGAAGGAGGAGTGAGGGGACGCTGGGGTCTTGGTGGAGAGTCAGAGGTGGATTGGAGTGAGACTGCAGGGAGTGGCTGATTGGAAATGGTGTTGGGAGGGACCTAAGAGGTCATCTAGTCCAACCCTCTGCAAAACAGGCCCTCTGTTTGCCATTTGAACTCTGACAACAGTCAGCTCTTCTGCCTCCCAGTTGGAGTCACTGGTTTGGGTTTTCAGAACCACCACCACCACCCGTATTAACAGTGTTTCTTCCTCTCACAGGATGGTAACTCTGCAGATCTCCGGTGCAAGACCTCTGGTGAAAGGAAGACCCCCCCCCCGCTCTCCTCTGATGTGCAGCTGCCTCGACTGCACCCCCCATCTCTGCTGGGGAAGAAACCGCTTTGCTTGATGCTGCTGAAGGCGATTCTGGGAAGGAGTCAAGAGAGAGCCATCCTGTCTGCCTGTCTACTCATGAGTAAGCCCCACTGTGTCCAGTGGGGCCTGACTCCTTAGTAAGTGGGCTCAGGATTGGAGCTTGGATGTGGTTTGCCTGCGAAAGTGCTTTTTCTTTTGAATAAATGCAAGCATTGGAAACCTTTGTGTTGGTCCATGTTGTGAAACGTGTGCTGGGTTGAGGGGATAATTGAGCCAATGGGCAAATATCAACAGGGAGCCTCCACAGAAAAGTCCTCTTCTTGCATTTCCGCCCTCCAAACCTCTTGATGATCAGCTCATACGGGGAAAGGCCATCCTTGAGATATTGTGGTCCTGAGCCCATGTGATGTGTGAGAGCTGAGTTGGACGCAGCCTGGAAGCTGGAGACACAGATTCCTGTTTGCTGTGTAGGGGACCCAAAGCTGTGACAAACTGAGACGGATGATTTGAATAGAATAGAATAGAATAGAATAGAATAGAATAGAATAGAATATATTTATTGTCATTGTCCCCTTCGGGAACAACGAAATTACTTGGCTGCTCCATCCACCCAGACAGGGCACTCCACGCAAAGACAAAACAACTACAAAAACACTGATAAAAACCATACACACTGATTAAAACAATGATAAAACATAACAGGTAAGATTTGGGAGAAGTTAATGCTGTGATCCCATACATTTTATGCTCAGGCTCTCTATATATGTTCATTAAAAAAACCATATGACCAGGGGCGTAGCAAGGGGGGGCAGGCCACCCCGGGCAGAGCCCTGCTGGGGGTGACACTTTGGGCGGTGGCACTGGGCTTTTTAATTTTTTTTTTAAAAGGCTATTTTCGGCACTGCCGGGGTGGAGCTGCAGGGGCGGCCAGCGAGGAGCGGTGTCACCCCCCCTCGCTGGCCGCCTCTGTGGCTCCGCCCCGGCAGCGCCGAAAATAGCCCCCCCTTCCAGTGGCTTTTTCCGCCGCTGGCTGGCTTGCGGAGCCGGGGCATGGAGAGGGACGGGCCAGCGAGGAGGGGTGACACCCCTCCTCGCTGGCCCGCCCCTCTCCCTGTCCCGACTTGCACTCTGCCGACGGAGCCCGGGCGGCAGCTTCAGGAGTCTCTGCGGGCTGCAGAGACTTCCAAAGCCGCTGCCCGCCCGGCACCCCTTCGTGCGCTGGCACGAGCAGCCGCCGCACCAAGGGGTGCCGGGCAGCGGCTTCGGGAAGCCGAAGCCGGCGCCCGGCACCCCCGGGGGTGGGGCATCGCGCTGGGCCCGTGCATCATGACGCACGCACATGTTGCGACGCCCCACCCCTGGGGGTGCCTCTTGGCTTCCCGCCCCGGGCAGCCATGGGGCTGGAAACGCCCCTGCATATGACCTAAATACACCAAAGTCTCTGCTCACCTTCAAGGAAGCCAAACTCTGGGTAAACACTGAACCCCCTGTAACAATACAGTGGTACCTCTGGTTACGTACTTAATTCGTTCCGGAGGTCGGTTCTTAACCTGAAATCATTCTTAACCTGAAGCACCACTTTAGCTAATGGGGCCTCCCGCTGCTGCTGCGCCACCGCTGCCCAATTTCTGTTCTCATCCTGAAGCAAAGTTCTTAACCCGAGGTAATATTTCTGGGTTAGCAGAGTCTGTAACCTGAAGCATCTGTAACCCGAGGTACCACTGTACTGGAATCCTCAAATGTGTTATTTTCTCTATTTCTCCAGCCCCATCCCTCAATATATTGCATGGAAAGGGATCTCTTTGGCATTGCTGCTCCCCACTCCCACCATTCCCCACCCCCCAATATCGCCTTCTGATCTGGGCTCATTCCCAAATTCACTGTTCTGCATCTGGCAGTTGCATTACCCAACTTTGCTGCCTGTGGGCATCCGATGGAGCAACACTTGTCAGTTAACTTGAAGCAAGACCAGGTGGGGAAAGGGGACTTAGCCCTGTGATCACAGGTTCCCCATCTTGCCTGCTGGGTTGGCCCTTCAGGCTCTTGGGAAAGGGTGCTGAAGACATCTCATGTTACAAGCACAGCCCAGACCAACAGATCAACAGAGAGCCAGTGTGGTGCAGTGGTTAAGAGCAGTGGACTCGTAAGCTGGTGAACTGGGTTCGTGTCTCCTTCCTCCACATGCAGCTGCTGGGTGACCTTGGGCTAGTCACACTTCTCTGAAGTCTCTCAGCCCCACTCACCTCACAGAGTGTTTGTTGTGGGGGAGGAAGGGAAAGGAGAATGTGAGCCGCTTTGAGACTCCTTCGGGTAGGGATAAAGCAGGATATCAAATCAAAACTCCTCCTCCTCCTCCACTCTGGTCAGACCTCACCTGGAATACTGTGTCCAGTTCTGGGCACCACAGTTCAAGAAGGATACTGACAAGCTGGAACGTGTCCAGAGGAGGGCAACCAAAATGGTCAAAGGCCTGGAAACGATGCCTTATGAGGAACGGCTTAGGGAGCTGGGTATGTTTAGCCTGGAGAAGAGAAGGTTAAGGGGTGATATGATAGCCATGTTCAAATATATAAAAGGATGTCATATAGAGGAGGGAGAAAGGTTGTTTTCTGCTGCTCCTGACACACGGACACGGAGCAATGGATTCAAACTACAAGAAAGAAGATTCCACCTAAACATTAGGAAGAACTTCCTGACAGTAAGAGCTGTTCGACAGTGGAATTTGCTGCCAAGGAGTGTGGTGGAGTCTCCTTCTTTGGAGGTCTTTAAGCAGAGGCTTGACAGCCACCTGTCAAGAATGCTTTGATGTTGTTTCCTGCTTGGCAGGGGGTTGGACTGGATGGCCCTTGGGGTCTCTTCCAACTCTACGATTCTATGATTCCTCCTCCTCTTCTCACGACTGGCACTGATACCTCTTCCCCTTCTCCAAATTTAAATGTAAAAGCCTTGCCCTGACCTTTAGGTGCCCACTTTTTGTAGCTCCCCCCATATATTCACAACAATGCACAGAAGTTTAAACCAGTGTCATCCAGAAATATCAAAACGAAGCATCAAGCAAGCAACACAAATACCATAAAAGCAGCACAACACACAAAATACACACATACAAATAGGCAGCAAGGCAGTGCTCAAAGAGTGTCAAGGAAGGATGAGGATAGGAGTTGCCTTTAAGGGATGTGTCTGGATTGCCACCAGCATCGACCAGAAAAGGGTAGCAGTGGCAGGTGGGAGACAAAGGCAACATCCATCGCCCCCTTTCTCTCTCTCCCTGCTGCTTTCCCCGATGTGAAGCTATTAAAAGTTAGCACACCTCAACAAAGGTGGGAATTTGGGACTCATCAGGAGAAAGTGAGAAGCCAAGGTGGCTGAAGGGTTTTTGTGAAAGTCCCAGAATTTTGGGGGCAGTTGGAAACAATGTCTTTGGAAATGTGATGAAGAGACAGGGGGCCAAGAACACGTAATAATAGTAATAGTTGGTCTCTAAGGTGCTGCTGGAAGGAATTTTTTTTATTTTTATTTTGTTATGATTGAGGGAGTTGGGGAGAAAAATGAGAGCCGTCTTCCAATATCTCAAAGACTGTCACATAGAGAATGGAACAAGCTTACTTTCTCCTGTTTCAGAGGGGAGGATCCCAACCAAAGGATTCAAAACATTGGGAATATCTGGGTTATTCCACAGTGGAAAGGACCCCTTCAAAAGATGGTGGGCTCTCTCTGTTGCAGGAGGATTTGAAGCAGAGGTTGGATGGGCACCAGTCAGAGATTCCTGCATTGCAGGGGTTGGACTAGATGACTCTTGGGGTATCCTTCCAGTGCTGAAGCTCTATGAGTCTATGATTGTGTGGTCTTTGGCTGGTCCTTGGCACATGCCCCTCAGGGCTTGCTACATCAATCTTGCAAACGACAGTTGGCACCCACAAAATTTCAACAGTCCTCCAGCCACCCATAAGTAGAGGGACCTCTCCTTCCGCCAACCAATTGCTCTTCCACTAGGCTTCTGGTACCTCCAGGATTCCCACCATCCTCCAGCCATGAAGATCTTCTGCCTCCTCTCTGTTGCTGTCCTCTTCTTGATGCTGCTGGCTCCAGGTATGGCCTTCTTCTCAGGTGCTTCTCTGAGCTCCACAGTTCTCAGCTTTATTCCTTTTAAATCTGCCTCTGAACACCACTTGCTGTGATTCCCAAATAGTTGGGATCTTGCTCCTATGTCCTCTTGGAGAGTTTCCCAAATGGGGATTCTGGTTGGACACTGTGAGAAGAGGATGCTGGACTAGGTGGTCCCCCTTTGGGCAGATCCATCAGTCTGGCTCTATTAGCTCATTTATAAGATCCACAGAAGCTCTTGCTTTCAAATCTGTAATAATGAGCTTCAGCAAACTCAGCTTTGCGGAGGCTAAAAGAACGGGCCAGTTTCCTGGGCAAGGAGGCTTCTCTCTCCCAGTTTTGCCAGTGGCTGCCCAGGGAAGCCATTGACTCTGACACTGCCTTCCCTTCCACCTTGGCTCAGATCCTGTCCTGAAGCTGCTGGGAGGCAGCAGAAGGGACTGACTCTCTGCTCCAGCCCCACATTCTTCCTGCACCAGCTATCCCCAACCTGGTACCCTCCAGGTGTCCAAGCCAGCAGGGCCATTGTGGACGACGTTGTGGAAGGTGTAGAAGGTCAGTCCTGCGAGACAGAGTCTCCAAAGCCTTATTTTTCCTCCTCCAGATTTCACCAGAGCCCAAGCTTTTTGTGAACGGAGATGTCGGCAGCAAAATGGGATAATGCGACCAAGGTGCCTTTCGAACGAAAGGCCATATTTTCCTTGTGGTTTCCTATGGTGTTGCCATAGAAGTGAGTTAAATCAAATCTTAGCTGTGCCCGAAAATTAGTCAGTGGTGTCTCATGACCCCAATTGCATGAGACTCATCGCTCTGCCCCCCAACCCCACCTCCCTCTCTTAACCTTCCCAACCACTGTGAGGGGGAACAATATTCGTATGTGCACAGGGGGTCGAAATCCCTGCCCTCTCCCCTTGCTGTCCCCATGAAAGTCCTCTGACCCCTCAGCCACAACTCCCCTTAGCCTGGGAAGGAAAGTCTCCACTGGCTCAAAGAGCAGCTCTTCGTTTTATGAGAGGGTGGGGGCTTAGTCGCTGACCCTCCTCAAATAGCAAAGGCAAGCTGTGTGAAACATCCCTGTGAAGGTGGTTAGAATTGTAGAGTTGAAAGAGAAATTCCAATGGCTGGGAGGGAAAGAGTTAAATGCACACCAATGCACACTCACAAGGATCTACTCAAATGCGTCCTCTCCTGGGGTTGCTGTTTGTAAAAAGAGGAAGAAGGAAAATGAACCACATTAGAACAAAAAGTGTGTGTGTGTGGTAGCAAAGCCCTGCAAAATTTCCCCCAAGTGCATACATGAAATGTTCAGAGGTCTCTCTTACAATCATAGGATAGAAATGTAGCATTGGGAGGCACCAAGGGGTCATCTAGTCCAACCCTCTGCAAAACAGGCCCTCTGTGTGCAATTTGGACTCTGAGAACAGTCAGCTCTTCTGCCTCCCAGTTGGAGTCACCGGTTTGGATTTTCAGAACCACCACCAACACCCGTATTAACAGTGTTTCCTCCTCTCACAGGATGGTAACTCTGCAGATCTCCGGTTCAAGACCTCTGGTGAAAGGAAGACCCCCCTGCTGTCCTCCGATGTGCAGCTGCCTCGACTGCACCCCCCATCTCTGCTGGGGAAGAAGCCGCTTTGCTTGATGCTGCTGAAGGCGATTCTGGGAAGGAGTCAAGAGGGAGCCAACCTGTCTGCCTGTCTACTCATGAGTAAGCCCCACTGTGCCCAGTGGGGTCTGACTCATTAGTAAGTGGGCTAAGGATTGCAGCTTGGATTTGGTTTGCCTGAGCAAGTGCTTTTTCTGTTTCTTTTTAATAAATGCAAGCATTTGAAACCTTTGTGAAGGTCCATGTTGTGAAAACATGTGCTGGGTCTTGTTTTCTGTTAGGCTCTAATATCCGATGTGTGACACACATAAATACAAAAACACAGAGAGGCCAAGACAGGACATGTGGTTAGGGTTCCATGGAGACATGAGATTCCTCCATGTGTACAATATCCTGAAACAGGGCTGTGGAAGGTCTGAGCTCCTGCCAACCTCCTTGGCTGTTCTGACAGTGGCCAAGCAGATGTCCAAGGGAAGCCCACAAACAGGACCACAGCCCAAGAGTGCTCCTCCTTCCCACAGTCTCCTGCCATGACAATGGAGGGAGAACACACACATTGTGATGAGTAGCCATAGGTATCTTCAACATTGTCTGGAGGGCCCCAGGATCCCCATCCCTGTCTCATAGAATTATAGAGTTGTAGAGTTGGAAGGGACTGTGAGGGTCAACTAGTCCCACCTCCTGCAATGCAGGAATCTCAGCAGATTCCATTCAAGTTCTGCTTAAAAACCTCCAAGGAAGGAGAGACCACAACCTCCTGAGGGAGACTGTTCCACCCTCAAATAGTTCCTACTGTCAGAAAGTTTTTTCATAATGTTTACTCAGAAGCTCGTTTCTTGTAACTTGAAGACATTGGTTCAGATCCTACTTTCCGGAGCAACAGAAAACAAGCTTGCTTCATCTTCATCTTCCATGTGACAGCCCTTGAGATTTTTGAAGATGGCTATTATATAGGGACCCAGGTGGTGCTGTGGGTTAAACCACAGAGCCTAGGGCTTGCTGATCAGAAGGTTGGCAGTTCGAATCCCTGCGATGGGGTGAGCTCCCGTTGCTCAGTCCCAGCTCCTGCCCACCTAGCAGTTCGAAAGCACGTCAAAGTGCAAGTAGATAAATAGGAACCGCTCTGGTGGGAAGACAAACGGCATTTCTGTGCACTGCTCTGGTTCGCCAGAAGCGGCTTTGTCATGCTGGCCACATGACTTGGAAGCTGTACGCCGGCTCTCGGCCAATAAAGCGAGATGAGCGCCGAAACCCCAGAGTCGGACACGACTGCACCAAATGGTCAGGGGTCCCTTTACCTTACCTTTATTATATCTTCTCAAGGAAAGGTGGGCCTTCTCTCTGATGGAATGGTGTCCCCAGGGTGGTATGGAGGGAGATAGGGGTTTGTTTTTGTTTTTTTATGATGCATTTTGTGGTTTTTATCTTGTATTTTTATGTTGTGAACTGACCCAAAATCTACAAATGAAGGGTGGTATACAAATATGAATAAGAATAAGAATAAGAATAAGAATAAGAATAAGAATAAGAATAAGAATAAGAATAAGAATAATACCACCATGGACTAAAAGTATCCTTTGTAAACCAATACCTTTACTGGACTGACTACATGCCACCAAATAATGAGCAAGCTTTTGAGTTCTGCAGAACGCTTCTTTGGGCTAGATATTAAGCTAATCAGGCAATGGGTGGAGGGCGAAAATCTGGTGTAGGGTTAAAATCTGCATTGATGTGAGACTTAAGGTGCAGAGCAAGAAGAAGGGTCAGACCGCTTGATACAGATCTGGGGAAACGATGTCCTCCAGATTTTGCGTGCATCACAACTCTGGATCCCACCCCTGACCATTGGCCTCTGGTGGGAGTTGCATCTGGAAGGTCAGAGCTTCCCCAGGCATGACTTGATACCAGAGATTCCAGGTTCATGCTGGGAGGAGCACAACAGCCCATTCTACAACAGTTCCCTAGATCCAGCTCTGGCCTTAAATGAAACGTTGGTTCCTTGTGGTCAGAGGTATTAAAGAGAAACACTGTCATATTTATGAAAGGCAAACATGGAGGTTTATTGCAGGCAGTGGTTCCTTCTCCAAAGGAAGGGGGTGGCACCCTGGGACACAGGCCCACGTCTGACATCAGAAGCTGTCTTCCATCAGTTGGTCCATCAAGCTGAGTGATCTCAACAGGGTTCCCAGCTGGGGTCTCTCCCAGTCTTGCCTGTTTTAAAATGAGGAATGAAGAGGGTGTGTCTCACTCAGATGCTCCTTGTAGGTTGGGGCAGCTTTTGGTTAGGAAAATAAACAGAGGAGGAAAGGTACATGAGATTGCAAAGCCCCAACCAGGCCTCCCAAAGTGCATAGCCCAGAACCGTAGAAGTGTAACACTGGAAGGGACCCCCAAGGGCCATCTACACCAACCCCGGGGAAGGTTCGAATCACAACTAAGCAATCCTTGAGAAATGGCCATCCAACCTCTGCTTAAAAACTCCCAAGGAAGGAGAGCCCACCACCTTCTGAGGAAGATCATTCCTCTAGTGAACAACTCTTACCATCAGAAAGTCCTTCTTTGGTCTGAATCTTGCTTTGTGTCCTACCCTCTGAAACAGGAGAAAAATAGTCTCCTCCTCTCCTTTTCCAGGCTAAAAATACCCAGCTCCCTCACCTGTTCTGGAACCCATTTTCTTCAGCCCTGGGCACAATTAACATTTCCATATAACTCACCTCAACGGCAACAAAGTTTGTCTCTTGAACACCATCCAATTTCTCTTTCCTTGATGCCGCAGCTAAAATACTTGCATCTCCCTCCCCGACGGACTCATTGCGGTTCGAGATTTTGTACTTCAGAGAAATCTGGAAGGGGAAAAACCCTTTGAAGCCTGCTTTGCCCCACCCACCCACCCACCAAGGCCTGGTCTTCTACACTTTCCACACCTTCCCCGAAGGCCCTGCTGCCTGGGATATCTGGAGGGCACCAGGTTGGGGACAGCTGGTGCAGGAGGAATGCAGGGAAATGGTCTGGGCTGGAGTGTCAGGAGTGCGTGCAGCAGCCAGGCCCTGTGACTGGTAGGGCCTCGCAGGACTGGGACCTTCCTGAGTGTGGCTTGGAAGGGCAAGGCACGGCCGTACAGGTGAGGCTTGACAGAAGACTCATAGCACCTGGTGGCAAGGGCCAGGAGGGGTATATAAGACCAGCATTTCCCTCTGGCTCTTCCATGACATGGAGTCTTAGACCACTCCCCTCCCGCCTGCACCTCCAGAAGATGGTCTAAGCCAGGGGTGTCAAACTCAAATTCATCGGGGGCCGCATCAGCAGTTTGGTCACCCTCAAAGGGCCGGTTGTATCTGTAGGACTATGTGTCCACTCTTTATTATCATAAATTATTGTCACTGCATTCAATTATTACTGTTTTTGTAATAATGTAAGTAATAACTAGCTCTGAAAGCAGAAACATAGTCAGAATAATGGCAAGTAGATATTCAAATGTACAATTATTGTACAATTTATTGAAAAATGATTTTTGGTAACAGACAGTAATTTTTTTAAAAAACATACAAATATATTTTAAACATACAAATACTACTCTGAACATTTATTATTCCAAAAATGAAACCTTCATATGGTTGTAAATATTAAGATTATACCAGCAAGAATGAGTCTTTCTGTAAAAAAGATTTTTAAATCAAGCCTAGTGATTTAAGACTAGTGATTTAAATCAAATCCACCCTGTTTACCACTGAATTGGAGCACAAGAAAAGTGTTTCCCCTCCTGTATGTTTAGTCGGAATCTCCTTTCTTGTAACTTGAAGCCATGGGTTCCAGTCCTACCCTCCTTAAGATATTTGCAAATGGCTGTCATCTCTCCTCCCAGCGCTCCTCGTAAGGCTTGGTTTTCATAACCTTGAAGGATATGATCTGTCCCCTCCCACTTGCTACTCCTCCCTCATTAAAAAAAAGTATATGGGGAGGGAAATATTGCATTGCATGGGGTTGGACTAGATGACCCTTGGGGGTCCCTTCCAACTCTCCTATTCTTTGCTTCTGTAAAAACAACCCCAAATCCTGAGAACTTGCAGGGGAATCCTGGGAGGCAGGGAAGAGAGAGAGAAAAGAAAAGAAAAGGAAAGAAAAGAAAGAAAGAAGAAAGGAAAGGAAAGGAAAGGAAAGGAAAGGAAAGGAAAGGAAAGGAAAGGAAAGGAAAGGAAAGGAAAGGAAAGAAGAAAGGAAAGGAAAGGAAAAAGGAAAGGAAAGGAAAAAGGAAAGGAAAGGGAAAGGAAAAGGAAGTAAGGAAAGGGAAAGGAAAGGAAAGGAAAGGAAAGGAAAGGAAAGGAAAGGAAAGGAACAGGAAAGGAAAGGAAAGGAAAGGAAAGGAAAGGAAAGGAAAGGAAAGGAAAGGAAAGGAAAGGAAAGGAAAGGAAAGGAAAGGAAAGAAGGAAAGGAAAGGAAAGGAAAGGAAAGGAAAGGAAAGGAAAGGAAAGGAAAGGAAAGGAAAGGAAAGGAAGAAAGGAAGAAAGGAAGAAAGGAAGAAAGGAAGAAAGGAAGAAAGGAAGAAAGGAAGAAAGAAAGAAAGAAAGGAAGGAAGGAAGGAAGGAAGGAAGGAAGGAAGGAAGGAAGAAAGAAAGAAAGAAAGAAAGAAGAAAGAAAGAAAGAAAGAAAGAAAGAAAGAAAGGAAGAAAGGAAGAAAGAAAGAAAGGAAGAAAGGAAGAAAGGAAGAAAGAAAGGAAGAAAGGAAGAAAGGAAGAAAGGAAGAAAGGAAGAAAGAAAGGAAGGAAGGAAGGAAGGAAGGAAGGAAGGAAGGAAGGAAGGAAGGAAGAGATTGGAGATCTCAGCACTGCGCAGCACCTCTCTCAGCCTCGGTTCTGATCTCCCGCAAGTGTCAGAGGCGGGCAGCAGCCGTGATTTTTGTTTGGCCGCTTGTGATTTTGTTTGGCGGCTGAAGTTTCTCCCTCTTCTCCAGGCTGAAGTTTCTCCAGGCTGAGCCTGGTGAGGGGCTGTGAGACAGAAGCGCTCAGGTTTGCTGCCTCTTGGTGGCTTCCTCAGCCGGCAGAGGAAAGGGAGACCGAGACACACAAACAACACCAAAGAAAAAGACAAGAGGGGAAACCAACGGATGGGTTATTTTCCCTTTTGAAAAGCAAAACAAGGAGGTGCCTGCCCCAGTGGTGGGGGAAGGGGAAGCCGCTTTGACAAGGAGCCGGGGAGGGAGGACGAGGAGCAACTTTGACGTTGCTGCTGCTTGGGGGAGGGGAGCCGCTTTGCCGGGAGGGAGAAAATTTAAGAGGGGAGTGGTGGCGGTGGCTGTTGTGGTGGAGGGCGGCGGTTTAAAATAAAAATACGACAGCACAAGAGACGAGGTCGGCTCTTCCTCCCTCCCCTCTGGCAGCCGCTACGAGCTCTCCTTCTCCTTCCCGGGTGGGGCTCCTTTCCCTTCCATTATGCCGAGAGTGGCCTTTAAATCCTCGGTCTGAGACTGAGGTGGGGAAGAACTTGCTCCCTCCTTGCCGGGAGGGAAAGAGCCCCGCTGGGGCTGCCGATTGGCGCAGCCGCGCCATCCGCTCCGCCCACCGGGGCTAGCAATTGGTGAAAAGATGCCGAGGCAAGGGGGAGGGGGAAGAAAAGTTGCTTTCTGTGATCCGGGAATTAACCGGGATATTCCTTTTGCCGGGAGAGCACCTGGAAACGCCTTAGATACTTGACAGCTATGTCCACGGGCCACATGACGAGGTCTGGCGGGCCGGATTAGGCCCCCGGGCCTTGTGTTTGACACCCGTGGTCTAAGCCAATGTGGAAGGGAAGGCAGTGTCAGAGTCAACGGCTTCCCTAGGAGCCCCTGGCAAACTTGGAGAGAGAGGCCCCCTTGCCCAGGAAACTGACCCCCTTTCTTTCCCACTGAAATGCATTATGAAAGATATTACAGCAGCATATTCTTTGCTTAGATTCCATGTTTTAGGATTAGCACGGCAAAATGAGGAAAGCTGAGAGATGTGAAGTTTGGAAAAGAAACATCTGAGAAGATGGGCCATACCTGAAGCCACCAGTAGCCGGATGTGGAAGATGGCAGAGAGGAGGCAGTAGATCTTCATGACTGGAGGTTGGTGGGAATCCTGGAGGTACCAAGTGGAGGTGCAATTGACTGGGGACGAAGTGCTCCCTCTACTTATAGGTGCCTGGGGCACTGTTGAAATCTTGTGGGATGCCAACTGTTGTTTGCAGGATGGATGTGGCAAGCCCTGGGGGTTATGTGCCAAGGACCAGAAAAAGACCAAAGCTGTGTTGCTATGATGATGTTGATGTGTTCCTGCCTTCTGCAGTTTTAAAATGATGACATTTGCTCTCTTGGCTGGCCTCCTGTCTTTTTTTTCTAGTCACTGGTGGGGGCAACTCTGATATGTTAGTTAATATGGGCTCCACCCCACCTCCCTCCCCAAGTGGTCTCCCTTCACCCATATCAGACCAACCCCCTCCCTCCCCACCTCACCCACTCCTTCCACTACTACCTTCCCCCTCCTCTCACGGTTCACCCCAGCCTTCCCCCCTCTTTCCAGGGAGTTGGGTGCTTCACCCAGTGGCTTTCTCAAATGCCCTGTGAGGTTCCTCTCTCCTCTTCCCCCTGCCAATGAAAGTGGATCGAGGAAAGTTTTCCTCCCTCTCCCAGAGCGCCAGAACTCAGGGACAACCAAGGAAGCTGAAGAGCGGAAGCTTCAGGACACAGAAAGGGACGTCCTTCTTCCCGCAGTTCATCTATGGAACTCCCAACCAACTTGGATGACTTTAAAAGAGGATGAGAGAGAGGGTGATTGATGGCTGGTAGTCAGAGGAAGCAATGATTCTGAATCCCAGTTGTTGCCAAAGACAGGAGGGGAGGGCATGGGCATACCCAGGGGGGGCAGGGGGGGCAGCTGCCCCCCCCAGAAGGCAGCTTAGAAGCAAAAATTATCAGCATCCGTTCAAGGCAAACCTGAACGACCATGGCTTGCCCCCCCCCCCTAGTTTTGATCCTTGGTACGCCCCTGGGGGAGGGGTCTCTTCTTCTCGGATCCTGCTTTCCACTTTCCCATAGTGTGGCCACTATGAGAACAGGATGCTGGGTGACATGGGTCCCATTGGGCCTGATCCAGCTCTTCGTACATTTGTATGTTCCGTGCTTTTATCTCGGGAGGGGGCTTTTCCCACCCCTTTGCTAAACTGCTTGGTGAAGGGCCTCCCCTCCCCACCACTCCTTTAATTTTGCTGCAGGTACATTTAAGTGAGGGGGAGGGGAGGGGGAGGGCAGGGGGAGGGCAGTGGCTTCCCTGGCTAAGCTGCTTGCACAGAGACCCACCCAAATCAAACGATTCCTCACACAGCAGCCTAATGACAGCCGCACCAACTGCAGACCATAGCAACTTTTTCACAGTCCCATATATCTGTCAGATATTCTTTAGCTTCGACTAGTTGACCGTGAGGCTGCCTTCCAACTCTATAATTCTAGGATTCTCTGAAAATAAATGCAATTTTGCTTCATTTTGACCTGGAAGGGGTTGGGTCTAGCATTGCTTCCCCCACTTCCACCAACTGCCCTGCTTAACCTCTTTCAGATCTGGGTCAATTCCCAATTCCACTGTGTTGCACAGAAGCACCTGTCAGTTACTCCCAAATCAAATCAAAGTCACAGTGTGGAGAGGAAGTGGCAGAGCCCCCACCCCACCGCGGGACCCCTTTTCATACAAGGCACCCACACAGAGGTTTCCAATGCTTGCATTTATTGAAAAGAAAAGCTAAAGCAAATGAGCAGGCAAATCCCATCCTAAACCCAGTTACACAGATGCCAGCCTCACTGAGTACAGCAGGACTTGCTCTGGAGTAAATGGGCAGAAAGGATTGGGCTGTGACGGATCCTTCTCAGAATCGCCTTCAGAAGCAGCAGCAGTGAGCAAAGAGTTTCTGCAGAGGTCCAGACAAGGCAGCTCCATCTCCAGAGAAGAAATGGGATGGTCTTCCTTTCATCAGAGATGATGCGTGATGGGTCTGCTGTACAGTTAAATGAAAAAGAGAGGAAACACCGTGAATATTGGGGGGGGGAATGTAGAAACAGACCCAAAAGCCTAATGGTATCAGAGTTGGGATTTCATGAGGGGTGGGGGGTGGTTCAGACCTTAGCTCAGCTGGTTAGAGTTGGTTAGAGTGTGACCTTTTGCAGAATGTGCAGTGGTTGGGAGAGGTCTCCATCCCGAACCCAAATGCTTCCTTACACAGTCTGGGGCTCATAATCCAAAACATCTGGTGGCCACCTGATTGACAAAGGCTGCCCTCTATGCTTTCAGAAACCTTGTTTCACATGGGGCTCGTTCTCCCGCTCCTGTTTTCTAAGCTCAAGTGGCTCCAAATATCATTAGGGAATCCTCAAGGTCCAAACCAAAAACAGTCAATTTAGCATTTGGGAGAATCTAGCAAGTGCCCCCCTCCCCCGGTGGCTGTTAAGGGTCAAAGACAGGGTGAAGAAGCAGAGCTGTAACTCTCCGGCCTTTGGGGTCCTGTCTCTTTGAGATGCCACAGACTTATTTCCAGGCACAGGTATATAACTCACCTTAGCTGCGCTTGCAGCAACGCCTGTCTCCCGAACACTTCCCAATCTCTTTCTCGCCCTTGTTGCAGGTTTTTCTGCAGCTGCCCCCGTTGTTCTGGCAATCCTGGGTGGGACGTTGAGCTCCGGTGAAATCTGCAGGGCAAAGCGAGGAGAAAAGCAAACTAAGAGAGGGAGATGCAACTGCCAAGGAGCTTGGCTCCAAAGGGGACCCATCTAGTCCATCCACCTGGTCTCACAGTGGCCAACCAGATGCCCCATTTGGGAAGCTCTCCAGGAGGGCAGAGGGGCAAGAAGACTCCACACTGCTTCCCTTTGTGATTCCCTGCAAGTGGTATTCAAAGGCAGGTTTAAAAGGAATAAAGCTGAGAACTGTGGAGCTCTGAGAAGAAGGTCATACCTGGAGCCAGCAGCATCAAGAAGAGGACGGCAACAGAGAGGAGGCAGAAGATCTTCATGGCTGGAGGATGGTGGGAATCCTGGAGGTGCCAGAAATCAAGTGGAAGAGCAGTTGACTGGAGAAGGAGAGGTCCCTCTACTTATAGGTGGATGGAGGACTGATGAAACCTTGTGGGAAACCAAATGTCTTTTACAGGATAGATGTCACAATCCCTGCGGGGCAGAAGAAGATGAGAATTGCCGTCTGGATTTGAGTAATGCTCTTGTGCAAAACCACATATGGAAGTATGACCACAAGCCAGGCTAGTGTCACTGACAGGCAAAGAGATTCAGAGAGAGTTGTTTCTAAAACAATGCCATTGGAGAATTTATTTCCCAGCTATGCACTAAGTTTACCATGAAGCTAATAGAGGAAAAGCACATTATTGGGGGAGAGGGCTATCAGGGCTCCTAGGCCCCAGGGCTCTGTTTCTTCTCTACTGCTGGAGTCTGAATGTCTCTGAACTCCAGTTGCTCAGAATCACAAGCGAGGGCATGGCTGTTTCTCACATGTGTGTTTCTGGTAGGCTTCTTATTACCATTCCCAACAATGACTCTTGTAGGCTGCTGGTCTGATCCAGCAGGGATCTCCTTATGCCCTTTGCAGAGTTAAGGTTTCTTCAGATAATGCATTTAAAAAAGATCCTTCACAGCACACAGTTAAAGAATTGAGCTTGCTCCTACAGTGCTACCAATTAGATAGAATCATAGAGTTGGAAGAGACCCCAAGGGCCATCCAGTCCAACCCCCTGCCAAGCAGGAAACACCATCAAAGCATTCCTGACAGGTGGCTGTCAAGCCTCTGCTTAAAGACCTCCAAAGAAGGAGACTCCACCACACTCCTTGGCAGCAAATTCCACTGGTTTTTCAAATTGGTTTTTCAATTCCACTGGAATTCCAAATTCCAGATGGTTTTGAAAGTCTCTTCCTTGTGGTTTATCAATGGTTACTGGTACACCACTGTATGGGTTTGGGTACCCGTTATGTGACTGGAGAACCGCCATGGAAAATTCAAAGAAGAGTCAATTTGGAAGGATGATTCTGTTCTGATTCACTTTCTGTTGTGGAAAGTGCATATTAGCTGGGCAGGCCTTTAATTGCCAGCTGAATTTAATGTCTCCCATTTCCCTGGCAAAAACTCAAAGAGGACCCCCCCTGGCAAGCCATCCATTGAAGAATGACAGTGTGATTTCTTACCATCTGTTTGTACCCATGCCTTTCCTTTTCCATATTTGGAGGACAAGTAGCAGGGGTGAGGGCGGGGAGAGAAAGGAATATCTTCTCAGAGATTCTTACAGTTTGCTTCAACTTTGCATTTCAATGTTTGATGAGGGCCAAAAAACCATGGGCTTATTTGTAAATAAATTAATATCCATAATATCCCCCTCACCAGTGTCCAACCAATGATTCCTCAACATCAACTTCGTTGGACTGGTCATGTGGTTTAGATGCCTGATTATCGCCTTCCAAAGCAACTACTCCATTCCCAACTTCAGAATGGAAAGTGTAATGCTGGTGGACAACAAAAGAAATGTCCACTGTGGCCGAGAGCCTAAGTCCTTCAGATCCACATCTCATACCATTATTTCCGCCTGGGCTTTCTCTCCAATATCTGCAACTCAATGGCTTGTCTCCAAATTCACAAATTGACTCCTGATTCCTCTCCTCTCCCTGGACAGTGGTGGACGTTGGTCTTTCAAATTTGGTGCAAGGACAAAACCCAGCACCCCTCCCCTGCACCTTATATGGGAAAACACTGCCCTAAACCCATCTCTGCCCCAGGAACCACCACAATCTGACCTGGAGAGTCATTCCAATCTTTAGAGCAGATTTTGAGGGTGCCTGGGGGCAGTCTTTTGCGGAGAGGAGGGAAATATCCTATATCAAGCAGAAATCTCTTGCCTGAACAGGACAGCAGCCTTGGAAACAACCCAATCATTCCAGCACCAAACTGTTCCATTGCCCTTCCATACCCTCGATCCGACTCCATCTCCATTTTTCCAAAGGAAGGGCAGGTTTTACCCTCTTTTTCCAAATGGTCTGAATGTGTTTGTTGTGCTGTTTGCAGTTTACTTGTAGCACAGAATCAACACTTGGTTTTGATTTTGTTGGCGATGACAGGCATGGGTATGAAATTGTGTGCACTGTTGTGAATTTATCTGTCCGTGGGAGAGAGATGGGGGCTCAAAAGTGAGGGTTACACTCTCATATTATTATTATTGAGGAGGAGTATTAGTGTTGGCCATGAGCTGTTGGTCTGTGCTGTGTCCTGTCCTGTGAAACTTACAGGGCATCTGCTCATCTTTTGCAACCTACACAGACATGGGATGTCTTCAGCATCCTTTCCTAAGAGACTGAAGTGCAAGATGCAGCAGGCAAGGTGGGGATCCTGTGGTCTCACCGCTGAGTTCGGTTTCCTCACCATGTCTGGCTCCAAGTCAGACAAACATTGCTCCATGATCATCGAATGTCCACAGGCAGCAAAGGCGTGTGAAGTAACAGCTGCTTCCATGAAACACACAGGAATTGGGAATTTGCCCAGATCAGAAGGAGGTGGGGGGGGGAGGGAGATTGGTTAGAGTGGAGGACAGCAATGCCAGGTCAAAATGGAGCAAAATGGCATTTATCATAGAAGCCTAGAATTGTAGAGTTGGAAGGGACCCTGAGAGTCATCTAGTCCAAACTTAAGAATCCCTGACAGGTGGCCATTGAATCTCTGCTTGATAACCTCCACTGAAGAAGAGTCCACCACCTTCTCTTTAAAAAAAAATATTATTTGGTTTTACAACAAATTTTGACATAATCACTTCTGGTAAAATAATCACAAAATAAATTCCCAATTACCCCCTCCCCCACGACTTCCCCCAACTTCCCCTTCTGTTTTATAACACATTCATTTCTTCTGCTTTTCTTCTAATCCCTAATGAAATAAAATTAACAATTATACATTATAATTATCTTCTTAATATTTTAACCACATATTCATGTGTTCTATTTATATTTTGTTGGTTGTAAGTGTTTAGTCAAACGCTGCAAGTGAGTCCATTTCCTTACATTGTTTCTTTAAATACATCACAAAAGATTCCCAGTCTTTTTAAAAATCTCTATTGTCCTTATCTTTAAGTCTTTCAGTCAGCTTTGACATTTCGGCATATTCCATCAGTTTTTCTTGCAATTGTTCTTCCGTTGGCATTTCTTTGCTTGTCCACCTTTGAGCTAATAAAGGTCTAGCCGCTGTTGTAGCATACATAAATAATTTCTTCTTGTCTTTTGGCAAATCTTGACCTGTAATGCCTAATAAAACAGCTTCTGGTCTTTTAACAAAGGTTATCTTAAACGTTCTTTTAATTTCATTACAGAGCATAGCCCAATAATTTTTAATTATTTTACAATTCCACATGTGAAAGGATGTACCTTCCTTTTCTTTACAGAGTCCACCACCTTCTGAGGAAGTCCACTCTGCTGTCAAACAAGTCTTACCCTCAGAAAGATCTTCCTAATGTTCAGTCAGAATCTCCATTCATGGAATTTGAATCCATTAGTTTGGGTGCTACCTTCCGGAGCAGCATAAAGCAAGTCTGCTCTATCTTTCATGAGGCAGCCCTTGAGATATTTGAAGATGGCTCTCAGATCCCATTTTATCCAAGCTAAGCATGACCTACCCCATTCCTCCATTCCAACATTCCTCATCAGGGTTTACTCCCAGGCCCTGAATCCTCTTGGTCGCCCTTTTCTGCACAACTTCTAGCTTGTCAACATCCTTCTTAAATGGTGGTGCTCAGAACTGGGCACACGACTCTAGGTGGGGTCTGACCAAGTCAGAAGAGAGCGGGACTATGACTTCATTAACACACATGAGGATTACTGATGGAAAACTGGATAACTTGGTGTGAAGGCCCTCAAGGGTCAACAAACTGTAGGGGTCCAGAGCCTGCAGGTTCTTGGTGTATCCTCATGGGGTGTGAACTGGTGGTGACTGACTAGCAATGAGACCTTGGAGTCATAGTAAAGAGCTCCAAGAAGATGTGGGCCCCGTGTGCGGCAGCTGTGGAAAAGATGGACTCCATGCAAGGGATCATTAGTAAACGGATAGGAATGGGAACTGCCAATATCATCTTGCCATTGTGCAAATCTATGGTGTGGCCACATTTGGAATCCTGCGCAGTTCTGGTTGCCTCACGTAAAGAAGAAGATTGTAAAGTTGGAAAAAGTTCCCTCAGCCTCACATGGTCCTCCTGCATGCTGGGGGTGATGGGAGTTGTAGTCCCAAACATCGGTTGGAGGATGGATGGCAGCTAACAGATTGAGGTTGAATCCTGACAAGACAGAAGTGCTGTTTTTGGGGGACAAGAGGCGGGCAGGTGTGGAGGACTCCCTGGTCCTGAATGGGGTAACTGTGCCCCTGAAGGACCAGGTGCGCAGCCTGGGAGTCATTTTGGACTCACAGCTGTCCATGGAGGCACAGATTAATTCTGTATCCAGGGCAGCTGTCTACCAGCTCCATCTGGTACGCAGGCTGAGACCCTACCTGCCCGCGGACTGTCTCGCCAGAGTGGTGCATGCTCTAGTTATCTCTCGCTTGGACTACTGCAATGCGCTCTACGTGGGGCTACCTTTGAAGGTGACCCGGAAACTACAACTAATCCAGAATGCGGCAGCTAGACTGGTGACTGGGAGCGGCCGCCGAGACCACATAACACCGGTCTTGAAAGACCTACACTGGCTCCCAGTATGTTTCCGAGCACAATTCAAAGTGTTGGTGCTGACCTTTAAAGCCCTAAATGGCTTCGGTCCTGTATACCTGAAGGAGCGTCTCCACCCCCATCGGTCAGCCCGGACACTGAGGTCCAGTGCCGAGGGCCTTCTGGCGGTTCCCTCGCTGCGTGAAGCCAAGTTACAGGGAACCAGGCAGAGGGCCTTCTCGGTAGTGGCGCCCGCCCTGTGGAACGCCCTCCCTTCAGATGTCAAAGAGAACAACTACCAGACCTTTAGAAGACATCTGAAGGCAGCCCTGTTTAGGGAGGCTTTTAATGTTTTATAGATTATTGTATTTTAATGCTCTATTGAAAGCTGCCCAGAGTGGCTGGGGAAACCCAGCCAGATGGGCGGGGTATAAATAATAAATTATTATTATTATTATTATTATTATTATTATTATTATTATCTGAGGCACGAGGTTGCAAAGGCTATGATGTGCACAGGTGCGAGTTGTGATCTGTGTCCAGATCTCTTGTCTTCCCCCTTTGTGTTTTTGTTTGGCTTTTCTGTTATATCTCGTCATCAACACATACTATGTCACAGTCATACATAAAAAAGATAGCATAGATATAAAATATCAATATATGATAGTAATAATAACATAGCTATATTCTCCCAAGATTATTTAAATCCTCTGTGTCTTGACTCAAACTTCCCTTTCATTCATTCCACGGTTTCCTATCTACTATCCTTGTAGCTGCATTTTCTTACTCTACTAAATAATGCTCACTACCTTACAAAATCTCACATCATAGCATATACTGCTGAGTATTTTTGCAGCCTGTTATGATTATTTTCTTGTTCTAATATTTTTCCATATAATCTGTATATAATATCCAGTCCTCTTTCCATCTTCCCTCCCCTCCAGGAATTGGTCTGATCCAAGCATAGGCAAACTCCGGCCCTCCAGATGTTTTGGGACTACAATTCCCATCATCCCTGAACACTGGTCCTGTTAGCTAGGGATGATGGGAATTTTAGTCCCAAGCATCCGGAGGGCTGGAGTTTGCCTATGCCTGGTCTCTCTTAAAATCATCCAGTTTTGTGGACAGTGGGACTTTGTGACACTGGTCCTGAAAGCAATGCACTGGCTGCCAGTGAAATACAAGGCCCAATTTAAGGTGTTGGAAGGAGCATGCTAAAATGTGCCTCTAAATAAGCTGGCTTTTAACCAAAACACCTGGGGACCATTCCCCCCGCCCACCTGCCATTGGAAATTTTTGTTTAAATTTCTGTTATTTTTTATAAGAGTTCTAAGATGGCGGCGCGCATAGACACAGCGGCTGCTCAGTGCTCTCCCTTATTTTTAAGTGTTTCGTATGGCTTTTACTGCTGTTACTCGTGTTGAGTCCATTTTTGGTTGGGGAAACAATTGTTTAAATGAAAAATGATTTTTTTTTAAAAAATATTTTATTATTATTATTATTATTATTATTATTTTAAATCCAATTTCGTTGTACTTGTACAATGACAATAAAGACATAAAGATAAAGAAATATTTTCATTCCCATTTTTAAAATGCATTCCCTGCTTTATTCTGTCCACAAAATATTTGCTCAAAGGATAAAAGCAACATCAATCCAACCACTAAAATACAGAACAAACTGAAAACAGAAGCAAAAACAAGAGCATTGGCCAATTTGGTCAATTTTGGTTTCTCCCAGTGTCTCTTTTTCCAAACTGCAGTTGAGTTTTCCACAGTTCCATTTCAGTTTGCTTTTAAGAACAAAACAGTCCCCAAGAAAATTCATCAGCATTTCTCCCGATAACATGTCTGTATGTAATATTGCCTGATCTGCAGATTTTAGCAGGGCAATTTCCCTGAATGAAATTCATTTTCACCTGGATATATATGGGAACATCAGAGACACCCTTTGCCCTGGCTGTGCTTGGTTGGGCAATGACATTCTGCTGTCCATAATGTGAAGGCTGTCAAGCAGCTGAATGAGTTGGGCAGGTTGAGTGTGGGGAAAGGTGGAAGAGACACAGGTGTTTCCTAATGAGAGATGGGGACATCAGGTGAAGCTGAATGTCGGGAGATTCAGGAGAGATAAAAGAAAGGACCTTTTCATTCAGCATATAGTTAAACTACGAAACTCACTTCAGCAAGAGGCAGTGATGACCAGCAAGTTGCATGGCTTTAAAAGCAGATTGGGCAAACTCATGACTTGATATGCCTTTCAATGGCAATTTGCCATGGTGGCTTCTTAATGCCTCTTCCTGGGAATGACACTTGGGGCCACAGTTGTGACCAGCAGCCACCCATATCCTACAAGGAAGGCCTTTTCAAAACCATCTAAGGTGGCAGTTACCACTGTGTTTGAAGGAGCAAGGAAAATACTTTGAGAGTGTGCCATGAAGGACCTATTTTAAAAAATGCATCATCTGAATAAACTTTATCTCTGCAAAGGGCATTAGAAGAGCTTTGCTGGATCAGGCCAACGGCCTGCAGGATTCGAGCATCTTGTTATCAGAGGAATAACCAGAAGCCAAAGGAAACATGAATGCGAGTAACAGCAACCGCTTCGCTTCTGATTCTGAGAACTGGAGTTCAGAGCGCTACAGACACCAACAGTGGAGCGAGAAGATAGCCATGAGGGCCAGTAGCCCTGACAGCGCTCTCCTCCGAGAAATAAAATATTTGTAATCTCAATTCTTGGAAAATTCCTTCATCAAGGGCAACATCTTAGAAACAACTCGATTTCCCTCTCTTTGACGGTCAGTGACGCCACCCTGTTTTGTGGTCATTCTTCCATATGTGGTTTTGCACAAGAGCATTACTGAAATCCAGACAGCAATTCTCATCTTCTTCTGCCCCGCAGGGATTGTGACATCTATCCTGTAAAAGACATTTTGTTTCCCACAAGGTTTCAACAGTCCTCCATCCACCTATAAGTAGAGGGACCTCTCCTTCCCCAGACAACTGCTCTTTCACTTGGCTCCAGCATCTCCAAGATTCCCACCAACCTCCAGCCATGAAGATCTTCTGCCTCCTCTCTGTTGCCGTCCTCTTCCTGATGCTTCTGGCTCCAGGTATGGCCTTCTTCTCAGATGCTTCTTCCTCTCTGAGATCCACAGTTCTCAGCTTTATTCCTTTTAAACCTGCATCTGAATACCACTTGCAGGGAATCCCAAAGGGAAGGGTGTGGAGTCTTCTTGCCCCTCTGCCCTCCTGGAGAGCTTCCCAAATGGGGCATTTGTTTGGCCACTGTGAGACCAGGTTGATGGACTAGATGTGGCCCCTTTGACCTGATCCAGCAGCCAGGCTCTTAGGATCTGATTGTCATCCCAATCCTAAAGTATGGAATCTATAGCTGTTGCTATAAAATCTGTAATAACACATTTCAGTGCCAAAACAAAATAAAATAAAAAAATTCCTTCCAGTAGCACCTTAGAGACCAACTAAGTTTGTTCTTGGTATGTGCATTCAGCTTTGTGGTGGGGAAGAGAGTGGGCCAGTTTCCTGGGCAAAGGGGCTTCTCTCTCCAAGGTTGCTAGTGGCCCCAAGGATGCCAGTGATTGCCTTGGGTCAGCCCTGCTTCTGAAGGCTCAGGGGGGAGGGGAGGGTCTCACTCCCTATCCGAGCCCCCTTCCCTGCATTCATCCTGCACCAGCCTCCCCCAACCTGGTGCTCTCCAGGTGTTCTGGAGCAACCTTCCAAGGTAGCTTCTCTCCTTGGTAGTTGCATCTCTCTCTTTCTCTCCCTCCCTCTCTCTCTCTCTCTCTCTCTCTCTCTCTCTCTCTCTCTCTCTCTCTCAATTTACTTTTCTCTTCGCTTTGCCCTGCAGATTTCACCGGAGCTCAACGTCCCACCCAGGATTGCCAGAATAATGGGGGCAGCTGCAGAAAAACCTGCAACAAGGGCGAGAAAGAGATTGGGAAGTGTTCGGGAGACAGGCGTTGCTGCAAGCGCAGCTAAGGTGAGTTACATGCAAAACCATACCTGTGCCTGGAAAAACAGTAAGTCTGTGGCATTTCAAAGAGACACGACCCCAAAGGCCGGAGTTACAGCTCTCCTTCTTCCCCCTGTCTTTGACCCTTAACAGCCATGGAGGGGGGGCACTTGCTAGATTCTCCCGAATGCTAAATTCACTGTTTTGGTTTTGGACCTTGAGAATTCCCTGATGACATTTGGAGCCACTTGGAAGCAGCTTAGAAAACAGGAGCCATTTGGAGCAGCTTAGAAAACAGGAGCGGGAGAACTGAGCCGCATGTGAAACAAGACTTTTAAAAGCCTGGAGGGCAGCCTTTGTCAACCAGGTGCCCACCAGATGTTTTGGATTATATCTACCATCAGTATCAGACTGTGCAGGGAGACATTTGGGTTTGTGATGGAGACCTATCTCTGCACATTCAGCAGAAGGTCACACTCAAAGCAACTCTAACCAGCTGAGCTAAGGTCTGAGCCAACCACACCATGAAATCCCAACTCTGATATTCACGGTGTTTCCTCTCTTATCATTTAACTCTACAGCAGACCCACCACGCAACATCTCTGACGAAAGGAAGACCATCCCATTTCTTCTCTGGAGATGCGACTGCCTTGACTGGACCTCTGCAGAAACTCTTTGCTCACTGCTGCTGCTGCTTCTGAAGGCGATTCTGAGAAGGATCCGTCACAGCCCAATCCTTTCTGCCCGTTTACTCCAGAGCAAGTTCTGCTGTGCTCAGTGAGGCTGACATCTGTGTAACTGTGTTTAGGATGGGATTTGCCTGCTCATTTGCTTTAGCTTTTCCTTTCAATAAATGCAAGCATTGGAAACCTCTGTGTGGGTGCCTTGTATGAAAAGGGGCGCTGGGTTGGGGTGGGGGCTCTGCCACTTCCTCTCCATACTGTGACTTTTATTTGATTTGGGAGTAACTGACAGGTGTTTCTGTGCAACGCAATGAAATTGGTTATTGACCCAGATCTGAAGGAGGTTGAGCAGGGCAGTTGGTGGAAGTCGGGGGAAGCAATGCTAGACCCACCCCCTTCCAGGTCAAATTGAAGCAAAATTGCATTCATCTTCAGAGAATCCTAGAAATATAGAGTTGGAAGGTAGCCTGAGGGTCAGCTAGTCCAAGCTAAAGAATCTCTTACATGTGGCCATCCAATCTCTGCTTAAAATTCTCCACTGAAGGAGAGTCCACCACCTTCCAAGCAAGTCCATTCTGTGGTGAAACAACTCTTTCCTTCAAAAAGCTCTCCCCAGAGTTCAGTCGGAATCTCCATTCATGGGACTTGAATCCATTGGTTTGGGCCTTACCGTCCAGAACAGGAGAGAACAAGTTTGCTCCATCTGCCACATGACAACCCATAAGATATTTGAAGATGGATATCATATCTTTTCTCACTCTCCTGTTCCCCAGGCTAAACCTACCCAGCTGCCTCAACCATTCCTCATATGGCTTCATTTCCAGGACCTTGATCATTTTGCTCCCCCTCCTTTGCACACCTTCCTGGCAACAACCCTGTGAGGTAGGCTAGGCTGAAAGGTAGCCTAGGGTCACCCAGTGAGCTTCAGGGCTAGGTGGGAATATAAGTCCTGGTCTCTCAGTCTAGGGAACCAATGATAAATACATCCCCTTCCAGGTCAAAATCCCTCATACGGCTTCATTTCCAGAACCTTGATCATCTTGGTCACCCTCCTTTGCACACCTTCTAGCTTGTCAATATCCTCCTTAAATTGTGGTGCCACAGAAAAAGGTGGAACTATTGATATATTGACATTTGTTGTTGTTCAGTCGTGTCCGACTCTTCGTGACCCCATGGACCAAAGCACGCCAGGCACGCCTACCCTTCACTGCCTCCCGCAGTTTGGTCAGACTCATGTTAGTAGCTTCGAGAACACTGTCCAACCATCTCATCCTCTGCCGTCCCCTTCTCCTTGTGCCCTCCATCTTTCCCAACATCAGGGTCTTTTCTAGGGAGTCTTCTCTTCTCATGAGGTGGCCAAAGTACATGAGGATTACTAAGGGGGTTGAATAACTTTGCCCCAGATGTCGAGAGATCATAGGGGTGCATAGGCTGCAGCTTCTTGGTGTACGTTCAAGGGGTCTGAACTGGGAGCTCAAGGTGGGGCACACAGTTCTCCCCCTCTTCATCTCATTCTGGCAACAACCCTGTGAGGTAGGCTAGGCTGAAAGGTAGCCCAGGGTGACCCGGTGAGCTTCTTGGCTGGCTGGGAATTTAAGTCCTGGTCTCCCATTCATAAATATTACTGTGTTTCTCTTTAATACCTTTGACCACCAGGAACCCTCCAATGTTTCATTTAAGAACAAACCCCTGTGTAGCAATGAGAACCAATCACAGAAATAAAGACACAACACGTAGGCTAAAAACTGTTAGCGCATATATAATAGAATAATGATATCTTTCAAAAAGTAGAAATAAAACTATTAGAGTTCATATATACAATGTAACAGACTAGTGGTGCAGAACGTCAAGCCATGTGATCAAGATAGGCGTCAGAGGTCAGTCTCACAATGGTTATTCAAAGGTTTCCTCAGCAGCTACACTACTAGTGAGCACTGATCCGTAGCATGAATCTTACTTACATATTCTAGTGAAAAATATTGACTGATGAAGAGTATTACGAAACAGTAGTATCATTCTGGAAACACTGTCCTTGAGATTTTGGGGACATCTTCTGCTGAAACCTTTGAATAACCATTGTGAGACTGACCTCTGACGCCTATCTTGAACACATGGCTTGACGTTCTGCGCCACTAGTCTGTTACATTGTATATATGAACTCTAATAGTTTTATTTCTACTTTTTGAATGATATCATTATTCTATTATATATGCTCTAACAGTTATTACCCTACATGTTGTGTCTTTATTTCTGTGAATGTTTCGTTTAAGGCCAGAGCTGGATTTAGGAAACTGCTGTAGTTGATCCTTTCAAATATGGGGAACGGACTGTTTTGCTCCTCCCAGCATGAAACCTGGAATCTCTGGTATCAAGTCATGCCTGGGGAAGCTCTGACCTTCCAGATGCAACTCCCACCAGAGGCCAATGGTCAGGGGTGGGATCCAGAGTTGTGATGCACACAAAATCTGGAGGACAAAGTTTCCCCAGATCTTTATCAAGCCGTCTGACCCTTCTTCTTGCTCTGCACCTAAAGACTCACACCAATGCAGATTTTAACCCTACACTAGATTTTCACCCCCCACCGCCTGATTTGCTTAATATCCAGCCCAAAGAAGCGTTCTGCAGTACTCAAAAGCTTGTTCATTATTTGGTGACCTGTGGTCAGTCCAGTAAAGGTATTGACTTACAATGGATATTGTATTTTAGTCCATGGTGGTTTGATTCTGATTCTGATTCTGATTTGTATACCATCCTTCATTTGTAGATTACGGGGCAGTTCACAACATAAAAATACAATATAAAAAACCCAAAATGCATCATAATAAAACAAAAACAAATCCATATTTTTCCCCAAACCACCCTGGGGACATCATCCGATCACGGAAAAGGCCCATTCTTGCGTTGCCACCCTCTGGACATCTTGGGGTGGAGGAACACAAAGAACGGCCTCAGATAATGATTTCAGGGTCTCGGTAGGTTCACATGGGGAGAGGGGCTCCTTGAGGTATTGGGGTATGATGGGATGGAAGCAAGAAAGGAGGGGGAAAAGAGCATCAGCTGCATCAAATCTTGAGAGTTATGTGAGTGTCACCCAGATGATGGGGTGGAAGAACTCACCTGAGGGGCCTCACCTGTCCAGGGAGGATCACAAGGTTTTGGACAGCTCCCAACCCACCTTTCCTTAAGATGATATGATAGCCACCTTCAAATATCTAAAGGGCTTTCACACAGAAGATGAAGCAAGCTTGTTTTCTGCTACTCTGGAAGGTAGGATCTGAACCAATGTCTTCAAGTTACAAGAAAGGAGCTTCTGAGTAAACATTCTGAAAAACCTTTCTGACAATAGGAACTATTTGAGGGTGGAACGGTCTCCCTCAGGAGGTTGTGGTCTCTCCTTCCTTGGAGGTTTTTAAGCAGAGGTTGAATGGAATTTGCTGAGATCCCTGCATTGCAGGAGGTGGGACTAGTTGACCCTCACAGTCCCTTCCAACTCTTCGAATCTATAATTCTATAAGACAGATATGGGGATCCTGGGGCTCTCCAGACAATGTTGGAGACTACCTTAGGCTACACGTCACAATGCCTTTCTTCTCCCTCCATTGTCATGGCAGGAGACTGTGGGAAGGAGGAGCACTCTTGTGTTGTGGTCCTGTTTGTGGGCTTCCCATGGGCATCTGCTTGGCCACTGTCAGAACAGCCAAGGAGGTTGGCAGGAGCTCAGACCTTCCACAGCCCTGTTTCAGGATATTGCACTCATGGAGGAATCTCATGTCTCCATGGAACCCTAACCCCATGTCCTGTCTTGGCCTCTCTGTGTTTTTGTATTTATGTGTGTCACACATCGGATATTAGAGCCTAACAGAAAACAAGACCCAGCACACGTTTTCACAACATGGACCTTCACAAAGGTTTCAAATGCTTTCATTTATTAAAAAGAAACAGAAAAAGCACTTGCTCAGGCAAACCAAATCCAAGCTGCAATCCTTAGGCCACTTACTAAGGAGTCAGACCCCACTGGCCACAGTGGGGCTTACTCATGAGTAGACAGGCAGAAAGTATGGCTCCCTCTTGACTCCTTCCCAGAATCACCTTCAGCAGCATCAAGCAAAGCAGTTTCTTCCCCAGCAGAGATGGGGGGTGCAGTCGAGGCAGCTGCACATCGGAGGACAGCAGGGGGGTCTTCCTTTCACCAGAGGTCTTGCACCAGAGATCTGCAGTGTTACCCGGCTGTGAGAGGAAACACTGTTAATACGGGTGTGGGTGGTGGTTCTGAAAACTGAAACCAGTGATTCAACTGGGAGGCAGAAGAGCTGACTGTTGTCTGAGTTCAAATTGCACACAGAGGGTCTGTTTTGCAGAGGGTTGGACTAGATGACCCCTTGGTGACTTCAAATGCTACATTTCTATTCTATGATTGTAAGAGAGACCTCTGAACATTTCATGTATGCACTTGGGGGAATTTTTGCAGGGCTTTGCTACCACACACACACACTTTTTGTTCTAATGTGGTTCATTTTCCTTCTTCCTCTTTTTACAAACAGCAACCCCAGGAGAGGACGCATTTGAGTAGATCCTTGTGAGTGTGCATTGGTGTGCATTTAACTCTTTCCCTCCCAGCCATTTCAATTCCTCTTTCAACTCTACAATTCTAACCACCTTCACAGGGATGTTTCACACAGCTTGCCTTTGCTATTTGAGGAGGGTCAGCGACTGAGCCCCCACCCTCTCATAACACGAAGAGCTGTTCTTTGAGCCAATGGAGGCATTCCTTCCCAGGCTAAGGGGAGTTGTGGCTGAGGGGTCAGAGGACTTTCATGGGGTCAGCAAGGGGAGAGGAAATGGTTTTCAACCCCCTGTGCACAGGAGAATATTGTTCCCCCTCACAGTGACTGGAAAGGTTAAGAGAGGGAGGTGGGGTCGAGGGGGGAACAGAGTGATGAGTCTCATGCATTTGGGGTCATGAGTCACCACTGACTAATTTTCAAGGAAAACTAAGATTTGATTCAACTCACTTCCACGGCAACAAGTTTGGCGACCAAAGCAGCTACAAAGTTGAACTTGGTTAGGTCTGCACCTCTGATGTTGGCATCTGCCCCCGCGACCCTGGCATTCCACACTAGTACAGAAACCACTTTGGCCTCTGGTGAAATCTGGAGGAGGAGAAAGAAGACTTTGAAGGCTTTGTCCCACAGAACTGACCTTCTATACCTTCCACAACTTCTTCCACAATGGCCCTGCTGACTTGGACTCCTGGAGGGCACCAGGTTGGGGAAAGCTGGTGCAGGAAGAATGCAGGACTGGAGCAGAGAGTCAGTCCCTTCTGCTGCCTCCCTCCACCTTCAGGACAGGATCTGAGCCAAGGTGGAAGGGAAGGCTGTGTCAGAGTCACTGGCTTCCCTGGGCGGCCACTGGCAAACTGGGAGATAGAAGACCCCTTGCCCAGGAAACTGCCCCGTTCTTTTACCCACGCAAAGCTGAGTTTGTTGAAGCGCATTATTACAGATTTGAAAGCAAGAGCTTCTGTGGATCTTATAAATGAGCTAATAGAGCCAGACTGATGGATCTGCCCAAAGGGGACCCAGCCAGTCCAGCATCCTCTTCTCACAGTGTCCAACCAGAAGCCCCATTTGGGAGACTCTCCAGGTGGACATGGGGCAAGATCCCACCTCTTTGGGAATCACAGCATGTGATGTTCAGAGGCAGGTTTAACAGGAATAAAGCTGAGAACTGTGGAGCTCAGAGAAGTATCTGAGAAGAAGGCCATACCTGGCGCCAGCAGCATCAAGAAGAGAACGGCAACAGAGAGAAGGCAGAAGATCTTCATGGCTGGAGGATGGTGGGAATCCTGGAGGTACCAGAAGCCAAGTGGAAGAGCAAGTGGTTGGTGGAAGGAGAGGTCCCTCTACTTATGGGTGGCTGGAGGACTGTTGAAATATTGTGGGTGCCAACTGTCATTTGCAAGATTGATGTGGCAATCCCTAAGGGGCATGTGCCAAGGACCAGCTAAAGACCACAGAATCATAGACTCATAGAGCTTCAGCACTGGAAGGATACCCCAAAAGTCATCTAGTCCAACCCCTGAGATGCAGGAATCTCTGACTGGTGCCCATCCAACCTCTGCTACAAATCCTCCTGCAACGGGGAGAGCCCACCATCTTTTGAAGGGGTCCTTTCCACTGTGGAATAACCCAGATATTCCTAATGTTTTGAATCCTTTGGTTGGGATCCTCCCCTCTGAAACAGGAGGAAGTAACCTTGTTCCATTCTCTATGTGACAGTCTTTGAGATATTGGAAGACGGCTCTCATTTTTCTCCCCAACTCCCTCAATCATAACAAAATAACAAATAAAAAAATTCCTTCCAGCAGCACCTTAGAGACCAACTATTACTATTATTACGTGTTTTTGGCCCCCTGTCTCTTCATCACATTTCCAAAGACATTGTTTCCAACTGCCCCCAAAATTCTGGGACTTTCACAAAAACCCTTCAGCCACCTTGGCTTCTCACTTTCTCCTGATAAGTCCCAAATTCCCACCTTTGTTGAGGTGCGCTAAATTATAATGGCTTCACATCGGGGAAAGCAGCAGGGAGAGAGAGAAAGGGGGCGATGGAAGGAAACTGGATAAAATACTCCGAGATGTTAATATACGAAGGAGAACAAGTCAGGTTGAAACCCTTTGAACAATTGAGAGGAAGGATTCGAGACTGGTTACAATATCATCAGATTAATGAACTTTTCAAAATGGACAAAAAGATTGGCTTTCAAATGGAAAAGTCAAAATTGGAAACAGAATTGTTAGAACCTAAAAATAAGACTTTGTCAAGAATGTACAATTTGCTGTTGGAATGGCATACGCAAGATGAGTTAGTAAAATCTGCAATGATAGATTGGGCAAAGGATGTAGGACACAACATCATGATGGCGGACTGGGAAAGACTATGGAAAATAGGTATAAACTTTACAGCATGTACTTTGCTAAGAGAAAATATAATGAAAATGATTTATAGATGGTACCTAACCCCAGTGAAGTTGGCAAAGATCTATCATTTGCAGGACAATAAATGTTGGAAATGTGGCAATATAGAAGGAACATTCTACCATATGTGGTGGACCTGCCCAAGGTTGAAGGCATTCTGGGAGATGATATACAACGAGTTGAAGAAGGTGTTTAAAAACACATTTTTGAAGAAACCAGAGGCCTTTCTCCTGGGAATGGTTCACCAAGTTCTACCAAAAGACGACCACACGCTGTTTATGTATGCCACAACTGCAGCAAGAATTCTTGTCGCAAAATACTGGAAGACAAAGGACTTACCGACATTAGAAGAATGGCAGATGAAAATGATGGACTATATGGAAACTGCTGAACTGACCGGGCGAATCCGCGACCAGAGGGATGACGAAGTGGAAAAAGAATGGAGAAAATTTAAAGACTATCTTAAAAAATATTATAAAATATAGAATTAACATAAATAGAAATGTCAATGTGTAAAAGTAGTTTATAAAAGATTGATATAGTAAATATGATGGTAGTTAGATTATAGAAATAAGTGTTAAGTATTATTGAATTAAAGTTTTTCGTTTAACATATATATTCATTAGAAATTGTAAGGTTGTAGAAAAGAATTAAGAACTCATAGGTAGAGTTAAACAATGTAATTAAAATAAGTTAGAAATGGAACAGATATGATAAGATTAAATATTAGGAAATTGCTGGCAGTAATAGATAAGGAGAATTGACATAGAGGGACAGAGTGGAGGAAGTTATTAGAGAATGTTAAGGATTTAGGATAAGAATATTAATATAAATGTTGTGTAGTGTAGTGTTGTAGTTTAAGTGTAGTGAGTGTTTAGGTATGTGTTTTTTCTGTTTTTTTTGTGTGTGTTTCACTGTATGTTTGTTTATTTTTGGTGTTTAAAAATAAAAAATATTATTTGGAAAAAAAAAAAAGAGAAAGGGGGCGATGGAAGTTGCCTTTGTCTCCCACCTGCCACTGCTACCCTTTTCTGGTCGATGCTGGTGGCAATCCAGACACATCACTTAAAGGCAACTCCTATCCTCATCTTTTCCTGGACACTCTTTGAGCACTGCCTTGCTGCCTATTTGTATGTGTGTATTTTGAGTGCTCTGCTGCTTTTATAATAAGAATAAGAATAAGAATAAGAAATTTTATTTATACCCTGCCCTTCCCAGCCGAAACCGGGCTAAGGGCGGCTAACATCAATAAAATTACAATAAAATATAAAAGAAAAAAAACCCCGTTAATTAAAATACAGGTTAAAATACAATTTAAAATTTAAAATGCCGCTTCATTTATCGCCCATAATCAAAACCATAAGGGGAGGAAACATCAGACTGAGTCCAACCCAAAGGCCAGGCGGAACAGCTCTGTCTTGCAGGCCCTGTGGAAAGATGTCAAATCCCTCAGGGCCCTGGTCTCTTGTGACAGAGCGTTCCACCAAGTCGGGGCCAGTACTGAAAAGGCCCTGGCCCTAGTTGAGACCAATCTAACAACCTTGTGGCTCGGGACCTCCAAAATGTTGTTATTTGTGGACCTTAAGGTCCTCTGCGGGGCATACCAGGAGAGGTGGTCCTGTAGGTACGAGGGTCCTAGGCCGCATAGGGCTTTAAAGGTCAAAACCAGCACCTTAAACCTGATCCTGTACTCCACCGGGAGCCAGTGCAGCTGGTAAAGTACTGGATGAATATGATCCCGCGGCAAGGACCCCGTAAGGAGCCTCGCCGCGGCATTCTGCACCCGCTGGAGTTTCTGGGTCAGCTTCAAGGGCAGCCCCGCGTAGAGCGAGTTACAATAATCAAGCCTGGAGGTGACCGTCGCATGGATCACATTATGGTATTTGTGTTGCTTGCTTGATGCTTCGTTTTGATATTTCTGGATGACACTGGTTTAAACTTCTGTGCATTGTTGTGAATATATGGGAGCTACAAAAAATGGGCACCCAAAGGTCAGGGCAAGGCTTTTATATTTAAATTTGGAGAAGGGGAAGAGGTATCAGTGCCAGTCGTGAGAAGAGGAGGAGGAGGAGGAGGAGTTTGGATTTGAGATCCCGCTTAATCACTACCCGAAGGAGTCTCAAAGCGGCTAACATTCTCCTTTCCCTTCCTCTGTGAGGTGAGTGGGGCTGAGAGACTTCAGAGAAGGGTGACTAGCCCAAGGTCACCCAGCAGCTGCATGTGGAGGAGCGGAGACGCGAACCCGGTTCACCAGATTACGAGTCCACTGCTCTTAACCACTGCACCACACTGGCTCTCTGTTGATCTGTTGGTCTGGGCTGTGCCTGTAACATGAGATGTCTTCAGCATCCTTTCCCAAGAGCCTGAACTGCTAACCCAGCAGGCAAGGTGGGGAACCTGTGGTCACACAGCTAAGTCCCATTTCCGCACCTGGTCTTGCTTCAAGTTAACGGACAAGCGTTGCTCCATCGGATGCCCACAGGCAGCAAAGTTGTGTAAAAGCAACTGCCAGATGCAGAACAGTGAACTTGGGAATGAGCCCAGATCAGAAGGCGATATTGGGGGGTGGGGGTGGGAATGGGAGCAGCAAGGCCAAAGAGATCCCTTTCCATGCAAATAGATAAAGAGCAAATAACACATTTGAGGATTCCAGTACAGTGGTACCTCGGGTTACAGATGCTTCAGGTTACAGACTCTGCTAACCCAGAAATATTACCTCGGGTTAAGAACTTTGCTTCAGGATGAGAACTGAAATCGTGCTCTGGTGGCGCGGCAGCAGCGGGAGGCCCCATTAGCTTAAGTGGTGCTTCAGGTTAAGAATGATTTCAGGTTAAGAACCGACCTCCGGAACGAATTAAGTACGCAACCAGAGGTACTACTGTATTGTTACACTGCATCCAAATTGCTGAGCATGGAGAAAACCCAGGGTTTTCAGTGTTTGCCCAGAGTTTGGTTTCCTTGAAGGTGAGCAGAGACTTTGGTGTATTTAGGTCATATGGTTTTTTAATGAACGTATATAGAGAGCCTGAGCATAAAATGGATGGGATCACAGCATTAACTTCCCCCAAATCATCCTTCTCAGTTTGTCACAGCTTTGGGTCCCCTACACAGCAAACAGGAATCTGTGTCTCCAGCTTCCAGGCTGCTTCCAACTCAGCTCTCACACACCACATGGGCTAAGGACCGCAATGTCTCAAGGATGGCCTTTCCCCGTATGAGCTGATCATCAAGAGGTTTGGAGGGCGGAAATGCAAGAAGAGGACTTTTCTGTGGAGGCTCCCTGTTGATATTTGCCCATTGGCTCAATTATCCCCTCAACCCAGCACACGTTTCACAACATGGACCAACACAAAGGTTTCCAATGCTTGCATTTATTCAAAAGAAAAAGCATTTTCGCAGGCAAACTAAATCCAAGCTCCAATCCCGAGCCCACTTACTAAGGAGACAGGCCTCCCTGTTCACAGTGGGGCTTACTCATGAGTAGACAGGCAGACAGGATGGCTCCCTCTTGACTCCTTCCCAGAATCGCCTTCAGCAGCATCAAGCAAAGCGGTTTCTTCCCCAGCAGAGATGGGGGGTGCAGTCGAGGCAGATGCACATCAGAGGAGAGCAGGGGGGTCTTCCTTTCACCAGAGGTCTTGCACCGGAGATCTGCAGAGTTACTTGCCTGTGAGAGGAGGAAACACTGTTAATACGGGTGGTGGTGGTGGTTCTGAAAACCCAAACCAGTGTTGTCAGAGTTGAAATGGCAAACAGAGGGCCTGTTTTGCAGAGGGTTGAACTAGATGACCTCTTAGGTACCTCCCGACGCCATTTCCAATCAGCCACTCCCTGCAGTCTCACTCCAATCCACCTCCGAGACCCCAGCGTCGCCTCACTCCTCCTTCTCACCACCTCGACACATTTATCTGCGCTCTCTCCTTACTTTGCAGGGGGGGGGTTGTCTGTTTTTGCGTGGTTTATCTCTCCACTGCTTTGGCTCGCTTTATTCCTTCTTTAATTAGTGGGGGGCTTCTTATCTTAGCTCCCTTCACCCTCTCTTTTTACAGTTCTTTAATGACAGAGAGCTTCTGTATGTGCAGTCTTAACATTAAGTTGAGAATCCAGCTTGTTCCTCTGCCGTATGTTTCAAGCGCAGCAAGAATAGCTTCTTAGTACAGTCCTTAGTATTAAGTTAACAGGATTCAGCTCAGTACATAACATTAACATACAGTTTATAGAAATTTTACCACCGCCATGCTGTTCCGGGTTTGGGGCTTCTCACTGGATAGAATGATGTCCTCTGGTGCCCCGAGTTCCCCCTCTCCTCTGCCGTCGGCGAGGGATGCAAGGATCTCTTCTCCGGCACTGCAGGTTTCTTCTTAGCTCACAGTCACCCTCTGAGCTTGCATAGCCCTTGCGTAGCCCCAATATCTATCCAGTGACCGCTCCAGCTCGCAAGAGCTCAAAAGCGCACCCGTCTCCACCCACGATAAAGTTGGAAGTCACAGAGGTTGCCTTTGATATTTGAGGAGGGTCAGCGACTGAGCCCCCACCCTCTCATACTAAGAAGAGCTTTTCTTTGAGCCAATGGAGGCATTCCTTTTCAGGCTAAGGGGTGTTGTGGCTAAGGGGTCAAAGAGCTTTCATGGGGACAGCAAGGGAAGAGGAAAGGGTCTTCAACCCCTGTGCACACGCTAATATTGTTCCCCCTCACAGTGGTTGTAAAGGTTAAGAGATGGAGATGGGGTAGGGGGGGAACAGAGCGATGAGTGTCATGCATTTGGGGTCATGAGACTAATTTTCAGGCACAGCTAAGATTTGATTTATTTTATTTTTTTCCAAATAATATTTATTAGTTTATACACATAAACACAAATAAAACCACACTCATACACAAACAAAACAAAACAAAAATAACAATACTACACCTACCAATTCAATAATTTTCTTTTCCTAATTCCCTTAACATTTTAATTTGACTTCCTCCTGTCAATCCCTCTGTGTTTCATTTACATTTCTATTATTTCAGTTGGCTATTTCATTATTCATTTTCTTATGTTTCAATATTCTAATTTTCTTTACTTATATTACTTTTATCTTATTCTATTTTTACTTCTCCACTTATCATTGTTCCTGCTATCCTTATATTCATTACACTTACTTCAACTTCCTACTTCAACTTATTTCAGTTAACCTTCTAACTTCATATCCATCCTAAACACTCTATAAATTCTTATCTTTATTCATTTAATATTTTACTCTAAATTTAACCTGTAAACTACTATAACTTCGACATTATTTCATTTCTACATTTTGTAATATTTTTTAAGGTAATCTTTAAATTTTTTCCAATCTTCTTCCACTGCTTCCTCCCTCTGGTCGCGGAGTCTCCCGGTCAGTTCAGCGAGCTCCATATAGTCCAGCTAAGATTTGATTTAACTCACCGTAACGGCAACACACTAGGACATCTGAACACTTAAAAAGTGGCCTCAGGCACCATCTTATGCATCTCCCACCGATACGTTCACATATCGGAACAGCAGCTTTGGCTCTGGTGAAATCTGGAGGAAGCGAAAGAAGACATTGAAGGCTCTGTCTCGCAGGACTGACCTTCTACACCAAGGGTCAGCAAACTTTTTCAGCAGGGGGCCAGTCCACTGTCCCTCAGACCTTGTGGGGGGCCGGACTATATTTTGAAAAAAAAAAAATGAATGAATTCCTATGCCCCACAAATAACCCAGAGATGCATTTTAAATAAAAGGACACATTCGACTCATGTAAAAACATGCTGATTCCTGGACTGTCCATGGGCCGGATTTAGAAGGCGATTGGGCCGCATCCAGTCCCCAGGCCTTAGTTTGGGGACCCCTGTTCTACACCTTCCACAACTTCTTCCACAGTGGCTCTGCTGGCTTACACACCAGGAGGGCACCAGGTTGGGGAAAGCTGGTGCTGGAAGAATGCAGGGCTGGAGCAGAGAGTCAGTCCCTTCTGCTGCCTCCCTCCACCTTCAGGACAGGATCTGAGCCAAGGTGGAAGGGAAGGCTGTGTCAGAGTCACTGGCTCCCCTGGGCGGCCACTGGCAAACTGGGAGAGAGAAGCCCCCTTGCCCAGGAAACTGGCCCGTTCTTTTACCAGCCACAAAGCTGAATTTGCTGAAGCTCATTATTACAGACTAGTAGACATGAAGCCCGTTAAATTAACGGGCGCTAGAACATCATGGAAAGCGGGGACGGCGAGAACTTGCTGAAGTGCTCGATGTACTTGGGCGCCCCGGCCAGCGCCGAATGGCCCTTCAGCAGGCAGCGCAGGAGGCGCATTGCGGCGGAGGCACTGGCACCAGCCAGGCCCCGCAGGCCAACTCAGCCGCCACTTGTAACGGCCGCTGCCGCTTAGAATGAAGTCCACGCGAGCATGCACCCGCCGCTTCAACAGCCTGGCCAGCCGAAGTCTCTGCGCTCCAATCCCTGTGTCCATGGGGCACATGCGCAGTAGGACACAGGGACGGACACAGGGACTGGACGCAGAGACACTTTATTATATAGGATTTGAAAGCAAGAGCTTACATGGATCATATAAATGAGGTGATAAGAAAAGCCTGACTGATGGATCGTCCCAAATTGGGCCCATCCAGTCCAGCATCCTCTTCTCACAGTGTCCAACCAAAAAATCTATTTGGGAAACTCTCCAGAAAGACATGGGGCAAGATCCCTCCTTTTTGGGAGTCACAGCCAGTGGTGTTCAGAGGCAGGTTTAAAATGAATAAAGTTGAGAGTTGTGGAGCTGCTCAGAGAAGAAGCATCTGAGGAGAAGGTCATACCTGGCGCCAGCAGCATCAAGAAGAGAACGGCAACAGAGAGGAGGCAGAAGATCTTCATGGCTGAAGGTTGGTGGGAATCCTGGAGGTACCAGAAGCCAAGTGGAAGAGCAATTGCCTGGGGAAGTAGAAGTTCGTCATCTTATGGGTGGCTGGAGGACTGATGAAATCTTGTGAGATGCCAACCGTCATTTGCAAGATGGATGTGGCAAGCCCTGAGGTTCATGTGCCAAGAACCAGCCAAATACCACAGAATCATAGACTCATAGAGCTTCAGCGTCGGAAAATACCCCAAGAGTCATCTAGTCCAATCCCTGCAATGCAGGAATCACTGACTGGTGCCCATCCAAGCTCTGCTTCAAAAAATGGGCACCCAAAGGTGAGGGCAAGGCTTTTATATTTGAATTTGGAGAAGGAGGGAGAAGTATCAGTGCCAGTCGTGAGCTGCTGGTCTGGGCTGTACCTGTAACATTTAGAAGGCAGTTGCTGGACTTTTGCAATCTCCACAGAGATGGGCCCCATGAGATGTCTTCAGCATCCTTTCCCAAGAGCCTGAAGGGCCAACCCAGCAGGCAAGGTGGGGAACCTGTGGTCACAGGGCTAAGTCCCATTTCCCCACCTGGTCTTGCTTCAAGTTAATGGACAAGCGTTGCTCCATCGGATGCCCACAGTCAGCAAAGTTGGGTAAAGCAACTGCCAGATGCAGAACAGTGAACTTGGGAATGAGCCCAGATCAGAAGGGGAATGTTGGGATTGGGGAGCAGCAAAGCCAAAGACATCCCTTTTTATGCAAACAAACTCAAGGGTGGAGCTGGAGAAAAGGGGCAAACAACACATGCGAGGATTCATTGATAATATTGCTACACTGCACCCAAATTGTTGAGCATGGAGAAAATCCAGGAGTTTCAGTGTTTGCCCAGAATTTGGTTTCCTTGAAGGTGAAGTGCTCAATTCCTGTTTATGAAACATCCAGTCCTGTATAGGCAAGTTTTTAAAGTTTAAAGTTTAATGTGTTAGGATGTTTTTATACATATTTTTGTGCCACCCTTCCAACTCTACAATTCTAGGCTTCTATGATAAATGCCATTTTGCTCCATTTTGACCTGGCATTGCTGTCCCCCACTCTCACCAATCTCCCCCCCCCCCGCCCCCAAACCTCCTTCTGATCTGGGCCAATTCCCAATTCCTGTGTGTTTCATGGATGCAGCTGTTACGTCACACACATTTGCTGCCTGTGGACATTCGATGATCATGGAGCAATGTTTGTCTGACTTGGAGCCAGACATGGTGAGGAAACAGAACTCAGCGGTGAGACCTTGCCTGCTGCATCTTGCACTTCAGCCTCTCAGGAAAGGATGCTGAAGACATCCCATGTCTGTGTAGGTTGCAAAAGATGAGCAGATGCCCTGTAAGTTTCACAGGACAGGACACAGCACAGACCAACAGCTCACGGCTCCCCCAGAATAATATGGGAGCGTGATCCTCACTTTTGAGCTCCCATCTCTCTCCCACGAACACATAAATTCACAACAGTGCACACAATTTCATGCCAATGCCTGCCATTGCCAACAAAATCAAAACCAAGTGTTGATTCAGCGCTACAAGTAAAATGCAAACAGCACAACACACACATTCAGACCATTTAGAAAAAGAGGGTAAAACCTGCCCTTCCTTTGGAAAAATGGAGATGGAGTCTGATCGAGGGCATGGTAGGGCAATGGAACAGTTAGGTGCTGGAATGATTGGGTTGTTTCCAAGGCTGCTGTCCTGTTCAGGCAAGATATTTCTCCTTGGTATAGGACATTTCCTCCTCTCCCCTGAAGACTCCCCCCAGGCACCCTCAAAATCTGCTCTAAAGATTGGAATGACTCTCCAGGTCAGATTCTGGTCGCTCCTGGGGCAGAGATGGGTTTAGGGCAGTGTTTTCCCACATAAGGTGCAGGGGAGGGGTGCTGAGTTTAGTCTGACTGAACATAAGGAACATTTTTTAATGGAAAGAGTTGTTTGATAGTGGAATGGATTCCCTCAGAAGTTGGTGGACTATCCTTCAGTGGAGAATTTTAAGTAGAGTTTGGTTGGCCACCTGTCAGAGATTCTTTAACTTGGACTAGTTGACCCTCAGGGTCCCTTCCAACCCTATAATTGTAGTATTCTCTAATGATAATTGCAATTTTGCTCCATTTCGACCTGGAAGGGAATGGGTCTAGCATTGCTTCCCCCTTCCCTCCAACTCCCCCCTGAACCTCCTTCAGATCTGGGCCAATTCCCAATTCCACTGCGTTGCACAGAAACACCTGTCAGTTACTCCCAAATCAAATAAAAGTCACAGTATGGAGAGGAACTGGCAGAGCCCCCACCCCACCCCAGCGCCCCTTTTCATACAAGGCACCCACACAGAGGTTTCCAATGCTTGCATTTATTGAAAGGAAAAGATAAAGCAAATGAGCAGGCAAATCCCATCCTAAACCCAGTTACACAGATGCCAGCCTCACTGAGCACAGCAGGACTTGCTCTGGAGTAAATGGGCAGAAAGGATTGGGCTGTGATGGATCCTTCTCAGAATCGCCTTCAGCAGCAGCAGCAGTAAGCAAAGAGTCTCTGCAGAGGTCCAGTCAAGGCAGCTCCATCTCCAGAGAAGAAACGGGGTGGACTTCCTTTCGTCAGAGATGATGCATGATGGGTCTGCTGTAGAGTTAAATGATAAGAGAGGAAACACTGTGAATATGGGGGGGGGGGGGTTAGAAACAGACCCCAAAGCCTAATGCTATCAGAGTTGGGATTTCATTGGGGGGGTGGCTCAGACCTTAGCTCAGCTGGTTAGAGTTGGTTAGAGAGTGACCTTCTGAATGTGCAGAGGTTGGCAGAGGTCTCCATCCCGAACCCAATTGCCTCCTTACACAGTCTGGGGCTCATAATCCAAAACATCTGGCTACCTGATTGACAAAGGCTGCCCTCTATGCTTTCAAAAGCCTTGTTTCACATGGGGCTCGTTCTCCCGCTCCTGTTTTCTAAGCTCAAGTGGCTCCAAATATCATTAGGGAATTCTCAAGGTCCAAACCAAAAACAGTCAATTTAGCATTTGGGAGAATCTACCACTTTATAGATGTGATCATGTCTCCATCTGTGGAAGTGCCATGGTCTGATCACTATGCTCTGAAAGCCAGGATTGACTTCCCGCCCCAATCCCGCTTGGGTGGAGAGCCTATTTGGGCTTGCCCGCAGAGGCTGATGGATCCTGATAGATTCCGTCAGGCCTTGCGGGACCCTGCTCCCCCTGGTGGCTCACTTGATGAGCTTGTCGAGAACTGGAATAACCGGCTCTTGGCGGCCATCGATGAGATCACACCTAAGCGCCCTCTGCGACCCCGCCGAAACCGGGCCCCATGGTTTACCGAGGAGCTCCGGAAAATGAAGCGGGACCTCAGACGGCTAGAACGAGTATGGCGGCGCGCTCGCGATGGAGCATCAAGAACATCTTACAGGACGTTTATGAAAGCCTATGAGATGGCAATGAAGGCTGCAAAGAAGTCCTACTTCTCAGCCTCCATTGCATCCGCTAGCTCTCACCCAGCACAACTTTTTAGAATAATTAGGTCTTTAACAATCTTAAAGGACCAGCCAAATTTAAATACTAATTCGATTCATAGCTGTGAGGCATTTGCGAGCTGTTTTGCGGAGAAAGTCTTGTTGCTCCGCCATGACCTCTCTGCCAATTTGGATACAATAACAGAACTAGAGGCCCCTCGTCTGTCTTCGGGTCCAGGATTGGACCACTTCGACCGGATACTCCCTGCTGATGTAGACAGATTCCTCCGAGCTGGAAGGCCCACCACCTGCCCCCTAGACCCATGTCCGTCTTGGCTGATTAGAGCGTGTCCGGACGAGGTGTGGGCCCCCCTGGGTGAGATCATCAATTTGTCCCTTGGCACGGGGATTTTCCCAGGGGAGTTGAAGGAAGCAGTGGTGCGCCCGCTCTTAAAGAAAACATCTCTAGATCCTTTAGATCTATCCAATTACCGCCCAGTTTCGAATCTTCCATTCCTCGTCAAGGTAATTGAGAGAGCGGTTGCCGAGCAGCTTGGTAGGTTTCTGGATGAGACATCGACCCTGGACCCCTTCCAGTCCGGTTTTCGCCCTGGTTATGGGACCGAGACGGCTTTGGTCGCCCTAACAGATGATCTCCGTAGACAGCTGGATCAAGGCGGGTCGGGACTGCTGATTCTTTTAGATCTATCAGCAGCCTTCGATATGTTCGATCACGAACTTTTGGACCACCGCCTTGCCGACATGGGGATTCAGGGCACAGTCCGACAATGGCTGTGTTCCTTTATCTCAGGTCGGGGACAGAGGGTGGCGTTAGGGGGGGAGCTGTCGTCGCGGCACTCCTTGGTGTGTGGAGTCCCGCAGGGCGCAATCCTCTCCCCGATGCTTTTTAACATCTTTATGCGCCCCCTCACCCAGATTGTCCGGAGCTTTGGGCTGGGCTGCCATCAATATGCTGATGACACCCAGCTCTATCTGTTGATGGACGGCCGTCCTGACTCGGCCCCAGACACACTGACCAGATGCTTGGAGGCTGTGGCTGGATGGATGCGTGGGAGCTGGTTGAAGTTAAACCCTTCGAAGACAGATGTCCTCTGGCTGGGCCGGGACGATATGGGGTTGGGGGGCCAACTCCCATCTCTTGCGGGGGCTCAATTAGTGCCAGCGCCCTCTGTCAGGAGTTTGGGTGTAGCCCTCGACGCCTCCCTCTCTATGGAGGCGCAGGTTGCAGCCACAGTAAAGGCGGCATTTTTCCATCTCCGCCGCATTAAGCAGTTGGTCCCTTACCTTTCTCGCCCTGATCTGGCCACAGTGATCCATGCAATGGTCACCTCCAGACCAGACTATTGTAACTCGCTCTACGCAGGGCTGCCCTTAAAACTGACCCTGAAACTCCAACGGGTGCAGAATGCCGCGGCGAGGCTCCTTACGGGGTCGTTGCCGTGGGATCATATTCATCCAGTACTTTACCAGCTTCACTGGCTCCCGGTGGAATACAGGATCAGGTTTAAGGTGCTGGTTTTGACCTTTAAAGCCCTACGCGGCTTAGGACCCTCGTACCTACGGGACCGCCTCTCCTGGTATACCCCACAGAGGACCTTAAGGTCCACGAATAATAATACACTGGAGGTTCCAACCCATAAGGTGGCTAGGTTGGTGTCAACCAGGGCCAGAGCTTTCTCAGTTTTGGCCCCAATCTGGTGGAACGCACTGCCTCAAGAGACTAGGGCCCTGCGGGATCTGATAGCCTTCCACAGGGCCTGCAAGACGGAGCTGTTCCACCTAGCTTTCTGTTAGTTCGACCCAACCTGACCCCCGTGCTATAATATAATACTGTAAATAAGACTCTCTCCTATTCTTTCATATTCATGGGCTGCTACGTTAAGATGGTTGTAATTTTTCATCTTTTAATCTGTACAGTTAATTAATTGTTTTTCTTTTTATGCTTGATGTTTTATTGTGATTTTAGTGATGTGAGCTTCCCTGAGCCCGGCGTTGCCGGGGAGGGCGGGGTATAAATAAAAATTACTATTACTATTATTATTATTATTATTATTTACTGTAATCCTCAAATGTGTTATTTGCTCTTTTTCTCCAGCTCCAGCCCTCAATCTATTTGCATGGAAAGGGGTCTCTTTGGCATTGCTGCTCCCCATTCCCCCCATTCCCCACCCCCCAATATCGCCTTCTGATCTGGGCTCATTCCCAAATTCACTGTTATGCATCTGACAGTTGCTTTACACAACTTTGCTGCCTGTGGGCATCCGATGGAGCAACGCTTGTCCGTTAACTTGAAGCAAGACCAGGTGGGGAAATGCGCCTTAGCTGTGTGACCACAGGTTCCCCACCTTGCCTGCTGGGTTGGCAGTTGAGGCTCTTGGGAAAGGGTGCTGAAGACATCTCATGTTACAGGCACAGCCCAGACCAACAGATCAACAGAGAGCCAGTGTGGTGCAGTGGTTAAGAGCAGTGGACTTGTAATCTGGTGAACCGGGTTCGTGTCTCCTTCCTCCACATGCAGCTGCTGGGTGACCTTGGGCTAGTCCCACTTCTCTGAAGTCTCTCAGCCCCACTCACCTCACAGAGTGTTTGTTGTGGGGGAGGAAGGGAAAGGAGAATGTTAGCCGCTTTGAGACTCCTTCGGGTAGGGATAAAGCAGGTTATCAAATCCAAACTCCTCCTCCTCCTCCACTCTGGTCAGACCTCACCTGGAATACTGTGTCCAGTTCTGGGCACCACAGTTCAAGAAGGATACTGACAAGCTGGAACGTGTCCAGAGGAGGGCAACCAAAATGGTCAAAGGCCTGGAAACAATGCCTTATGAGGAACGGCTTAGGGAGCTGGGTATGTTTAGCCTGGAGAAGAGAAGGTTAAGGGGTGATATGATAGCCATGTTCAAATATATAAAAGGATGTCATATAGAGGAGGGAGAAAGGTTGTTTTCTGCTGCTCCTGAGAAGCGGACACGGAGCAATGGATTCAAACTACAAGAAAGAAGATTCCACCTAAACATTAGGAAGAACTTCCTGACAGTAAGAGCTGTTCGACAGTGGAATTAGCTACCAAGGAGTGTGGTGGAGTCTCCTTCTTTGGAGGTCTTTAAGCAGAGGTTTGACAGCCACCTGTCAGGAATGCTTTGATGGTGTTTCCTGCTTGGCAGGGGGTTGGACTGGATGGCCCTTGGGGTCTCTTCCAACTCTAGGATTCTATGATTCCTCCTTCTCTTCTCATGACTGGCACTGATACCTCTTCCCCTTCTCCCCTTTAAATGTAAAAGCCTTGCCCTGACCTTTGAGTGCCCACTTTTTGCAGCTCCCCCCATATATTCACAACAATACACAGAAGTTTAAACCAGTGTCATCCAGAAATATCAAAACGAAGCATCAAGCAAGCAACATAAATACCATAAAAGCAGCACAACACACAAAAGACACACATACAAATAGGCAGCAAGGCAGTGCTCAAAGTGTGTCCAGGGAAAGATGAAGATAGGAGTTGCCTTTAAGTGATGTGTCTGGGTTGCCACCAGCATCAACCAGAAAAGGGTAGCAGTGGCAGGTGGGAGACAAAGGCAACATCCATCGCCCCCTTTCTCTCTCCCCCTGCTGCTTTCCCCGATGTGAAGCCATTATAAGTTAGCGCACCTCAACAAAGGTGGGAATTTGGGACTCATCAGGAGAAAGTGAGAAGCCAAGGTGGCTGAAGGGTTTTTGTGAAAGTCCCAGAATTTTGGGGGCAGTTGGAAACAATGTCTTTGGAAATGTGATGAAGAGACAGGGGGCCAAAAACACATAATAATAGTAATAGTTGGTCTCTAAGGTGCTGCTGGAAGGAATTTTTTTATTTTTTATTTTGTTATGATTGAGGGAGTTGGGGAGAAAAATGAGAGCCGTCTTCCAATATCTCAAAGACTGTCACATAGAGAATGGAACAAGGTTACTTCCTCCTGTTTCAGAGGGGAGGATCCCAACCAAAGGATTCAAAACATTAGGAATATCTGGGTTATTCCACAGTGGAAAGGATCCCTTCAGAAGATGGTGGGCTCTCCACGTTGCAGGAGGATTTGAAGCAGAGCTTGGATGGGCACCAGTCAGAGATTCCTGCATTGCAGGGGTTGGACTAGATGACTCTTGGGGTATCCTTCCAGTGCTGAAGCTCTATGAGTCTATGATTCTGTGGTCTTTGGCTGGTCCTTGGCACATGCCCCTAAGGGCTTGCCACATCAATCTTGCAAAGGACGGTTGGCATCCCACAAGATTTCATCAGTCCTCCATCAACCCATAAGTAGAGGGACCTCTCCTTCCGCCAACCAATTGCTCTTCCACTTGGCTTCTGGTACCTCCAGGATTCCCACCAACCTCCAGCCATGAAAATATTCTGCCTCCTCTCTGTTGTCGTCCTCTTCTTGATGCTGCTGGCTCCAGGTATGACCTTTTCAGAAACTTCTCTGAGCTCCACAGTTCTCAGCTTTATTCATTTTAAACGTGCCTCTGAACACCACTTGCTGTGATTCCCAAAGAGGTGGGATCTTGCCCCTATGTCCTCTTGGAGAGTTACCCAAATGGGGCTTCTCATCGGACACCGTCAGAAGAGAATGCTGGACTAGATGAGCCCCCTTCGGCCAGATGCATCAGTCTGGCTCTATTAGCTCATTTATAAGATCCACAGAAGCTCTTGCTTTCAAATCTCTAATAATGTGCTTCAGCAAACTCCGCTTTGCGGTGGGTAAAAGAACGGGCCAGTTTCCTGGGCAAGGGGGCTTCTCTCCCAGTTTTGCCAGTGGCTGCCCAGGGAATCCAGTGACTCTGACACACTGACACAGCCTTCCCTTCCACCTTGGCTCAGACCCTGTCCTGAAGGTGGAGGGAGGCAGCAGAAGGGACTGACTCTCTGCTCCAGCCCCACATTCTTCCTGCACCAGCTTTCCCCAACCTGGTACCCTCCAGGTGTCCAAGCCAGCAGGGCCATTGTGGACGACGTTGTGGAAGGTGTAGAAGGTCAGTCCTGCGAGACAGAGCCTTCAAAGTCTTATTTTTCCTCCTCCAGATTTCACCAGAGCCCAAGCTTTTTGTGAACGGAGATGTCGACAGCAAAATGGGATAATGCGACCAAGGTGCCTTTCGAACGAAAGACCACTTTTTCCTTGTGGTCGCCGATGGTGTTGCCATAGAAGTGAGTTAAATCAAATCTTAGCTGTGCCCCAAAATTAGTCAGTGGTGTTTCATGACCCCAATTGCATGAGACTCATCACTCTGTTGCCCCCTCGACCCCACCTCCCTCTCTTATCCTTTCCAACCACTGTGAGGGGGAACAATATTCGCCTGTGCACAGGGGGTTGAAAACCCTGCCCTCTCCCCTTGCTGTCCCCATGAAAGTCCTCTGACCCCTCAGCCACAACTCCCCTTAGCCTGGGAAGGAATGCCTCCATTGGCTCAAAGAACCGCTCTTTGTGTTATGAGAGGGAGGGGGCTCAGTCGCTGACCCTCCTCAAATAGTAATGGCAATCTGTGTGAAACATCCCTGTGAAGGTGGTTAGAATTGTAGAGTTGAAAGAGAAATTCCAATGGCTGGGAGGGAAAGAGTTAAATGCACACCAATGCACACTCACAAGGATCTACTCAAATGCTTCCTCTCCTGGGGTTGCTGTTTGTAAAAAGAGGAAGAAGGAAAATGAACCACATTAGAAAAAAAGTGTGTGTCTGTGGTAGCAAAGCCCGCTCACATCCCCCCCAAGTGCATACATGAAATGTTCAGAGGTCTCTCTTCCAATCATAGAATAGAAATGTAGCATTGGGAGGCACCAAGGGGTCATATAGTCCAACCCTCTGCAAAACAGACCCTCTGAGTGCTATTTGAACTCAGACACAGTCAGCTCTTCTGCCTCCCAGTTGGAGTCACTGGTTTGGGTTTTCAGAACCACCACCACCACCCATTTTAACATTGTTTCCTCCTCTCACAGGATATTAACTCTGCAGATGTCCAGTGCAAGACCTCTGGTGAAAGGAAGACCCCCCTGATGTCCTCCGATGTGCAGCTGCCTCGACTGCACCCCCATCTCTGCTGGGGAAGAAACTGCTTTGCTTGATGCTGCTGAAGGCAATTCTGGGATGGAGTCAAGAGGGAGCCATCCTGTCTGCCTGTCTACTCATGAGTAAGCCCCACTGGGGCCTGACTCCTTAGTAAGTGGGCTAAGGATTGCAGCTTGGATTTGGTTTGCCTGAGCAAGTGCTTTTTCTGTTTCTTTTTAATAAATGCAAGCATTTGAAACCTTTGTGAAGGTCCATGTTGTGAAAACGTGTGCTGGGTCTTGTTTTCTGTTAGGCTCTAATATCTGATGTGTGACACACATAAATACAAAAACACAGAGAGGCCAAGACAGGACATGTGGTTAGGATTCCATGGAGACATGAGATTCCTCCATGAGTGCAATATCCTGAAACAGGGCTGTGGAAGGTCTGAGCTCCTGCTAACCTTCTTGGCTATTCTGACAGTGGCCAAGCAGATGCCCATGGGAAGCCCACAAACAGGACCACAGCACAAGAGTGCTCCTCCTTCCCACATTCTCCTGCCATGACAATGGAGGGAGGACACACACATTGTGCTGAGTAGCCATAGGTATCTTCAACATTGTCTGGAGAGCCCCTGGATCCCATCCCTGACTTATAGAATTATAGATTCGTAGAGTTGGAAGGGACTGTGAGGGTCAACTAGTCCCACCTCCTGCAATGCAGGAATCTCAGCAGATTCCATTCAACCTCTGCTTAAAAACCTCCAAGGAAGGAGAGACCACAACCTCCTGAGGGAGACTGTTCCACCCTCAAATAGTTCCTATTGTCAGAAAGTTTTTTCAGAATGTTTACTCAGAAGCTCCTTTCTTGTAACTTGAAGACATTGGTTCAGATCCTACTTTCCGGAGCAGCAGAAAACAAGCTTGCTTCATCTTCAACTACCATGTGACAGCCCTTGAGATATTTGAAGGTGGCTATTATATCTTCTCAAGGAAAGGTGGGCCTTCTCCCTGATGGAATGGTGTCCCCAGGGTGGTTTGGAGGGAGATAGGGGTTTGTGTTTGTTTTTTATGATGCATTTTGTGTTTTTTATCTTGTATTTTTATGTTGTGAACTGCCCCAAAATCTATAAATGAAGGGTGGTATACAAATTTGAATTTGAAGAAGAATTTGTTTTTTTGTTTTGTTTTGTTTTTAATAATTTTTTATTAGGTTTTCTTTTTTTAATAATATTTTTATTCGTTTTTAAATTAATTTTACATTTTTAGCATTCACATATATACAATTCCACCTCTTACATCTTTTTGGCTTTTTACAGCCTTGACTTCCTTCAGACCTTTCTGTTAGCTTTCTTATCACCATATTTCACCATATATTTCTTATATCTTCCATTGCATAATATCATACTCTTAACTCAATAATTCAAGTTCATACATTACAATAGTATTTCCTCCTTCTTCTACAATGCCTCTTGAAGTCCTACCAACGTATTCAATTCAGTAGTTTCCTTTAAATAATTAGTAAATTTTGTCCAATCTCTGACGAATTTCTGGTCCCGCTGTTCACGAATTCTTCCTGTCATTTTGTCCATTTCTGCATAGTCTAATAATTTCATTTTCCATTCTTCAATCGTCGGTATCTGTTCTTGCTTCCATTTCAATGCTATCAACATTCTCGCTGCAGTCACAGCATATTGGAACAGAATTTTTTTTTTTTATTAGGTTTTCAAACAACAACAAATAATAAAACATATCTCCATATTCTAGACATAGTTTCATATCATTTTCCTTTCTAAACAAACAAACAAACAAACAAACAAACACAAACATACCTTTAATTTCATTCCATCTTATTATATCATCTTAGGGGTGGCTTCCTCCCTCCCCCCCCCCCCCGCTGTGTTCCAATGTCTAATCTAAGCAACTTCTTAGTGAATTCTTAACATCTTAACATAACATTCTCATTATCTTATCTTCTTTCTTAATCTACTCTTATAACTATATCATCTGCTCTCAGTTCTTTTACATTCTATTCAATCTGCAGTCTCTTACATAATCTGACATTTATATCCTAAAATATTCAAATCAAACAATATTTTTTAAAATAGTCTTTCAATTTTTTCCAATCTTTTTCCACCGCCTCTTCCCCCTGGTCTCGGAGTCTTCCTGTCATTTCGGCTAATTCCATATAGTCCATCATTTTCATTTGCCAGTCTTCTATTGTTGGTATATTCGGTGTCTTCCATTTTTTTGCAATTAATATTCTCGCTGCTGTTGTGGCATACATAAAAAAGCTTTGATCTTCATTGGGGACCACCTAATTGGCCATTCCAAGTAAATTTGGAATTTGAAGAAGAATTTGAATAAGAATAAGAATAATACCACCATGGACTAAAAGTATCCTTTGTAAACCACTACCTTTACTGGACTGACTACATGCCACCAAATAATGAGCAAGCTTTTGAGTTCTGCAGAACACTTCTTTGGGCTAGATATTAAGCTAATCAGGCAGTGGGTGGAGGGTGACAATCTGGTCTAGGGTTAAAATCTGCATTGATGTGAGACTTAAGGTGCAGAGCAAGAAGAAGGGTCAGACCGCTTGATACAGATCTGGGGAAACGTTGTCCTCCAGATTTTGCGTGCATCACAACTCTGGATCCCACCCCTGACCATTGGCCTCTGGTGGGAGTTGCATCTGGAAGGTCAGAGCTTCCCCAGGCATGACTTGATACCAGAGGAGCACAACAGCCCATTCTACAGCAGTTCCCTAGATCCAGCTCTGGCCTTAAACGAAACGTTGGTTCCTTGTGGTCAGAGGTATTAAAGAGAAACACTGTCATATTTATGAAAGGCAAACATGGAGGTTTATTGCAGGCAGTGGTTCCTGCCCCAAAGGAAGGGGGTGGCACCCTGGGACACAGGCCCATGTCTGACATCGGAAGCTGTCTTCCATCAGTTGGTCCATCAAGCTGAGTGATCTCAACAGGGATCCCAGCTGGGGTCTCTCCCAGTCTTGCCTCTTTTAAAATGAGGAATGAAGAGGGTGTGTCTCACTCAGATGCTCCTTGTAGGTTGGGGCAGCTTTTGGTTAGGAAAATAAACAGAGGAGGAAAGGTACATGAGATTGCAAAGCCCCAACCAGGCCTCCCAAAGTACATAGCCCAGAACCGTAGAAGTGTAGCACTGGAAGGGACCCCCAAGGGCCATCTACTCCAACCCCGGGGAAGGTTCAACTCACAACTAAAGAATCCTTGAGAAATGGCCATCCAAACTCTGCTTAAAAACTCCCAAGGAATGAGAGCCCACCACCTTCTGAGGAAGATCATTCCTCTGGTGAACAACTCTTACCATCAGAAAGTCCTTCTTTAGTCTGAATCTTGCTTTGTGTCCTACCCTCCGAAACAGGAGAACAAAAGTCTCCTCCTCTCTTTTTCCAGGCTAAACATACCCAGCTCCCTCACCTGTTCTGGAACCCATTTTCTTCAGCCCTGGGCACAATTAATATTTCCATATAACTCACCTCAACGGCAACAAAGTTTGTCTCTTGAACAACATCCAATTTTTCTTTCCTTGATGCCGCAGCTGAAATACTTGCATCTCCCTCCCCGACGGACACATTGCGGTTCGAGATTTTGGGCTTCAGTGAAATCTGGAAGGGGAAAAACCCTTTGAAGCCTGCTTTGCCCCACTCACCCACCAAGGCCTGGTCTTCTACACTTTCCACACCTTCCCCGAAGGCCCTGCTGCCTGGGATATCTGGGGGGCACCAGGTTGGGGACAGCTGGTGCAGGAGGAATGCAGGGAAATGGTCTGGGCTGGAGTGTCAGGAGTGCGTGCAGGAGCCAGGCCCTGTGACTGGTAGGGCCTCGCAGGACTGGGGCCTTCCTGAGTTTGGCTTGGAAGGGCAAGGCACGGCCGTACAGGTGAGGCTTGACAGAAGACTCGTAGCACCTGGTGGCAAGGGCCAGGAGGGGTATATAAGACCAGCATTTCCCTCTGGCTCTTCCATGACATGGAGTGTGAGACCACTCCCCTCCCGCCTGCACCTCCAGAAGATGGTCTAAGCCAATGTGGAAGGGAAGGCAGTGTCAGAGTGAACGGCTTCCCTAGGAGCCCCTGGCAAACTTGGAGAGAGAGGCCCCCTTGCCCAGGAAACTGACCCCTTTCTTTCCCACTGAAATGCATTATGAAAGATATTACAGCAGCATATTCTTTGCTTAGATTCCATGTTTTAGGATTAGTACGGCAAAATGAGGAAAGCTGAGAGATGTGAAGTTTGGAAAAGAAACATCCTAGAAGATGGGCCATACCTGAAGCCACCAGTAGCCGGATGTGGAAGATGGCAGAGAGGAGGCAGTAGATCTTCATGACTGGAGGTTGGTGGGAATCCTGGAGGTACCAAGTGGAGGTGCCAAGTGGAGGTGCAATTGACTGGGGACGAAGTGCTCCCTCTACTTATAGGTGCCTGGGGCACTGTTGATATCTTGTGGGATGCCAACTGTTGTTTGCAGGATGGATGTGGCAAGCCCTGGGGGTTATGTGCCAAGGACCAGAAAAAGACCAAAGCTGTGTTGCTATGATGATGTTGATGTGTTCCTGCCTTCTGCAGTTTTAAAATGATGACATTTGCTCTCTTGGCTGGCCTCCTCTCTTTTTTTCCTAGTCACTGGTGGGGGCAACTCTGATATGTTAGTTAATATGGGCTCCACCCCACCTCCCTCCCCAAGTGGTCTCCCTTCACCCATATCAGACCAAACCCCCTCCCTCCCCACCTCACCCACTCCTTCCACTACCACCTTCCCCCTCCTCTCACGGTTCACCCCAGCCTTCCCCCCTCTTTCCAGGGAGGTGGGTGCTTCACCCAGTGGCTTTCTCTTTTTTTTATATATATAAATTTTTATTGTAGAAAATACACATACACATAAGAAATAACAGTACATCACATAAAAAACCCATTAATAAATATATTCCAACATGAGACACGAGAAAAAAAAGGAAAATAAAAAGAAAAGAAAGAGAAAGAGGGGGGGGGGAAAAAGAAGAAGAAGAAAAAAAAGGAACAATACTTCTTTCTATACATTTTTAAAAAGGGGAAAAGGCCTATTTAATGGCCTTTCCCAACATTACCAAACCAATATCAAACATAGAAACAGAACAAAAAAGGTAGTTAGACTTCCACCACAGTACATTACACTTCTTTTGATCTCATAATTTTTCATAATTTTTCATCCATTCATACACAGTATCTTGTATTTTCCCATCCTTTAAATCTTTTTCTTATTATTTTTCAAAGTCTTTATTTTAACTCAAACTTAACCAAAGTTTTGCGCTATTGTCACTTCTACTTAAATAATCGTTCAAATCTTTCCATTGCTTCTGTACTATATTATCATATTTTTGTCTTATATAATTCGTTAATTTTGCTAACTGGAGGTATTCACAGACTTTGTATAACCATTCTTCTTTAGTTGGTGAGTGGCTCTCTTTCCAATAAAAAGCTATAACATTTTGAGCTGCGGCTGAAATATACAAAAAAAAATCCTTTTTCTCTGGCGGAATATCTTTATCTGTTATTCCTAACAGGTATAATTCTGGCTTTTTATTATATGTTTGCTTAATCATTTTTTGGGATTCTTCATGTATCATACACCAGAATTTTTTTATCTCCGGGCACGTCCACCACATGTGAAAGAAATTTGCATTTGCCCTTTTACATTTCCAGCACTCGCTATTATTTGTTTTTTTCATCTTTGCTATTTTGTCTGGGGAGAGATACCACCGGTGTAGCATTTTTAGAATGTTTTCCTTTAATTGATAAGATGCTGAGAAGTTTGCTGTTTTTGTCCAAATTTTTTCCCACTCTTTAAAGTCTATTTCCCGACCCAAATCTTCCTCCCACTTAATTAAATTCCTCTCTTTCTTTCCCCCTTCTGATGTATCTTCTTTTAAAAATTTATACATTTTAGCTATAAGTTTCTGATCTTTTTGGAGAATTTCTACGTCGAATTTTGAGAATTTTTTGTCGAAGCCTTTCTCTTTTAAGTCCCTCTCCAAGTTTGCTTTCAATTGTAAATATCCCAACCAATTAATTCCCTTCTCCTTCAATTCCTCGAAGTTTTTTAATTTGGGGGTTTCAGTTATCTCCATTACTAATTCCTTATACACTGGCCAGATTCTTCTACTACCTCCTCTCAAAGTTATACTTGCTTCAACCGGTGATATCCACCAGGGTGTTTTTTGGATAATTTGGTCTTTTGTTCTAGTCCAGACTTCCATAAGTGCTTTTCTAATCAAATGGTTCGTAAATCTTCCATGTTTGCCTAACTTCTCGTACCATAGGTACCCGTGCCATCCATAAATACAATCCCATCCCTCCACATTTAGTAGTTCTTGATTTTCCAAAGTCATCCATTCTTTAATCCACACCCAGCATGCCGCTTCAAAGTATTTTAATAGGTCTGGAACAGCAAATCCTCCTTTTTCCTTTAAACCCATCATAATCTCCCTCTTGATTCTCGCCTTCTTTCCCTGCCATATAAACCTCGCCAAGTCCCTCTGCCAGTCCTTCAGATATTTTTTTCCAATTATAACTGGTGCCACCTGAAATAGGAATAATATCCTGGGAAAAATTTTCATTTTGATTAGTGATATTCTCCCTAACAAAGATAATTTTAATTTCTCCCACTTCTTCAAATCCTCTCCTTCCACCTTTTAATGTAATTATCTTTAAATAAATTCCTATTGTTATTTGTAATCCATAACCCCAAATAATTTACTTTATTTTCAATTTTTACTCCTATCTCCTCCTCTAGTAATTTTTTCTCTTTGACTCCCATATTTTTGGTAAGTAATTTGGATTTGTCTTTATTTAATTTGAACCCTGCTATTCTTCCAAACTCTTTCATTATTTCCAGGGATCTTTTAATACTTTTCATGGGTGTTTCTGATGTGATTATAATGTCATCGGCGAATGCTTTAGTTTTATAACAATAGTTCCCGATTTTAATCCCTTTAATTTCCAAATCTTTCCTTAATACTCTTAGGAGGACTTCTAATGATGAGATAAACAATAGAGGTGACAAGGGACAGCCTTGTCTTACTCCTCTTTTTATACTTATACCTTCCGTAATTTCGTTATTAATTATTAATTTAGCTTGTTGATCTTTGTAAATTGCCTTAATTCCATTTAGTAGTTTGGCACCCACCTTCATAAATTCCAATGTTTTGATCATATACTTCCAGGATAGACTATCGAAAGCTTTTTCTGCATCGACCAAAAGCATGGCTATTTTTTTACTCGGATTCATTTCTATGTATTCCCATATATCAAGTATAATTCTAGTATTATCTTTAATTTGTCTCCTTGGGAGGAATCCGGCTTGGTCTTTATCTATTATTTTACCTAAGCTTTCTTTAAGCCTGTTAGCCATTATTCCTGTGAATATTTTATAATCAATATTCAACAAGGCGATTGGCCTATAATTTTTCGTTAATCTCAAGTCTGATCCTTGCTTGGGGATTAGGGTTATCAATGATTCTTGCCACGATGATGGTATCCTCCCTCCTTCTAATATATCATTCATTACTGTTTGCAATTTCGGAGCAATTATCTCTGCTAACTTCTTATGGTATATTACCGGAATTCCATCGGGGCCAGGAGATTTTCCTAATTTCAAATTTTTTATTATATTTAATATTTCTTCTACTTCTATCTTAGCATTTAATTTGTCAATCTCAGACATATCCACTTCTGGGGGTTTATTTTCCTTTAGATACTTCACTATATCTTCTTCTTCTTTTTTTTTTTCATTATATAGTTCCTGATAATAGCTTCTAAATCCTTCTTTTATTTTCTGTGGGTCTGTTGTTTCTTCATTATCTATCATTATTTTATTTACTATTTTCTCCCTCTGTCTTTCCTTCACCATCCAAGCCAGCATTTTCCCTGTCTTGTTTGCATTTTCAAAAAATCTCTGTTTTGTCCATATAATTTTCTTTTCTACCTCTCTATTTATCAAATCTGATAGGTGTTGTTGTAGGATTTTTAACCCACTGTAGGATTTTTAACCCACTGTGGCCACTGTGAGAACAGGATGCTGGGTGACATGGGTCCCATTGGGCCTGATCCAGCTCTTCGTATGTTTGTATGTTCAGTGCTTTTATCTCGGGAGGGGGCTTTTCCCACCCCTTTGCTAAACTGCTTGGTCAAGGGCCTCCCCTCCCCACCACTCCTTCAACTTTGCTGCAGGTACATTTAAGGGAGGGGGAGGGGGAGGGGAGGGCAGTGGCTTCCCTGCCTAAGCTGCTTGCACAGAGACCCACCCAAATCAAACGATTCCTCACACAGCAGCCTAATGACAGCCACACCAACTGCAGAGCATAGCAACTTTTTCACAGTTCCATATATATCTGTCAGATATTCTTTAATTTGGACTAGTTGACCATCAGGCTACCTTCCAACTCTATAATTCTAGGATTCTCTGAAGATAATTGCAATTTTGCTTCATTTTGACCTGGAAGGGGATGGGTCTAGCATTGCTTCCCCCTTCCCTCCAACTGCCCCCCCTGAACCTCCTTCAGATCTGGGCCAATTCCCAATTCCACTGCGTTGCACAGAAGCACCTGCAAATTACTCCCAAATCAAATAAAAGTCACAGTATGGAGAGGAAGTGGCAGAGCCCCCACCCCACCCCAGCGCCCCTTTTCATACAAGGCACCCACACAGAGGTTTCCAATGCTTGCATTTATTGAGAGGAAAAGCTAAAGCAAATGAGCAGGCAAATTCATTCCTAAAGCCAGTTACACAGATGCCAGCCTCACTGAGCACAGCAGGACTTGCTCTGGAGTAAATGGGCAGAAAGGATTGGGCTGTGATGGATCCTTCTCAGAATCGCCTTCAGCAGCAGCAGCAGTGAGCAAAGAGTTTCTGCAGAGGTGCAGTCGAGGCAGTTGCATCTCCAGAGAAGAAATGGGATGGTCTTCCTTTCATCAGAGATGATGCATGATGGGTCTGCTGTAGAGTTAAATGAAAAAGAGAGGAAACACTGTGAATATGGGGTGTGTGTGTGTGTGTGTAGAAACAGACCCAAAAACCTAATGCTATCAGAGTTGGGATTTCATTGGGGGGGGTGTGGCTCAGACCTTAGCTCAGCTGGTTAGAGTTGGTTAGAGAGTGACCTTCTGAATGTGCAGAGGTTGGGAGAGGTCTCCATCCCGAACCCAATTGCCTCCTTACACAGTCTGGGGCTCATAATCCAAAACATCTGGTGGCAAAGGCTGATTGACAAAGGCTGCCCTCTATGCTTTCAAAAACCTTGATTCACATGGGGCTCGTTCTCCCGCTCCTGTTTTCTAAGCTCAAGTGGCTCCAAATATCATTAGGGAATCCTCAAGGTCCAAACCAAAAACAGTCAATTTAGCATTTGGGAGAATCCAGCAAGTGCCCCCCTCCCCCGGTGGCTGTTAAGGGTCAAAGACAGGGTGAAGAAGCAGAGCTGTAACTCTCCAGCCTTTGGGGTCGTGTCTCTTTGAGATGTTCCAGACTTATTTCGAGACACAGGTATGGTTTTGCATATACCGGTAACTCACCTTAGCTGCGCTTGCAGCAAGGCCTGTCTCCCGAACACTTCCCAATCTCTTTCTCGCCCTTGTTGCAGGTTTTTCTGCAGCTGCCCCCGTTCTTCTGGCAATCCTGGGTGGGACGTTGAGCTCCGGTGAAATCTGTAGGGGAAAGCGCAGAGAAATGCAAACTAAGGGAGGGAGATGCAACTGCCAAGGAGCTTGGCTCCGAAGGGGACCCATCTAGTCCATCAACCTGGTCTCACAGTGGCCAACCAGATGCCCCATGTGGGAAGTTCTTAAGGGGGACAGAGGGGCAAGAAGACTCCACACCCTTCGCTTTGGGATTCCCTGCAAGTGGTATTCAGAGGCAGGTTTAAAAGGAATAAAGCTGAGAACTGTGGAGCTCTGAGAAGATCATACCTGGAGCCAGCAGCATCAAGAAGAGGACGGCAACAGAGAGGAGGCAGAAGATCTTCATGGCTGGAGGTTGGTGGGAATCCTGGAGATGCTGAAGCCAAGTGGAAGAGCAGTTGTCTGGGGAAGGAGAGGTCCCTCTACTTATAGGTGGATGGAGGACTGATGAAACCTTGTGGGAAGCCAAATGTCTCTTACAGGATAGATGTCACAATCCCTGCGGGGCAGAAGAAGATGAGAATTGCCGTCTGGATTTGAGTAATTCTCTTGTGCAAAACCACATATGGAAGTATGACCACAAGCCAGGCTAGTGTCACTGACAGGCAAAGAGATTTAGAGAGAGTTGTTTCTAAAACAATGCCATTGGAGAATTTATTTCCCAGCTATGCACTGAGTTTACCATGAAGCTAATAGAGGAAAAGCACATTCTTGGGGGAGAGGGCTATCAGGGCTCCTGGCCCCCACGGCTCTGTTTCTTCTCCACTGCTGGAGTCTGAAGGTCTCTGAACTCCAGTTGCTCAGAATCACAAGCGAGGGCATGGCTGTTTCTCACATGTGTGTTTCTGGTAGCCTTCTTATTACCATTCCCAACAATGACTCTTGTAGGCTGCTGGTCTGATCCAGCAGGGATTTCCTTATGCCCTTTGCAGAGTTAAGGTTTCTTCAGATAATGCATTAAAAAAAGATCCTTCACAGCACACAGTTAAAGAATTGAGCTTGCTCCTACAGTGCCACCAATTAGATAGAATCATAGAATCATAGAGTTGGAAGAGACCCCAAGGGCCATCCAGTCCAACCCCCTGCCAAGCAGGAAACACCATCAGAGCATTCCTGACAGGTGACTGTCAAGCCTCTGCTTAAAGACCTCCAAAGAAGGAGACTCCACCACACTCCTTGGCAGCAAATTCCACTGGTTTTTCAAATTGGTTTTTCAATTCCACTGGAATTCCAAATTCCAGATGCTTTTGAAAGTCTCTTCCTTGTGGTTTATCAATGGCTACTGGTACACCACTGTATGGGATTGGGTACCCGTTATGTGACTGGAGAACCGCCATGGAAAATTCAAAGAAGAGTCAATTAGGAAGGATGATTCTGTTCTGGTTCACTTTCTGTTGTGGAAAGTGCAAATTAGCTGGGCAGGCCTTTAATTGCCAGCTGAATTTAATGTCTCCCATTTCCCTAGCAAAAACTCAAAGAGGACCCCCCCTGGCAAGCCATCCATTGAAGAATGACAGTGTGATTTCTTACCATCTGTTTGTACCCATGCCTTTCCTTTTCCATATTTGGAGGACAAGTAGCAGGGGTGGGGGCGGGGAGAGAAAGGAATATCTTCTCAGAGATTCTTACAGTTTGCTTCAACTTTGCATTTCAATGTTTGATGAGGGCCAAAAAACCATGGGCTTATTTGTAAATAAATTAATATCCATAATATCCCCCTCACCAGTGTCCAACCAATAATTCCTCAACATCAACTTCGTTGGACTGGTCATGTGGTTTAGATACCTGATTGTCGCCTTCCAAAGCAACTACTCCATTCCCAACTTCAGAATGGAATGTGTAATGCTGGTGGACAACAAAAGAAATGTCCACTGTGGCCGAGAGCGAGAACGCCAGTCTTGAAGTCCTTGTGTGGTATAGTGGTTAAGAGCGGTAGACTTGTAATCTGGTGAACAGGTCACATCACAGCCTTCACCAACCTGGTGCCTTCCAGATGTTTGGGACTTCTACTCCCATCGCCCCATTCAGGACCATGTGAGGTTGAAGCTGGTGGGAGTTTTTGCATTTCTATGCTGCTTGCTTGTGAAAACAGCATCTCATTGGTTTACAAAAGAGAGTGTGAGCTTGTGGGGGAGAGCAAGGGGTGCTGGACTAGACAGGTCTTTGGGCTGGTCCAATATTCCAGGGCTCTTCTCATGCAAAGTCCTTCAGATCCACATCTCATACCATCATTTCCGCCTGGGCTTTCTCTCCAATATCTGCAACTCAATGGCTTGTCTCCAAATTCACAAATTGACTCCTGATTCCTCTCCTCTCCCTGGACAGTGGTGGACGTTGGTCTTTCTTTCTTTTTTTTTTTTTAAGAAAAATTTATTTATTAGAAAATTCAAGTATGCCATACAGTTATACATACATCTCCAATAGCTTATCTTACACAAATTACCTCAAAACAAATTACCTCTTACACAAATTACCTCAAAACAGTAAAAAATTACAATTAAGATGTTGCAACATTAGCAGTCATACATAACTTATGTCAAAAAGTCAAAAAAAGAAAGGTAAGAAAAAAGAAAAGGTGAAAGTATGAGACACACAGATAGATTGATAGCAAAGAAAAACAAAGAATCAAAGAACATAGACGTATATTCGGATACTTCCTTACCGGAAGTTCCTTTCTTGACATACTTGGTATTTCACATTTATTAAAAATATAGCGACTTCCACTACAGTTAACAGTGTTTCATTTCATAGTTTTAGAACCTTACTTTTGTCCTTTCTATCTTAAAACAATATTGACACTACTTCATGCAATCTATTTGAATGTTTAAACTTTATATATAAATCTACTCCATACATAACCAAAATTTCCCATGTAAGCTTTGTTTGTTCATGTACTCATTTAGACAATTCCATTGTTTTCGTATTGTATTTTTTGTTTTCCCTCTTATAATATCTGTTAGCTTTGCAAGTTCCAAATACTCTGACAATTTACTCTGCCATTCTCTTTTAGATGGTACGTGGTTTCCCTTCCAGTGCTGAGCTACCAGGTTCCTTGCTGCAGTGGTTGCATATAGAAAGATGTTTATTTTTTCTTTTGGGATGTCTTTGTCTAATAACCCCAATAAATATGTTTCCACTTTTTTATTATGAGTCGTTTGTATTAATTTCTTGATTTCTTCATGAATTATGTTCCAATAATTCTGGATTTCAGGGCAGGCCCACCACATATGAAATAAGGATCCCACATCTTCTTTACATCTCCAGCATTTATCATTTTTAGATTTACTTATTTTAGCTATTTTAACTGGGTCCATGTACCACCTGTGATGCATTTTCATATAACTCTCCTTTATCTGATAAGATGCCGTAAATTTTATGGTTTCTGACCAAAATCTTTCCCACTTCTTGTAATCTATTTCGTGTCCTATATCCCTCTCCCATTTTAACATGTTTTTACTTTTAACTCCCTCGTTAACTTGGTTATCAATTATTATTTTATACATTTTGGCCAAAGTTTTCTGTTTATTCATTAACACTTCATCAAAACTTGTTGCTTTATTTTGAAATCCTTTATCTTTCAAGTCTTTCTCAAATGTGGCTTTCAATTGATGTTGTTCTAACCAACTTATTCCCATTAATTTTAATCCCTCCTGATCCTTCAAATTTGGTTTATCTTTCCGTTCCTCCACTAGGAGACGTTGGTCTTTCAAATTTGGTGCAAGGACAAAACCCAGCACCCCTCCCCCGCACCTTATATGGGAAAACACTGCCCTAAACCCATCTCTGCCCCAGGAACCACCAGAATCTGATCTGGAGAGTCATTCCAATCTTTAGAGCTGATTTTGAGGGTGCCTGGGGGGAGTCTTCAGGGGAGAGGAGGGAAATGTCCTATACTAAGCAGAAATCTCTTGCCTGAACAGGACAGCAGCCTTGGAAACAACCCAATCATTCCAGCACCAAACTGTTCCATTGCCCGTCCATGCCCTCGATCAGACTCCATCTCCATTTTTCCAAAGAAAGGGCAAGTTTAACCCTCTTTTTTCCGAATGGTCTGAATGTGTGTGTTGTGCTGTTTGCATTTTACTTGTAGCACTGAATCAACACTTCGTTTTGATATTGTTGGCAATGGCAGGCATTGGCATGAAATTGTGTGCACTGTTGTGAATTTATGTGTCTGTGGGAGAGAGATGGGGGCTCAAAAGTGATGGTCACAGTCTCATATTATTATTATTGAGGAGGAGTATTAGTGTTGGCTGTGAGCCGTTTGTCTGTGCTGTGTCCTGTCCTGTGAAACTTACAGGGCATCTGCTCATCTTTTGCAACCTACACAGACATGGGATGTCTTCAGCATCCTTTCCTGAGAGACTAAAGTGCAAGATGCAGCAGGCAAGGTGGGGATCCTGTGGTCTCACCGCTGAGTTCTGTTTCCTCACCATGTCTGGCTCCAAGTCAGACAAACATTGCTCCATGATCATCGAATGTCCACAGGCAGCAAAGGCGTGTGAAGTAACAGCTGCTTCCATGAAACACACAGGAATTGGGAATTGGCCCAGGTCAGAAGGAGGGGGGGAGGGAGGGAGATTGGTTAGAGTGGGGGACAGCAATGCCAGGTCAAAATGGAGCAAAATGGCATTTATCATAGAAGCCTAGAATTGAGGGGTTGGAAGGGACCCTGAGAGTCATCTAGTCCAAACTGAAGAATCCCTGACAGGTGGCCATTGCATCTCTGCTTGATAACCTCCACTGAAGAAGAGTCCACCACCTTCTCTTTAAAAAAAAAAAAATTATTTGGTTTTACTACAAATTTTGACATAATCACTGCTGGTAAAATAATCACAAAATAAATTCCCAATTACCCCCTCCCCCACGACTTCCCCCAACTTCCCCTTCTGTTTTTATAACACATTCATTTCTTCTGCTTTTCATCTAATCCCTAATGAAATAAAATTAACAATTATACATTATAATTATCTTAATATTTTAACCACATATTCATGTTTTCTATTTATATTTTGTTGGTTGTAAGTGTTCAGTCAAACCCTGCAAGTGAGTCCATTTCCTTACATTGTTTCTTTAAATACATCACAAAAGGTTCCCAGTCTTTTAAAAAAATCTCTATTGTCCTTATCTTTAAGTCTTTCAGTCAGCTTTGACATTTCAGCATATTCCATCAGTTTTTCTTGCAATTGTTCTTCCGTTGGCATTTCTTTGCTTGTCCACCTTTGAGCTAATAAAGTTCTAGCCACTATTGTAGCATACATAAATAATTTCTTCTTGTCTTTTGGCAAATCTTGACCTGTAATGCCTAATAAAAAAGCTTCTGGTCTTTTAACAAAGGTTATCTTAAACATTTTTTAAATTTCATTACAGATCATAGCCCAATAATTTTTAATTATTTTACAATTCCACCACATGTGAAAGGATGTACCTTCCTTTTCTTTACAGAGTCCACCACCTTCTGAGGAAGTCCATTCTGCTGTCAAACAAGTCTTACCCTCAGAAAGATCTTCCTAATGTTCAGTCGGAATCTCCATTCATGGAATTTGAATCCATTGGTTTGGGTGCTACCTTCCGGAGCAGCATAAAGCAAGTCTGCTCTATCTTTCATGAGGCAGCCCTTGAGATATTTGAAGATGGCTCTCAGATCTCATTTTATCCAAGCTAAGCATGACCTACCCCAATCCCATTCCTCCATTCCACCATTCCTCATCAGGGTTCACTCCCAGACCCTGGATCCTCTTGGTCGCCCTCTTCTGTACAAGTTCTAGCTTGTCAACATCCTTCTTAAATGGTGGTGCCCAGAACTGGGCACAGGACTTTAGGTGGGGTCTGACCAAGTCAGAAGAGAGTGGAACTAGGACTTCATTAACACACATGAGGATTACTGATGGAAAACTGGATAACTTGGTGTGAAGGCCCTCAAGTGTCAACAAATTGTAGGGGTCCAGAGCCTGCAGGTTCTTGGTGTACCCTCATGGGGTGTGAACTGCTGGTGACTGACTAGCAATGAGACCTTGGAGTCATAGTAAAGAGCTCCAAGAAGATGTGGACCCCGTGTGCGGCAGCTGTGGAAAAGATGGACTCCATGCAAGGGATCCATGCAAGGAAAAGGATAGGAATGTGAACTGCCAATATCATCTTGCCATTGTGCAAATCTATGGTGTGGCCACATTTGGAATCCTGCGCAGTTCTGGTTGCCTCACCTAAAGAAGAATATTGTAAAGTTGGAAAAGGTTCCCTCAGCCTCAGCCTCACATGGTCCTCCTGCACGCTGGGGGTGATGGGAGTTGTAGTCCCAAACTTCTGAGGCACGAGGTTGCAAAGGCTATGATGTGGACAGGTGTGAGTTGTGATCTGTGTCCAGATCTCTGGTCTTCCCCCTTTGTTTTTTTGTTTGGCTTTTCTGTTGTATCTCGTCGTCAACACATACTATGTCACAGTCATACATAAAAAAGATAGCATAGATATAAAATATCAACATATGATAGTAATAATAACATAGCTATATTCTCCCAAGATTATTTAAATCCTCTGTGTCTTGAATCAAACTTCCCTTTCATTCATTCCAAGGTTTCCTATCTACTATCCTTGTAGCTGCATTTTCTTACTCTACTAAATAATGCTCACTACCTTACATAATCTCACATCATAGCATATACTGCTGAGCATTTTTGCAGCCTGTTATGATTATTTTCCTATTCTAATATTTTTCCATATAATCCGTATATAATATCCAGTCCTCTTTCCATCTTCCCTCCCCTCCAGGAATTGGTCTGATCCAAGCATAGGCAAACTCCGGCCCTCCAGATGTTTTGGGACTACAATTCCCATCATCCCTGAACACTGGTCCTGTTAGCTAGGGATGATGGGAATTTTAGTCCCAAGCATCCAGAGGGCTGGAGTTTGCCTATGCCTGGTCTCTCTTAAAATCATCCAGTTTTGTGGACATCACAACATCTTGGACAAGCCAGTGGGACTTTGTGACACTGGTCCTGAAAGCAATGCACTGGCTGCCATTGAACTACAAGGCCCAATTTAAGGTGTTGGAAGGAGCATGCTAAAATGTGCCTCTAAATAAGCTTGCTTTTAACCAAAACACCTGGGGACCATTCCCCCCCCCCCACCTGCCATTGGAAATATTTTCATTCCCATTTTTAAAATGCATTCCCTGCTTTATTCTGTCCACAAAATATTTGCTCAAAGGATATAAGCAACATCAATCCAACCACTACAATACAGAACAAACTGAAAACAGAAGCAAAAACAAGAGCATTGGCCAATTTGGTCAATTTTGGTTTCTCCCAGTGTCTCTTTTTCCAAACTTCAGTTGAGTTTTCCACAGTTGCATTTCAGTTTGCTTTTAAGAACAAAACAGTCCCCAAGAAAACTCATCAGCATTTCTCCCGATAACATGTCTGTATGTAATTTTGCCTGATCTGCAGATTTTAGCAGGGCAATTCCCTGTATGAAATTCATTTTCACATGGATATATATGGGAACATCAGAGACACTCTTTGCCCTGGCGGTGCTTGGTTGGGCAATGACATTCTGCTCTCCATAATGCCAAGGCTGTCAAGCAGCTGAATGAGTGGGGCAGGTTGAGTGTAAGGAAAAGTGGAAGAGACACAGGTGTTTCCTAATGAGAGGTGAGGTGGATTCATAGAGGAGTTTGATGGGGACATTTGGTGAAGCTGAATGTTGGGAGATTCAGGAGAGATAAAAGAAAGGACCTTTTCATTCAGCATATAGTTAAACTACGGAACTCACTTCAACAAGAGGCAGTGATGACCAGCAAGTTGCATGGCTTTAAAAGCAGATTGGGCAAACTCATGACTTGATATGCCGTTCAATGGCAATTTGCCATGGTGGCTTCTTCATGCGTCTTCCTGGGAATGACACTTGGGCCACAGTTGTGACCAGCAGCCACCCGTATCCTACAAGGAAGGCCTTTTCAAAACCATCTAAGGTGGCAGTTACCACTGTGTTTGAAGGAGCAAAGTAAATACTTTGAGAGTGTGCCATGAAGGACCTATTTTTAAAAAAATGCATCATCTGAATATCTCTGCAAAGGGCATTAGAAGAGCTCTGCTGGATCAGGCCAACGGCCTGCAGGATTCGAGCATCTTGTTATCAGAGGAATAACCAGAAGCCAAAGGAAACACGAATGGGAGTAACAGCAACCGCCTCGCTTCTGATTCTGAGAACTGGAGCTCAGAGCCCTACAGACACCAACAGTGGAGGGAGAATATAGCCATGAGGGCCAGTAGCCCTGATAGCGCTCTCCTCCGAGAAATAAAATATTTGTAATCTCAATGCATTCTTGGAAAATTCCTTCATCAAGGGCAACATCTTAGAAACAACTCCATTTCCCTCTCTTTGACGGTCAGTGACGCCACCCTGGTTTGTGGTCATTCTTCCATATGTGGTTTTGCACAAGAGCATTACTGAAATCCAGACGGCAATTCTCATCTTCTTCTGCCCCGCAGGGATTGTGACATCTATCCTGTAAAAGACATTTGGCTTACCACAAGGTTTCAACAGTTCTCCATCCACCTATAAGTAGAGGGACCTCTCCTTCCCCAGACAACTGCTCTTCCACTTGGCTTCAGCATCTCCAGGATTCCCACCAACCTCCAGCCATGAAGATCTTCTGCCTCCTCTCTGTTGCTGTCCTCTTCCTGATGCTGCTGGCTCCAGGTATGGCCTTCTTCTCAGATGCTTCTTCCTCTCTGAGATCCACAGTTCTCAGCTTTATTCCTTTTAAACCTGCCTCTGAATACCACTTGCAGGGAATCCCAAAGGGAAGGGTGTGGAGTCTTCTTGCCCCTCTGCCCTCCTGGAGAACTTCCCAAATGGGGCATTTGGTTGGCCACTGTGAGACCAGGTTGATGGACTAGATGTGGCCCCTTTGACCTGATCCAGCAGCCAGGCTCTTAGGATCTGATTGTCATCCCAATCCTAAAGTATGGAATCTATAGCTGTTGCTATAAAATCTGTAATAACACATTTCAGTGCATTCAGCTTTGTGGTGGGGAAGAGAGTGGGCCAGTTTCCTGGGCAAAGGGGCTTCTCTCTCCAAGGTTGCTAGTGGCCCCAAGGATGCCAGTGATTGCCTTGGGTTAGCCCTGCTTCTGAAGGCTCAGGGGGGAGGGGAGGGTTTCACTCCCTATCCGAGCCCCCTTCCTTGCATTCATCCTGCATCAGCCTCCCCCAACCTGGTGCTCTCCAGGTGTTCTGGAGCAACCTTCCAAGGTAGCTTCTCTCCTTGGTAGTTGCATCTCTCTCTTTCTCTCCTTCTCTCTCTCTCAATTTACTTTTCTCTTCGCTTTGCCCTGCAGATTTCACCGGAGCTCAACGTCCCACCCAGGAATGCCAGAAGAACGGGGGCAGCTGCAGAAAAACCTGCAACAAGGGCGAGAAAGAGATTTCAAAGTGTTCAGGAGACAGGCCTTGCTGCAAGCGCAGCTAAGGTGAGTTATATGCAAAACCATACCTGGGTCTGGAAATAAGTCTGTGGCATTTCAAAGAGACACGACCCCAAAGGCTGGAGTTACAGCTCTCCTTCTTCCCCCTGTCTTTGACCCTTAACAGCCATGGAGGGGGGGCACTTGCTAGATTCTCCCGAATGCTAAATTCACTGTTTTGGGTTTGGACCTTGAGAATTCTCTGGTGACATTTGGAGCCACTTGACTCCGGCAGCTTAGAAAACAGGAGCAGGAGAACTGAGTCGCATGTGAAACAAGACTTTTAAATGCCTGGAGGGCAGCCTTTGTCAACCAGGTGCCCACCAGATGTTTTGGATTATATCTACCATCAGTCTCAGACTGTGCAGGGAGTCATTTGGGTTCGTGATGGAGACCTATCTCTGCACATGCAGCAGAAGGTCACACTCAAAGCAACTCTAACCAGCTGAGCTAAGGTCTGAGCCAACTACACCATGAAATCCCAACTCTGATATTCACGGTGTTTCCTCTCTTATCATTTAACTCTACAGCAGACCCACCACGCAACATCTCTGACGAAAGGAAGACCATCCCATTTCTTCTCTGGAGATGCAACTGCCTTGACTGGACCTCTGCAGAAACTCTTTGCTCACTGCTGCTGCTGCTGCTGCTGAAGGCGATTCTGAGAAGGATCCGTCACAGCCCAATCCTTTCTGCCCGTTTACTCCAGAGCAAGTCCTGCTGTGCTCAGTGAGGCTGGCATCTGTGTAACTGGGTTTAGGATGGGATTTGCCTGCTCATTTGCTTTAGCTTTTCCTCTCAATAAATGCAAGCATTGGAAACCTCTGTGTGGGTGCCTTGTATGAAAAGGGGCGCTGGGTTGGGGTGGGGGCTCTGCCAGTACCTCTCCATACTGTGACTTTTATTTGATTTGGGAGTAACTGACAGGTGTTTCTATGCAGCGCAGTGGAATTGGGAATTGGCCCAGATCTGAAGGAGGTTCAGGGGGGCAGTTGGAGGGGGAGGGAAGCAATGCTAGACCCATCCCCTTCCAAGTCAAAATGGAGCAAAATTGCTATTATCATCAGAGAATCCTACAATTATAGGGTTGGGAGGGACCCTGAGGGTCAACTAGTCCAAACTAAAGAATCTCTGACATGTGGCCATCCAATCTCTGCTTAAAATTCTCCACTGAAGGAGACTCCACCACCTTCCAAACGAGTGCATTCTGTGATGAAACAACTCTTTCCTTCAAAAAGCTCTCCCCAGAGTTCAGTCGGAATCTCTATTCATGGGACTTGAATCCATTGGTTTGGGCCCTACCCTCCAGAGCAGGAGAGAACAAGTTTGCTCCATCTGCCACATGACAACCCATAAGATATTTGAAGATGGATATCATATCTCTTCTCAGTCTCCTGTTCCCCAGGCTAAACCTACCCAGCTGCCTCAACCATTCCTCATATGGCTTCATTTCCAGGACCTTGATCATTTTGCTCCCCCTCCTTTGCACACCTTCCTGGCAACAACCCTGTGAGGTAGGCTAGGCTGAAAGGTAGCTCAGGGTCGCCCAGTGAGCTTCAGGGCTAGGTGGGAATTTAAGTCCTGGTCTCTCAGTCCAGGGAAGCAATGATAAATACATCCCCTTCCAGGTCAAAATCCCTCATACGGCTTCATTTCCAGAACCTTGATCATCTTGGTCACCCTTCTTTGCACACCTTCTAGCTTGTCAATATCCTCCTTAAATTGTGGTGCCACAGAAAAAAGGTAGAACTATTGATATATTGACATTTGTTGTTGTTCAGTCATTCAGTCGTGTCCGTCTCTTCGTGACCCCATGGACCAAAGCACGCCAGGCACGCCTATCCTTCACTGCCTCTCGCAGTTTGGCCAAACTCATGTTAGTAGCTTCGAGAACACTGTCCAACCATCTCGTCCTCTGTCGTCCCCTTCTCCTTGTGCCCTCAATCTTTCCCAACATCAGGGTCTTTTCTAGGAAGTCTTCTCTTCTCATGAGGTGGCCAAAGTACATGAGGATTACTAAGGGGGTTGAATAACTTGGCCCCAGATGTCGACAGATCATAGGGGTGCATAGGCTGCAGCTTCTTGGTGTACGTTCAAGGGGTCTGAACTGGGAGCTCAAGGTGGGGCACACAGTTCTCCCCCTCTTCATCTCATTCTGGCAACAACCCTGTGAGGTAGGCTAGGCTGAAAGGTAGCCCAGGGTGACCCGGTGAGCTTCTTGGCTGGCTGGGAATTTAAGTCCTGGTCTCCCATTCATAAATATTACTGTGTTTCTCTTTAATACCTTTGACCACCAGGAACCCTCCAATGTTTCATTTAAGAACAAACCCCTGTGTTGCAATGAGAACCAATCACAGAAATAAAGACACAACACGTAGGCTAAAAACTGTTAGCGCATATATAATAGAATAATGATATCTTTCAAAAAGTAGAAATAAAAACTATTAGAGTTCATATATACAATGTAACAGACTAGTGGTGCAGAACGTCAAGCCATGTGATCAAGATAGGCGTCAGAGGTCAGTCTCACAATGGTTATTCAAAGGTTTCCTCAGCAGCTACACTACTAGTGAGCACTGATCCGTAGCATGAATCTTACTTACATATTCTAGTGAAAAATATTGACTGATGAAGAGTATTACGAAACAGTAGTATCATTCTGGAAACACTGTCCTTGAGATTTTGGGGACATCTTCTGCTGAAACCTTTGAATAACCATTGTGAGACTGACCTCTGACGCCTATCTTGAACACATGGCTTGACGTTCTGCGCCACTAGTCTGTTACATTGTATATATGAACTCTAATAGTTTTATTTCTACTTTTTGAATGATATCATTATTCTATTATATATGCTCTAAACAGTTATTAGCCTATGTGTTGTGTCTTTCTTTCTGTGAACGTTTCGTTTAAGGCCAGAGCTGGATCTAGGGAACTGCTGCAGTTGATCCTTTCAAATATGGGGAACGGGCTGGAAGTTGGGAGGAGCTCAGACCTTCCACAGCCCTGTTTCATGATATTGTACACAAGGAGGAATCTCATGTCTCCATGGAATCCTAGCCACAAGTCGTGTCTTGGCCTCTCTGTGTTTTTATATTTTTGTGTGTCACACATCAGATATTAGAGTCCAATAGAAAACAAGACCCAGAACACATTTTCACAACATGGACCTTCACAAATTTTTCCAATGCTTGCATTTATTAAAGAATGCATTGAGTTTCTCATGAGTAGACAGGCAGGCAGGATGGCTCCCTCTTGACTGCTTCCCAGAATCACCTTCAGCAGCATCAAGCAAAGCGGTTTCTTCCCCAGCAGAGATGGGGGGTGCAGTCGAGGCAGCTGCACATCAGAGAACAGCAGAGGGGTCTTCCTTTCACCAGAGGTCTTGCACTGGAGATCTGCAGAGTCACCCGCCTGTGAGAGGAGGAAACACTGTTAAGATGGGTGCTGTTGGTGGTTCTGAAAACGCAAACCAGTGACTCCAACTGGGAAGCAGAAGAGCTGACTTGTACAGGTGAAACTCGAAAAATTAGAATATCATGGAAAGGTTCATTTCTTTCAGTAATTCAACTTAAAAGGTGAAACGAATATATGAGATAGACTCATGACATGCCAAACGAGATATGTCAAGCCTTTATTTGTTATAATTGTGATGATTATGGCATACAGCTGATGAGAACCCCAAAGTAACAATTTCAACTTTGGGGTGCTCATCAGCTGCACGCCATAATAATCACAATTATAACAAATAAAGGCTTGGCATATCTCGCTTGGCATGTCATGAGTCTATCTCATATATGAAACTCCAGTAGCTAATGAAAACAATTGCTTACATGAATGGACTTTTCCACAATATTCTAATTTTTCGAGTTTCACCTGTAGGTGCTCAAATTGGACACAGTGTTTGTTTCAGACCTCCAGCTAAATGTGGGGGTGTCTCCATCCTGACCCCAAGCCCTTCCATCTACACCCATCATCATATGACCTTGTAGACTGGGGCTGCTGTGAGTTCTAGACTTCAGTTGGTAGAACATGAGACTCTTAATGTCATGGTTGCCAAAGGTTGGCCTGCTTGCTCCTGGTGAGAAAGTACTACAACGGCAGGGGCATTTTCAAAACCCTAAACCAGAACATGGAACTGAGCAGTTGGAGAGAATCTAACAGACACGCAATAGTTTTCAGGATCCGGTTGGTGAACGAAGCAGTCACTCCCCAACTTAAAGGCATGAGTATAGGAGTATAGCATCTAGATCAAGGGAAGTAATAGTACCACTGTATTCCGCTCTGGTCAGACCTCACCGGGAATACTGTGTCCAGTTCTGGGCACCACAGTTCAAGAAGGATACTGACAAGCTGGAACGTGTCCAGAGGAGGGCAACCAAAATGGTCAAAGGCCTGGAAACGATGCCTTATGAGGAACGGCTTAGGGAGCTGGGTATGTTTAGCTTGGAGAAGATAAGGTTAACGGGTGATATGATAGCCATGTTCAAATATATAAAAGGATGTCATATAGAGGAGGGAGAAAGGTTGTTTTCTGCTGCTCCAGAGAAGCGGACACAGAGCAATGGATTCAAACTACAAGAAAGAAGATTCCACCTAAACATTAGGAAGAACTTCCTGACAGTAAGAGCTGTTCGACAGTGGAATTTGCTGCCAAGGAGTGTGGTGGAGTCTCCTTCTTTGGAGGTCTTTAAGCAGAACACAAACAACATACAGTATCACAGTGGTGATAATATAAACCGAAAACAACAACAGAAACCACCACACAATGGCTGACACTATAGTGAAAATTACATACAAAACTCTTGTGAGGAACTGATAATCTTACAATAAAGACGAATAATAAATGAAACCATGTACAGAAGATAAGAAAAACGAAGGAGAAAACCTGTCCTCCAAGCTGTGCCTGTGATATTCGCATGTTCTGTTGACGAGAATGCATTATTTAGGTAGGTGATTTGTGATATTATGTGAACATTTTGTATATTTTATATTGTATATTAGGTGTTGCAGTGTAATTTGGGTATTGTTTATACTATACAGAACTGATGAAGCAGCAGTGCGAAACCTGAGCAATATCCGGAGGATAGGTTTTCTCCTTCGTTTTTTCGTCGCTTCTTTTTCTCAGACTCCATTTATATTGAGTTTGGATTGATGGTGACACCATTAGACTAAGACTATTCTTATCTTCTATCATCGTGTCCAGTAACTGACATTGTCTTCATCTGCTACAGTCTACTCACCATCAACCTTACAGGAACTTTTCGTTGGCACTGGGATCTTGTCATTACACCTATTGCTGAATGGTTCTATTATATAAACTTTATACATTTTATTATACATGCGATATGTACATGGTTTCATTTATTATTCGTCTTTATTGTAAGATTATCAGTTCCTCACAAGAGTTTTGTATGTAATTTTCACTATAGTGTCAGCCATTGTGTGGTGGTTTCTGTTGTTGTTTTCGGTCTTTAAGCAGAGCCTTGACAGCCACCTGTCAGGAATGCTTTGATGGTGTTCCTGCTTGGCAGGGGGTTGGACTGGGTGGCCCTTGGTCTCTTCCAACTCTATGATTCTATGAGATGGGATCGGGACCTTTTGATGGAGAGATCGTGTGGGAAGGGACGGAAAGAAGGCAGTACATGGGAGGACTTGATGAAAGGCTCAGGAAGGAGATTGCGGCTAAACATGACGACGAATCTTCTGATGGTAAGAGCTGATTGAAAGTGAAACTGTCTCCATCAGGAGGTTGCAGACTCTCCTTCCTTGGAGTTATCAAGCACAGGTTTGATGGCCATCTGTCAGGAATGCTTTACCTGAGATCCCTGCATTGCAGGGGGTTGGACTAGAAGACCTTTCGAGTCCCTTCCAACTCTGCATATCTATGAGTCTATGTTTCTTTAACAGAGGAACAGGAGCAGGTACCGTAAGTAGTGCAGATCCAGACTCAGTCTCAATGTGTGATGAGCCATGACAAATTTGAGCAGAACACTTAACCCTTCCCCTCCCAGCCGTTGCAGGGTGTGTGGGTTCCCTTCCAACACTACAGTTCTGTGATACAAAAACAACCTTTACAGAGATGCTTCACGTGGGTTGCCTTTGCTATCCGAGGAAGGGGTGAGCCAAAGATGGGTTTCCTTTCCAGGCTAAGAGAAGTCAACAGTGTGATGCAGCAGCTAAAAAAGCCAATGCAATTCTGGGCTGCATCAATAGGAGTATAGCATCTAGATCAAGGGAAGTAATAGTACCACTGTATTCCGCTCTGGTCAGACCTCACCTGGAATACTGTGTCCAGTTCTGGGCACCACAGTTCAAGAAGGATACTGACAAGCTGGAACGTGTCCAGAGGAGGGCAACCAAAATGGTCAAAGGCCTGGAAACGATGCCTTATGAGGAACGGCTTAGGGAGCTGGGTATGTTTAGCCTGGAGAAGAGAAGGTCTAGGGGGTGATATGATAGCCATGTTCAAATATATAAAAGGATGTCATATAGAGGAGGGAGAAAGGTTGTTTTCTGCTGCTCCAGAGAAGCGGACACGGAGCAATGGATTCAAACTACAAGAAAGAAGATTCCACCTAAACATTAGGAAGAACTTCCTGACAGTAAGAGCTGTTTGACAGTGGAATTTGCTGCCAAGGAGTGTGGTGGAGTCTCCTTCTTTGGAGGTCTTTAAGCAGAGGCTTGACAGCCACCTGTCAGGAATGCTTTGATGGTGTTTCCTGCTTGGCAGGGGGTTGGACTGGATGGCCCTTGGGGTCTCTTCCAACTCTATGATTCTATGATTCTAAGTTGTGACTGTGGGTGGAAGCGTAGCTGTAAGTCACGTACCTTTGGGGTCGCCTCTCTTTGAGACACAGTTATAATTTTATCTAACTCACCTTAACGGCAACAAACTTTGCTTCCTGTGCATTTAGCAATTTCTGATTTGCCTTTCCAGCACCGAAAATAATGGCAGCTCCCACCGGCAAGGCGACATCCTTCATTGGCATTTTGGGCTCTGGTGAAATCTGGGGGAGGAAAAAGAACCCTATGAAGCCAGCTCTGCACCCCCAGAACTGACCTTCTGCACCTTCAGCTCTTCTTCCCTGATAACCCTGTTGGGCAAGAAACCTGCAGGGGGCCACGTTGGGGACAGCTGGTGCAGGATGACTGCAGGGAAAGGGTCTGGGGTGGAGAGAGAGACCCTTCCCCTCCCGCCTGCACCTTCAGGAAAAGGTCTGAGCCAAGGCGGTAGGGAAGGCTGCATCAGAGAGACTGGCTACTCTTTGGGGTCACTGGCAACCTTGGAGAGAGAAGACCCCTTACTCAGGGAACTGGCCCACTCTCTTCCCCACCACAAAGCTGAATCTACTGAAATACACTATTAAAGATTTTTAAGCAATTCCTATGGATTATATTCCATGTTTTAGGATTAGTATTAAAATGAGATCATAGAAAGAACCTGATTTCTGGATCGGGTCAAAGGAAGCGCATTGCTCTTGCAGTGGCTGACCTGATGCCCCATTTGGGAAGTTCTCAAGGAGGACAGAGGGGCAAAGGAATTCTCCACCCATCCCTTTGGGATTCCCAGCAAGTGGTATTCACAGGCAGGTTTAAAAGGAATAAAACTATGAGCTGTGGGGCAACTGAGAAGATCGCAATACCTGGAGCCAGCAGCATCAAGAAGAGGACGGCAACAGAGAGGAGACAGAAGATCTTCATGGCTGGAAGTTGGTGGGAATCCTGGAGGTACCAGAAGCCTAGTGGAAGAGGTCCCCTTATACATAGGTGGATGGAGGACTGTTGAAACCTTGTGGGAAGCCAAGTGTCTTTTACAGAATAGATGTCGCAAGCCCTGCAGGGCAGAAGAACATGAGAAGAGCCGTCCGGATTTCAGTAATGTTCTTGTGCAAAACCACAAATGGAAGAATGACCGGCAAAGAGAGGGAAATGGAGTTGTTTCTAAAATGGTGCCCTTGATGAAGGAATTTTCCAAGAATGCATTGAGATTACAAATATTTTATTTCTCGGAGGAGAGCGCTATCAGGGCTACTGGCCATCATGGCTACGTTCTCCCTCAACTGTTGGCCTCTGAACTCCAGTTCTCAGAATCAGAACCGAGGGGGTTGCTGATGCTCCCAAATTTTGTTTCCGTTGGCTTCTGGTTATTCCTGTGTGAACAAGATGCTTGAATCTTGTAGGCTGTTGGCCTGATCCAGCAAAGCTCCTCTAATGCCCTTTGCAGAGTTAAAGTTTATTCAGATGGTGTATTTTTTAAAAAAAATGTCCTTCACAGCACACTGTTAAAGTATTTACTTTGCTCCTTCAAACACAGTGGTAGCAGCCACCTTAGATGGTTTTGAAAAGGCCTTCCTTGTAGGATACGGTTGGCTGCTGGTCACAACTGTGGCCCCAAGTGCCATTCCCAGGAAGAGGCATGAAGAAGCCACCATGGCAAGTTGCCATTGAACGGCATATCAAGTCATGAGTTTGCCCAATCTGCCTTTAAAGCCATGCAACTTGCTGGTCATCACTGCCTCTTGCTGAAGTGAGTTCCGTAGTTTAACGATATGCTGAATGAAAAGGTCCTTTCTTTTATCTCTCCTGAATCTCCCGACATTCAGCTTCCCGTCATGTCCCCATCAAACTCCTCCATTAATCCACCTCACCTCTCATTAGGAAACACCTGCGTCTCTTCCACCTTTGCCCACACTCAACCTGCCCAACTCATTCAGCTGCTCGACAGCCTTCACATTATGGAGAGCAGAGTGTCATTGGCCAACCAAGCACAGCCAGGGCAAAGGGTGTCTCTGATGTTCCCATATATATCCATGTGAAAATGAATTTCATCCAGAGAAATTGCCCTGCTAAAATCTGCAGATCAGGCAAAATTACATACAGACATGTTATCGGGAGAAATGCTGATGAGTTTTCTGAGGGACTGTTTTGTTCTTAAAAGCAAACTGAAATGGAACTGTGGAAAACTCAACTGCAGTTTGGAAAAAGAGACACTGTGAGAAACCAGAATTGACCAAATTGGCCAATGCTCTTGTTTTTGCTTCTGTTTTCAGTTTGTTCTGTATTTTAGTGGTTGGATCAATGTTGCTTCTATCCTTTGAGCAAATATTTTGTGGACAGAAAAAAGCAGGGCATGCATTTTAAAAATGGGAATATTTCCAACGGCAGGTGGCAAGGGAGATGGTCCTCAGGTGTTTTGGCTAAAAGCAAGCTTATTTAGGGGCACTTTTGAGACTGCTCATTCCAACACGTTAAACTGGGTCCTGTAAGTTCACTGGCAGCCAGTTCAATGCTTTCAGAACCAGTGTCACAAAGTCCCACTGGCTTGTCCAAGATGTTGTGATGTCCACAAAACTGGATGATTTTAAGAGAGACCAGGCATAGGCAAACTCCAGCCCTCCAGATGTTTGGGACTAAAATTCCCATCTTCCCTAGCTAACAGGACCAGTGTTCAGGGATGATGGGAATTGTAGTCCCAAAACATCTGGAGGGCCAGAGTTTGCCTATGCTTGGATCAGACCAATTCCTGGAGGGGAGGGTGAACACAGCCCAAAGGCCTTCCCAGATGGCCTCCACCAGTTCCCACCCAAGAAGAGGAAGCAGGGAAATTTCAACTATGGTAGAAAGTGAGAACGGCCGTCTTGAAGTCACTGTTGGGATGGGGACCAAAGGGGGAAGACGGAAAGAGTACTGGATATTATATATGGATTATATGGAAAAATATTAGAACAAGAAAATAATCATAACAGGCTGCAAAAATACTCAGCAGTATATGCTATGATGTGAGATTATGTAAGGTAGTGAGCATTATTTACTAGAGTAAGAACATGCAGTTACAAGGATAGGAAACCGTGGAATGAATGGAAGGGAAGTTTGATTCAAGACACAGAGGATTTAAATAGTCTTGGGAGAATATAGATGTTATTATTACTATCATATGTTTATGTTTTATATCTATGCTATCTTTTTTGTATTAATTTATGTATGACTGTAACATAGTATGTGTTGATGATGAGAAATAACAGAAAATCCAAAAAAAAAAACCACAAAAAAACAAAGGTGGTGGACTCTACTTCAGTGAGGGTTTTTAAGCAGAGATTGGATGGCCACCTGTCAGGGATTCTTTAGCTTGGACTAGATGACCCTCCGCGTCCCTTCCAACTCTACAATTCCAGGATTCTATCATAAATGCCATTTTGCTCCATTTTGACCTGGCATTGCTGTCCCCCACTCTCACCAACCTCTTCCTCCCCCCCCCCACACCTCCTTCTGATCTGGGCAAATTCCACTGAGTTTCACGGAAGCAGCTGCCTGTTACTTCACACGCCTTTGCTGCCTGTGGACATTCGATGATCATGGAGCAATGTTTGTCTGACTTGGAGCCAGACATGGTGAGGAAACAGAACTCAGCGGTGAGACCACAGGATCCCCACCTTGCCTGCTGCATCTTGCACTTCAGTCTCTTAGGAAAGGATGCTGAAGACATCCCATGTCTGTGTAGGTTGCAAAAGATGAGCAGATGCCCTGTAAGTTTCACAGGACAGGACACAGCACAGACCAACAGCTCACGGCCGACACTAATACTCCTCCATAATAATAATAATATGGGAGCGTGACCCTCATTTTGAGCCCCCACCTCCCTCCCACGGACAGATAAATTCACAACAGTGCACACAATTTCATACCCATGCCTGTCATCGCCAACAAAATCAAAACCAAGTGTTGATTCTGTGCTACAAGTAAACTGCAAACAGCACAATAAACACATTCAGACCATTTGGAAAAAGAGGGTAAAACCTACCCTTCCTTTGGAAAAATGGAGATGGAGTCTGATTGAGGGCATGGTAGGGCAATGGCACACTTTGGTGCTGGAATGATTGGGTTGTTTCCAAGGCTGCTGTCCTGTTCAGGCAAGATATTTCTGCTTAGTATAGGACATTTCCCTCCTCTCCCCTGAAGACTCCCCCCAGGCACCCTCAAAATCTGCTCTAAAGATTGGAATGACTCTCCAGGTCACATTCTGGTGGTTCCTGGGGCAGAGATGGGGTCCTCACCACTGTCCAGGGAGAGGAGAGGAATCAAGATTCAATTTGTAAAGTTGGAGACAAGCCATTGAGTTGCAGATGGTGGTGAGAGAGCCCAAGTGGAAATGATGGTATGAGATGTGGATCTGAAGGACTTTGTATGAGAAGAGCCCTGGAACGGACCAGCCCAAAGGCCTGTCTAGTCCAGCACCCCTTGCTCTCTCCCACAAGTTGTCACTCTCTTTTGTAAACCAATGAGAGACTCTTTTCACAAACAAGCGGTACAGAAATGCAAAAACTCCCACCAGCCTCACATGTGTCATGGACACTTCTGCCCAAGGTATAATAACTCCAGAGGAGTCGAGAAGCAGACAACAAGAGAGAGGCTCACATTCTTCCCAGACAGCTGCGAACGGTAGTTTATCAACTCCCCTTCGTTGTGAGAATGACAAGAATGCAGAGAGTGTGCTAGAGAGAAACCAACTCTCTCAAGTGACACAGGCAATGTCAGAAGGCGGGAGGGAAAGCAGTTACACACCGGTAGGGGAGTTAATTCACCCAAGGAGCAGATGTATGGGAAAGGTCTTAGATAGAAAACAAAGCCGGAAACGGAAAGGGCATAGTTTCCAGAAATTCTACCATACCCGGAATCACTCCCCAGAAGGGTCAACGGATTCATAAGTCACAGATGGGTGGATAGGCATCCGAGGCTGAGTGTTTGTATTACAATACATCTTCAAGCTAATTACAAGTTGTGTGCTATGTTATCAAGATGGCAGCCTAGCTCCTGACAACATGGTCCTATATGGGGCAATAGTCCTGTATGGGGAGTAGTAGTCCCAAACATCTGGAGGGCACCAGGTTGGTGAAGGCTGTGATGTGACCTGTGTCCCGATCTCCCATCTTCCCCCTTTGGTCCCCAACAAGGACTTCAAGACTGGGGTTCTCGTTCTCGGCCACAGTGGACATTTCTTTTGTTGTCCACCAGCATTACACTTTCCATTCTGAAGTTGTGAATGGAGTAGTTGCTTTGGAAGACGATAATCAGGCATCTAAACCACATGACCAGTCCAACGAAGTTGATGTTGAAGAATCATTGCTTCGACACTGGTGAGGGGGCAATAGCAAAGAACCTTCAGCATCCAAAACAAACCAAAAATGGGAAGTAGAAGAACGTCATATGGATATTAATTTATTTACAAATAAGCCCATGGTTTTTTGGCCCTCATCAAACATTGAAATGCAAAGGTGAAGCAAAGTGTAAGAATGCTAAAAAACCACACTGTCATTCTTCAATGGATTGCTTGCCAGTGGGGTCCTCTTTGTGTTTTGGCAGGGAAATGGGAGACATTAAATTCAGCTGGCAATTAAAGGTCTGACCAGCTAATTTGCACTTTGCACAACAGAAAATGAACCAGAACAGAATCATCCTTCCAAATTGCATGTTCGTTGAATTTTCCAAGGCAGGTGTCTAGTCACGCCATGGGTACCAAAAACCATACAGTGGTATACCATTGATAACTCACAAGGAACAACCTTTCAAAGTCATCTAATCTGGCGGCACTATTTCTCTTAGGAGCAAACTCCGTTCTTTAACTGTGTGTTGTGATGGATCATTTTAAAATGCATTATCTGAAGAATCCTTAACTCTGCAATAAGTATAAGGAGATCCCTGTGGAATCAGACCAACAGCCTGCCAGAGTCAACCGTTGTTGGGAATGGCAACTTGGAGTCTAGTGAGAAACAGCCATGACCTCACTTATAATTCTGATTACAGGTAGGTAGCTGCGTTGGTCTGCCATAGTCAAAACAAAATAAAAAATAAAAAAATTCCATCCAGTAGCACCTTAGAGACCAACTAAGTTTGTTCTTGGTATAATTCTGAGCAACGAGTTCAGAGGCCTGCAGACTCCAGCAGTGGAGGGGAGACAGAGCCCTGATAGCCCTCTCCCCCAAGAATGTGCTTTTCCTCTTTTCCTTTTTAATTTCATGGTAAACTCAATGCATTGTGGGAAAATTAATTCTATAATGGCATAGTTTTAGAAACAGCTGCCTCTGCCTCTCTTTGACAGTCAATGATTCCATCCTGGTTTGTGGTCATTCTTCCCATATGTGGTTTTGCACAAGAGCAATACTCAAATCCAGACGGCAATTCTCATCTTCTTCTGCCCCGCAGGGATTGTGACATCTATCCTGTAAGAGACATTTGGTTTCCCACAAGGTTTCAACAGTCCTCCATCCACCTATAAGTAGAGGGACCTCTCCTTCCCCAGACAACTGCTCTTCCACTTGGCTTCAGCATCTCCAGGATTCCCACCAACCTCCAGCCATGAAGATCTTCTGCCTCCTCTCTGTTGCCGTCCTCTTCTTGATGCTGCTGGCTCCAGGTATGGCCTTCTTCTCTGAGCTCCACAGTTCTCAGCTTTATTCCTTTTAAACCTGCATCTGAATAACATTTGCAGGGAATCCCAAAGGGATTCATCTGGTTGGCCACTGTAAGACCAGGTTGATGGACTAGATGGGGTCCCCTTTGGCCTGATCCAGCAGCCAGGCTCTTAGGATCTGATTGCCATTCCAATCCTAAAGTATGGAATCTGATCCAAAGAAGCTGTTGCTATAAAATCTGAAATAACACATTTCAGCGAATTCAGCTTTGTGGTGGGGAAGAGAGTGGGCTAGTTTCCTGGGCAAAGGGGCTTCTCTCTCCAAGGTTGCCAGTGGCCCCAAGGGAAGCCAGTGCTCTGACACAGGTTCAGATCTCCTGCTGAAGGTGCAGGGGGGAAGGGGAGGGTGTCAGCCATGAGGAGGGGTGACATCACCGCACCACCCCCTCATGTTCGCTGTGCGGGTGGCACCCCCGGACGCTTGCTGCGCAGGCGGCAGGCTGCTAGCCCCTCCGGGTGCTAGGGCAGGTAGCTCCGCCCCTGGCTCTCACTCTCCATCCCAGCCCCCTTCCCTGCATTCATCCTGCACCAGCCTCCCCCAACCTGGTGCCCTCCAGATGTCCTGGCCAGCAGGGCTGTTGAGGAAAAAAGGGTGGAAGGTGTAGAAGGTCAGTCCTGGGAGACGGAGCAGCCTACCCAGGTCGCTTCTGTCCTTGGTAGTTGCATCTCTCTCTCTCTCTCTCTCTCTCTCTCTCTCTCTCTCTCTCTCTCTCTCTCTCTCTCTCTTTCTCTCCTTCTCTCTCTCTCTCTCTCAAAATTTACTTTTCTCTTCGCTTTCCCCTGCAGATTTCACCGGAGCTCAACGTCCCACCCAGGAATGCCAGAAGAATGGGGGCAGCTGCAGAAAAACCTGCAACAAGGGCGAGAAAGAGATTTCAAAGTGTTCAGGAGACAGGCCTTGCTGCAAGCGCAGCTAAGGTGAGTTATATGCAAAGCCATACCTGTGCCTGGAAATAAGTTTGGAGCATCTCAAAGAGACACGACCCCAAAGGCCAGAGAGTTACAGCTCTGCTTCTTCCCCCTGTCTTTGGCCCTTACATTGCATTTTAATCTGTGTTTTTAATTGATTGTTTGTGGTTGTTGTGGTTTTTATGATTGTTAGCCGCCCTGAGCCCGGTTCCTGACTGGGAAGGGCGGGGTATAAATAAAAGTTTATTATTATTATTATTATTAACAGCCATGGAGTGGGGGGGGGCACTTGCTAGATTCTCCCGAATGCTAAATTCATTGTTTTGAGTTTGGAGCTTGAGAATTCCCTGATGACATTTGGAGCCACTTGGGGTTCAGCCTTGGTCAAGCAAGTGGCCACCAGATGTTTTGGGGTATATCTCCCATCAGATCCAGAAAGTGCACGGAGCAGTTTGGGTTCGGGGTGGTGATCTCTCCCGACTTCTGTACATCCAGCAGAAAATCTGAACTCCTCCACCATGTGAAATCCCAATTCCAATAGCATTTGGCTCTTTGGTCTTCAGGGGGTACCTGGCCTATTTTCAGCACCCCCAATATTCAGTGTTTCCTCTCTTTATCATTTAACTCTACAGCAGACCCATCACACATAATCTCTGATGAAAGGAAGTCCACTCCGTTTCTTCTCTGGAGATGGAGCTGCCTTGACTGGACCTCTGCAGAGACTCTTTGCTTACTGCTGCTGCTGCTTCTGATGGCGATTCTGAGAAGGATCCATCCCTGCCCAATCCTTTCTGCCTGTTTACTCCAGAGCAAGTCCTGCTGTGCTCAGTGAGTTACACTGACATCTGTGTAACTGGGTTTAGGATGGGATTTGCCTGCTCATTTGCTTTAGCTTTCCCTTTCAATAAATGCAAGCATTGGAAACCTCTGTGTGGGTGCCTTGTATGAAAAGGGGTGCTGGGGTGGGGTGGGGGCTCTGCCAGTTCCTCTCCATACTGTGACTTTCCTTTGGTTTTGGAGTAATTTGCAGGTGCTTCTGTGTAACACAGTGGAATTGGGAATTGGCCCAGATCTGAAGGAGGTTGAGCAGGCTAGTTGGTGGAAGTGGGGGAAAGCAATGCTAGACAAATCTCATTCCTGGTCAAAATGGAGCAAAATTGCATTTATCTTCAGAGAATCCTAGCATTATAGAGTTGGAAGGGACCCTGAGGGTCAACTAGTCCAAGCTAAAGAATCTCTGACAGGTGGCCATCCCATCTCTGTTTAAAATTCTCTACTGAAGGAGACTCCACCACCTTCTGAGGGTTACCAATCCACTGTCAAACAACTATTTCCTTCAAAAAGATCTTCCCAGAGTTCAGTCGGAATCTCCATTCATTGAATTTGAATCTATTGGTTTGGGCCCTACCCTCCAGAACAGGAGAAAACAAGTTTGCTCCATCTTTCACTTGACAGCCCTTAAGATGTTTAAAGATGAATACCATATCTCCTCTCAGTCTCCTCTTCTCCAGTCTAAACCTACCCAGCTCCCTCAACCATTCCTCATATGGCTTCTTTTCCAGAACCTTGATCATTTTGGCCCCCCTCCTTTGCACTCCTTCCTGGCAACAACCCTGTGAGGTAGGCTAGGCTGAAAGGTAGCCTAGGGCCACCCAGTGAGCTTCAGGGCTAGGTGGGAATTTAAGTCCTGGTCTCTCAGTCTAGGGAAGCAATGATAAATACATCCCCTTCCAGGTCAAAAGGGAGCAAAATCAGAGAACCTTAGAATTGTAAAGTTGGACTGGTCCCTGTGGGTCTTCTAGTCCAAGCTAAAGAACTTTGAATTGGGCCTGAAGACTGAAATGGCTCAGGACTGCAATATCTCAAGGACCTCTCCCTACTCCGAATGTTGATGCCGCTGTTTCTCAGGGGACGAATCCCTTTGTAGGTCTGACAGCTGGTAACTGCCCAGCTTCCTCTGTCCCTGGCGCTGAGCATTCTGGGATTGGTGTCAGCTGCCATTTGCAAAGGCAGCCTTAAGAAACTTAAGGACATGTTTTGCAATTCCATCTCCCATAAGAATTCAAAGGTGTCATAAATAAAATGAACACACATATATAAGTAGATAAACCCCATGTCTGGAAGAGTGCAGGAGAGCAATCCAGAAGCCATCTCGAGTCTTAATGACCCCAAATATTTCTCGGCAGAAGGAAGTATCTTGGATAAAGCTTCAAATCCTGTTTTAAGGGGATATTTTATGTGAGAATAGGGTAGACCTGTGAACTGGATTAAAGAACTAAGGCATGTACCATCTCAAAAGAATGGCTCAGAATGGCAGGATAAATCAGCTTTCCTCTATATTGGAGGATGCCGTTATGCACAGGCAGCCGAGCCTCAAAGTCTTCTGGCATGGGGGGCAGGGACGCTACCTCACCCCTACGTCATTGCCGGGTGCGTCAGCAGCAGAGCGGGTGTGAATACTGTCCGAAGCCTGGGCAATGGCATGGGCTAGGGCCATGTCACATTGTCACAGCCCCTACGGGGACCCCTTGGGGTGGTGCCACTACCTGACATAATTTATAGGGTACCCCCATCAGTGGTTTACCCTTCCGTGGACTCCCTGCAGATGGGCAGGAGTCAAGATATAGCCTAGCTTCACCCCAATGCCTAAGCCAAACCGCTCACATCTAAAACCAATAAAGTTGTGGCCTATTTGAACCCATAAACAAAGTATTCTGTGTCAGTGTGATTTATTGTACTCCTGGGAACTTTGTGGCTCGGGTGCCTTGGGACGCAATACAATCAGCAACCATTATCAGGTATCTTGAGAGACAGGAGACAAGCAACACTCTCCAATTTCTGTCGTAGACGGCCTCTTTCTGTGATGCTTGAATCAGTGGCGTAGTAAGGATGGGGTGATGGGGGCAGGGCGCCCTGGGTTCCAGTGGAGGGGGGTGACACTCGGCGGCCCCTCCCGCCACTCCCCAAGCCGAGCCCCGCTGCCCGGCACCCCGTCTGTGCGGCAGTGGCTGCTCGTAAGGTTGCCGCTCACTCAGTGGCTCGCTCGGTCGCCGCGGGAGCAGCAGTGCCGGCCCAGATGGACTGCGCATGCCCAGAAGTTAGTTTACAACAGAAAATTAAACACCTTGCTTGCTTGCTTGCTACTGCCTCCTGCCTCTATCCATTTCTCTCTGACCGATAATGGACTTGGGGGACACAGAGTCCCTTGATGGAGAGCTGGGCTGTAAAAGACAACCCCCAATTTTTCTATAATAGCAAGCAACAGAATTAGTCATGGCATCCTTTCCCTGTGGTCTCTGGATGAAATGGAAACTTCCCAGGTTTCCGTCTCCATCTGCAACAAGCAACCAATCTTGGAGCACCACCTGCTGGTTCTTTTGATTTCCTGCCCTCCGTGGTGGTTTCCTTGGAAGAAGTATGTATTGTGAATAGAGAGAAAGAGAGAATGAATGTCATTTCCCAAGAGTTTGAGAGATGTACTGTGTAACAGGACCATTACCTCCAGCTGTGTTCATACATACACATAAGGACATAAGAAGAGTCTCCTGGATCATAGAATCAAAGCCTTGTAGAGTAGGAAGGGACCCCCAGAGTCATCTGGTCCAACCCCCTGCAGTGCAGTAATGTCAACTAAAGCATCCATGACAGACGGCCATCCAACCTCTGCTTAGAAACCTCCAAGGAAGGAGAGTCCACAACTGCCCAAGGGAGACAGTTCCACAATCCAACAGCTCTTACTGTCAGAAAGATTTTCCTGATGTTTAGTCAGAAGCTCCTTCTTTGTAAATTGGAGATATTGGTTCGAATCCTGCTCTCCAGAGCAGGAGAAAGCAAGTTTGATCCTCCAAGTGACAGCCCTCAAGATAATTGAAGATGGCTCTTATATCTCCTCTCAGTCTCCTTTTTTCCAGGCTAACCAAGCCAAATTCCGTCAAATGACCGGGGGGGGGGGGAGGAGGAGGTCATCAGAGCTGGTCTCCCACCTCTGCAGAGAAGGTTTTCCCCCTACAAGCACAAACTTCAACAGGAAGTGGTCAGTCCATGACAATGGGATAGTACACACACACACAACACAACACAACACAACACAACACAACACAACACAACACAACACAACACAACACAACACAACACAACACAACACACACTCCGTTTGAAGACCACCTCCATTTCCACTCTGATCAAAGTTTGGTCTCATCTTAGGGATTCTGCTCTGGGTTTTTTTGTAGAGATGATGAAGAAGAAGTTTGCATTTGATATCCCTGTTTATCACCACCCGAAGGAGTCTCCAAGCGGCTCACATTCTCCTTTCCCTTCCTCCCCCACAACAAACACTCCGTGAGGTGAGTGGGGCTGAGAGACTTCAAAGAAGTGTGACTAGCCCAAGGTCACCCAGCAGCTGCATGTGGAGGAGCGGAGACGCGAACCCGGTTCCCCAGATTACGAGTCTACCGCTCTTAACCACTACACCACACAGCCTCTCACGTAGCATCCTGTTCTCAAAGTGAGCAGCCAGATTCACATTATAGGAAAGTTGAAAGCAGGATCTGAGAAGAAGAGCCCTCTCCCCTCCTGTCATTCGCAACAACTGGGATTCAGAAGTAGTGCTGCCTCTGACTAGTAGCCATCAATCACCCTCTCTCTCACCCTCTTTTAAAGCCATCCAAGTTGGTTGGGAGTTTCATGGACGAACTGCGGGAAGAAGGACGTCCCTTTCTGTGTCCTGAAGCTTCCGCTATTCAGCTTCCTTGGTTGTCCCCCAGTTCTGGCGCTCTGGGAGAGGGAGGAAAACTTTCCTCGATCCACTTTCATTGGCAGGGGGAAGAGGAGAAAGGAACCTCGCGGGGCGTTTGAGAAACCCACTGGGTGAAGCACCCACCTCCCTGGAAAGAGGGGGGAAGGCTGGGGTGAACTGTGAGAGGAGGGGGAAGGTGGTAGTGGAAGGAGTGGGTGAGGTGGGGAGGGAGGGGGTTTGGTCTGATATGGGTGAAGGGAGACCACTTGGGGAGGGAGGTGGGGTGGAGCCCATATTAACTAACATATCAGAGTTGCCCCCACCAGTGACTAGAAAAAAAGAGGAGGGCAGCCGAGAGAGCAAATGTCATCATTTTAAAACTGCAGGGCGCAGGAACACATCAACATCATCATAGCAACACAGCTTTGGTCTTTGGCTGTACCTTGGCACATGACCCCCAGGGCTTGCCACATCCATCCTGCAAACAACGGTTGGCATCCCACAAGATTTCAACAGTCCTCCAGTCAACTATGAGTATAGGGAGCACTCCGTCCCCAGTCAATTGCACATCCACTTGGCTTCTGGTACCTCCAGGATTCCCACCAACCTCCAGCCATGAAGGTCTTCTGCCTCCTCTCTGCCATCTTCCACATCCTGCTGCTGGTGTCTTCAGGTATGGCCTTCTTCTCAGATGTTTCTTCCCCGAACTTCACATCTCTCAGCTTTCCTCATTTTAAATCTGCTTCTGAATGTTTACTTGCAGGGAATCCCAAATAGATGAGTGTTGGGTCCTCTTGCCCTTCTGTCCTCCTGGAGACCTTCCCCAATGGGGCATCTGGTTGGCCACTGCGAGAAGAGGGAGTGGATGGGGCACCTTTGGCCTGATCCAGCAGCCAGTCTCTTCTTATGATCTTATTGCCATCCCAATCCTAAAACATGAAATCTAATTCAAAGAAGCTGCTGCTTTAAAATCTTTCATCTTTGCAGTGGGGCAGAAAGTGAGCCAGTTTCCTGGGCAAGGGGGCTTCTCTCTCCAGTGGCTCCCAGGGAAGCCAGTGGCTCCAACACAGCCTTCCCTTCTGTGGGATGTGAAACACAAAGAGCAGTCAAGTACAGCATCCCTAGTGGATAAAGAAGGGGATGTTTGGACCAGCCAGTCGGAACTTCCTGTTTCCCCTGGGCTGGGAAGACCTTCTCTACATATGACTAGAGGTGGGTGTGGCCTCACCTGTGCAGGTAACAAAAGCATAGGGCTGGCCAACATCTCTCTCTTCTTTTGACTACTCTTTGACGAGAAAGCATCATATGCTTAGCCAAAGATGCTCTCTTGGCTTCCAGCCAAGAGAGGACAAGGCGCTATCTCTTATGGAATAGTCTCCTCATGTATGTTATTTCTCTAAGCTAAGTCTGCCTTCTGGGATCCTATTGTGAACAGATGTGTGAGTAAACTCTTTTTATACTTTTACAAAAGACTGTGTTGTGTCTTATCTTTTAGGAGGGAATAAGGGGAAAATACCAGGACAGTTATTATAGAGGCTTTAGCGAGCCTGAGCAACGCACCCGCTGTGTAAGTTTAAAAGGGGAATGTAACTCTGCTAAATTGTGGAACTTGTTAACACAAGTTGGAATAGGATATAATCAAACAAATATATCCTTTCCTGCATCCCTGAACATTCCAATACCTTCTGCCTTGGCTTAAATGAGGCATGTCCAACAGGTCAATTGCGATCTACCAGTTGATCGCGGGCATGCCGCTGGTCAATTGTGGGACTAAATAAATCGCCTCCCCTCCCAATTTTTTTTTTAAAAAAGCTCAACAACTTTGGTCACTCCCCGCTAAAAAAAGCTGAACAACTCTTGGCAATGACAATGGGTGGATCACTGCCAGTTTTTTAATACTGTGAGTGGATCACAGTTGCTAGGGAATTGGACATGCCTGGCATAGACCATCTGCTAAAGCTGCAGGTGGGAGGGGAATGATCTCAGTCTCCAGCCCAGACCATTTCCCTGCATTCCTCCTGCACCAGCTGTCCCCAACCTGGTGCCCTCCAGATATCCCAGGCAGTAGGGCCTTCGGGGAAGGTGTGGAAAGTGTAGAAGACCAGGCCTTGGTGGGTGGGTGGGGCAAAGCAGGCTTCAAAGGGTTTTTCGCCTTCCAGATTTCACCGAAGCCCAAAATCTCGAACCGCAATGTGTCCGTAGGGGAGGGAGATGCAAGTATTTCAGCTGCGGCATCAAGGAAAGAAAAATTGGATGGTGTTCAAGAGACAAACTTTGTTGCCGTTGAGGTGAGTTATATGGAAATGTTAATTGTGCCCAGGGCTGAAGAAAATGGGTTCCAGAACAGGTGAGGGAGCTGGGTATGTTTAGCCTGGAAAAAGAGAGGAGGAGACTATTTTTCTCCTGTTTCGGAGGGTAGGACACAAAGCAAGATTCAGACTAAAGAAGGACTTTCTGATGGTAAGAGTTGTTCACCTGAGGAATGATCTTCCTCAGAAGGTGGTGGGCTCTCCTTCCTTGGGAGCTTTTAAGCAGAGGCTGAATGGCCATTTCTCAAGGATTGTTTAGTTGTGATTCGAACCTTCCCCGGGGTTGGAGTAGATGGCCCTTGAGGGTCCCTTCCAGTGCTACACTTCTACGGTTCTGGGCTATGCACTTTGGGATGCCTGGTTGGGGCTTTGCAATCTCATGTACCTTTCCTTCTCTGTTTATTTTCCTAACCAAAAGCTGCCCCAACCTACAAGGAGCATCTGAGTGAGACACACCCTCTTCATTCCTCATTTTAAAACAGGCAAGACTGGGAGAGACCCCAGCTGGGAACCCTGTTGAGATCACTCAGCTTGATGGACCAACTGATGGAAGACAGCTTCCGATGTCAGGCGTGGGCCTGTGTCCCAGGGTGCCACCCCCTTCCTTTGGGGCAGGAACCACTGCCTGCAATAAACCTCCATGTTTGCCTTTCATAAATATGACAGTGTTTCTCTTTAATACCTCTGATCAGCAGGAACCTGCCATCGTTTCGTTTAAGGCCAGAGCTGGATCTAGGGAACTGCTGCAGTTGATCCTTTCAAATATGGGGAATGGGCTGTTGTGCTCCTCCCAGCATGAAACCTGGAATCTCCGGTATCAAGTCATGTCTGGGGAAGCTCTGACCTTCCAGATGCAACTCCCACCAGTGGCCAGTGGTCAGGGGTGGGATCCAGAGTTGTGATCTAAGCAACATCTGTATCAAGCAGTCTCACCCTTATTCTTGCTTTGCACCTTAAGACTCACACCAATGCAGATTTTAACCCTAGACCAGATTTTCACACACACACCACCCCCGCACTGCCTGATTTGCTTAATATCCAGTCCAAAGAAGCGTTCTGCGAAACTCAAAAGCTTGCTCATTATTTGGTGACCTGTAGTCAATCCAGTAAAGGTATTGGCTTACATTGGATATTGTATTTTAATCCATGGTGGTTTGATTCTGATTCTGATTCTGATTCTGATTTGTATACCATCCTTCATTTGTAGATTATGGGGCAGTTCACAACATAAAAATACAATATAAAAAACCCAAAATGCATCATAATAAAACAAAAACAAATCCATATTTTCCCCCAAACCACCCTGGGGACATCATCCGATCACAGAAAAGGCCCATTCTTGTGTTGCCACCCTCTGGACATCTTGGGGTGGAGGAACACAAAGAACGACCTCAGATAATGATTTCAGGGTCTCGGTAGGTTCACATGGGAAGAGGGGCTCTTTGAGGTATTGAGGTATGATGGGATGGAAGCAAGAAAGGAGGGGAAGGAGAGCATCAGCTGCATCAAATCTTGAGAGTTATGTGAGTGTCACCCAAGTGATGGGGTGGAAGAACTCACCTGAGGGGCCTCACCTGTCCAGGGAGGATCACAAGGTTTTGGACAGCTCCCAACCCACCTTTCCTTAAGAAGATATGATAGCCACCTTCAAATATCTAAAGGGCTTTCACACAGAAGATGAAGCAAGCTTGTTTTCTGCTACTCCAGAAGGTAGGGCCCAAACCAATGTCTTCAACTTACAAGAAAGGAGATTCCGACTAAACATTCGGAAAAACTTTCTGACAGTAGGAGCTATTTGACAGTGCAACAGTCTCCCTCAGGAGGTTGTGGTGTCTCCTTCCTTGGAGGTATTTAAGCAGAGGTTGGATGGCCATCTGTTGTGGATGCTTCATCTGAGATCCCTGCATTGCAGGGGGCTGGACTAGATGACCCTGTGTGTCCCTTCCAACTCTACAAATCTATAACAGGGATGGGGATACTGGGGGTTCTCCAGACAATGTTGAAGATACCTATGGCTACTCATCACAATGCCTTTGGTCTCCCTCCATTGTCATGGCAGGAGACTGTGTGAAGATGGAGCACTTTTAGGCTGTAGTCATGTTTGTGGGCTTCCCATGGGCATCTGGTTGGATACTGTCCGAACAGCCAAGGAAGTTGGCAGGACCTCAGACCTTCCACAGCCCTGTTTCAAGATATTGTACACATGGAGGAACATCCTGTCTTGGCCTCTCTGTGTTTTTGTATTTATGTGTTTCGCACCACATTATATTAGAGTCCAACAGAAAACAAGACCCAGCACACGTTTTCACAACATGGACATACTCAAAGGTTTCCAATGCTTGCATTTATTAAAAAGAAGAAGCTAAAGCATTTTTGCAGGCAAACCAAATCCAAGCTACAATCCTGAGCCCATTTACTAAGGAGTCAGACCCCACTGGGCACAGTGGGGCTTACTCATGAGTAGACAGGCAGACAGGATGGCTCCCTCTTGACTCCTTCCCAGAATCGCCTTCAGCAGCATCAAGCAAAGCGGTTTCTTCCCCAGCAGAGATGGGGGGTGCAGTCGAGGCAGCTGCACATCAGAGGAGAGCAGGGTGGTCTTCCCTTTTACCAGAGGTCTTGCACCGGAGATCTGCAGAGTTACTTGCCTGTGAGAGGAAACACTGTTAATATGGATGCTGAAAATGGTGCTGAAAATCCAAACCAGTGACCACAACTGGGAGGCAGAAGAGCTGACTGTTTTAAGTGCTCAAATAACAGTCAGAGGGTTTGTTTCAGACCTCTGGCTAAATGTGGGGTTTGTTGGGGGGGTGTCTCCATCCTGACCTGAAGTCCTCCCATCTACACCCAACATCACATGACCATGTAGCCTGGGACTGCTGGGAGTTGCAGTCCTCAGTTGGTAGAAAATGAGATTCTTAATCTCAGGGTTGCGAAAGGTTGGCCTGCTTGCTTTCGGAGTTATCATTTCTCAGCTCCAGGAGAGAAAGTACTGCAAGGGCAGGGGCGTTCTCAAAACCATAACCTGGAACATGGAACTGTGCAGGTGGAGAGAATCTAACAGGCATGCAATAGTTTTCAGGGTCTGGTTAGTGACTAATGGCTAATACTTTGAATGTTGGCAGCATGAGATGGGATTGGGACCTTATGATGGAGACATCGTGTGGGAAGGGACGGACAGCAGGCAGTACATTGGAGGTCTCAATGAAAGGCTCAGGAAGGAGATTCCTACTAAACCTCTGGAAGGAATTTCTGATGGTAAGAGCTGATAGATAGAGGAATGGTCTCTGTCAGGAGGTGGTGGACTCTCCTTGGAGTTTTCAAGCAGAGGTTTGATGGCCATTTGTCAGGAATGCTTTACCTGAGATCCCTGCATTGCAGGGGGTTGGACTAGAGGACCCTTGGAGTCCCTTCCAACTCTGCAAATATATGATTCTATGTTTCTGTGATAGAGGAACTGGAGCAGGGAGGTAGTGCAGATCCAGACTCAGTCTCAATGTTCAGATTTCTGAAGCAGTTCAGGTTGAATTGTTGTGGTAGCACTCCAACTCCCCCTAGCACCCCCAGCTTCAAGATTTAGCAGAAGGCCTGAACTGCATTGTAGGGGGTTGGACTGGATGAATCCCTTGGGTCCCCACCAAGTCTACAATTCTATTCTACGATTCTAAGGCAGACCTCTGTGAGCATCTAGGCTGTGCACTTTGGGCTTTGCAATCTCATCTACACTTTCTCTAATGTGGTTCATTTAATTCTATTTTAACTGGCAGCAACCCCAGGAGAGGACAAATTTGAGCAGAACACTTAACCCTTTACCTTCCAGCCATTGCCAAGGATGGGTTTCCTTTCCAGGCTAAGAGGACTGTGGGTGGAAATGGAGCTGTAAGTCGCATACCTTTGGGGTCGCCTCTCTTTGAGACACAGTTATAATTTGATCTAACTCACCTTAACTGCAGCAAATTTTGCTTCCCATGCATTTACCAATCAGTGTTTTGCCTTTCCAGCACCGAACATAATGGCAGCTTCCCCTGGCACGGCAACATTTCTGATCGAGAGTTTGGGCTCCAGTGAAATCTGGTGGAGGAAGAAGAACCCCATGAAGCCAGCTCTGCACCCCCAAAACTGACCTTCTGCACCTTCAGCTCTTATTCCCTGACCACCCTGCTGGGCAAGAAACCTGGAGGGGGCCACATTGGGGACAGCTGGTGCAGGATGAATGCAGGGAAAGGGTCTGGGGTGGAGAGAGAGACCCTTCCCCTCCCGCCTGCACCTTCAGCAAAAGGTCTGAGCCAAGGCGGTAGGGAAGGCTGCATCAGAGAGACTGGCTACCCTTTGGCGTCACTGGCAAACTTGGAGAGAGAAGCCCCCTTACTCAGGGAACTGGCCCACTCTCTTCCCCACCACAAAGCTGAATGTACTGAAATGTACTATTAAAGATTTTAAAGCAATTCCTATGGGTTATATTCCATGTTTTAGGCTTACTATTAAAATGAGATCATAGAAAGAACCTGATTTCTGGATCGGGTCAAAGGAAGCGCATTGCTCTTGCAGTGGCTGACCTGATGCCCCATTTGGGAAGTTCTCAAGAAGGACAGAGCGGCAAAGGAATTCTCCACCCATCCCTGCAAGTTTCCTGCAAGTGGGTATTCAGAGGCAGGTTTAAAAGGAATAAAGCAGAGAGCTGTGGAGCTCAGAGAAGAAGCATCTGAGAAGAAGGCCATACCTGGAGCCAGCAGCATCAAGAAGAGGAAGGCAACAGAGAGGAGGCAGAAGATCTTCATGGCTGGAGGTTGGTGGGAATCCTGGAGGTACCAGAAGCCAAGTTGAAGAGCAATTGACTGGGGAAGGAGAGGTCCTACAAATTATAGGTGGCTCGAGGACTGTTGAAATCTTGTGGGATGCCAACTGTCGTTTGCATGGCTCCTCTTCATCCTGGAGAGAAGTGACTAGTGGGGTGCCACAGGGTTCTGTCTCGGGCCCAGTCTTATTCAACATCTTTATCAATGACTTGGATGATGGGCTTGAGGGCATCCTGATCAAGTTTGCAGATGACACCAAATTGGGAGGGGTTGGCTAATACCCCAGAGGACAGAATCACACTTCAAAATGACCTTAACAGATTAGAGAACTGGGCCAAGGCAAACAGGATGAATTTTAACAGGGAGAAATGTAAAGGACTACACTTGGGCAAAAAAAATGAAAGGCACAAATACAGGATGGGTGACACCTGGCTTGAGAGCAGTACAAGTGAAAAGGATCTAGGAGTCTTGGTAGACCACAAACTTGACATGAGTCAACAGTGTGATGCAGCAGCTAAAAAAGCCAATGCAATTCTGGGCTGCATCAATAGGAGTATAGCATCTAGATCAAGGGAAGTAATAGTACCACTGTATTCCGCTCTGGTCAGACCTCACCTGGAATACTGTGTTCAGTTCTGGGCACCACAGTTCAAGAAGGATACTGACAAGCTGGAACATGTCCAGAGGAGGGCAACCAAAATGGTCAAAGGCCTGGAAACGATGCCTTATGAGGAACGGCTTAGGGAGCTGGGTATGTTTAGCCTGGAGAAGAGAAGGTTAAGGGGTGATATGATAGCCATGTTCAAATATATAAAAGGATGTCATCTAGAGGAGGGAGAAAGGTTGTTTTCTGCTGCTCCAGAGAAGCGGACACGGAGCCATGGATTCAAACTACAAGAAAGAAGATTCCACCTAAACATTAGGAAGAATTTCCTGACAGTAAGAGCTGTTTGACAGTGGAATTTGCTGCCAAGGAGTGTGGTGGAGTCTCCTTCTTTGGAGGTCTTTAAGCAGAGGCTTGACAGCCACCTATCAGGAATGCTTTGATGGTGTTTCCTGCTTGGCAGGGGGTTGGACTGGATGGCCCTTGGGGTCTCTTCCAACTCTAGGATTCTATGATTCTATGATTCTATGCTTATTGCACACACCAACCCCCCCCCAAAAAAAACCAACAACACACACACAAACCACGGAGTCCTTTTTGTTGGGATTATTCAGACAAAAATTCCCAGGTGTCCAAGAAAGGTTATTTATGTACCGTATTTTTCGCTCCATAAGACGCACTTTTTTCCTCCTAAAAAGTAAGGGGAAATGTCTGTGCGTCTTATGGAGCGAATGTGTGGTCCCTGGAGCCAAATTGCCTAGGGGCCAAAAGCAGATTGTGCTCTTTTTTTTACAAAGAGAGAAGAGGGTGTTGAAAGGAAGCCGCTGAACAGCTGTTTAGCAAGCGATCCGGAGAGAGATAAGGCTCCCTTTCCAGCCCTGCCCCCTTGCCCAGGCCTCCGTTGTTGAATGCAGAGGGAGGCTGTTTGTTTCCCCAGCGACACGTGACTGGCTGATTAGATTATCTGTCTGGAAACTATAGAAATGGCTCCCTTTCCTGTAGGACTAAAGCTGCAAACTGTGAGTTGAACCCCATAAAAATGGGGCTTTTCCTCTTTGAAAAAGAAGCTGCACCACTTTCAGCTGATCCTCAAAAAAGCAGGACTTTTCCTCTTTGCAAAAAAAGCTGCACCACTTTGAGCTGATCCTCAAATAAACAGGGCTTTTCCCTTTGCAAAAAAAGCTGCACCACTTTGAGTTGATCCTCAAAAAAACAGGGCTTTCCCCCTTTCCTCCTCTAAAAACTAGGTGCGTCTTATGTTCAGGTGCGTCTTATGGAGCGAAAAATACGGTATGCCACTGCTGCAGCCTGTGTTTCGTTAGTCCAGAAATGGAGAACGAGCGAGGTCCCAACCAAAGAAGAATGGCAACTTAAACTGATGGAAAATGTACTGCTTGGTTAAGAGAACAAGAAGAATGCACATTTAAAGAAGATTGGACATATGAAAATATGGGTGAAAATTGTGTTTATTTAAAAAGGCTGGTAGCATTAAGATAAATTCAACAGTGTAAATAAGTTGGATGGATGCAATGTTGGAATACTGAATGATTTGGATTATTCAAAATATTCAGGGATGTACGGTACGCAAACTGAACCACGGAAGGTAAGGATTTAAGATTGTTTAAATGAATACTTCAAAATATAAACTGGAAAATCTATAAATGTGTGTGTGTTTGTGTGTCTGTGTCTGTGTCTGTGTCTGTGTGTGTATAGGTTGGACTAGACTAGAGGACACCTGTGCTCCCTTCCAGTTCTCCAGTTCTGTGAGATAGCTCAGTCAGTAGAGCATGAGACTCTTAATCACAGAGTTTGAGCCGCACATTGGGCAAAAGGATTCCACATTGCAGGGGGTTTGACTAGATGACCCTTGTGGTCCCTTCCAATTCTATGATGACCCCCCAAAACAGCCCCCACCAGTTCCCCCCCTTCACACCATGCAACGGCCACAGAAGTTTTCAATGCTTGTATTTATTAAAAGGAAAAGCGAAAGCATTTTAGCCAGCAAAACAAATCTAGGCTCCAATCCTAAGCCCAGTTATGAAGGAGTCAGTCCCACTGAGCACAGAAGGGCTTACTCAAGAGTAAATGGTCATGGAGTGGCACAAGGCGAAGCAGTTTCTTCCCAAGCAGAGCTGAGTGATGCAGTTGAGGCAGCACAGGGGTTTCCACAGAGGGTGGGGGAAGAGGCTCCTTTTCAGAGACGTTGTTCTATTTGTCTGTGGAAGGTCCAATTCTGGAGGGGAAATCCGTTAACTTAGATGGAGCAGAAAACAGGTCTGCGGCTGCTGTGGGAGGTCCAATAGCCAGATGTGCAAAGGTTTGGGATTTTCAGCCATCTCCAACCAGGTGCCCTCCAGACCTTCTGGACTGCAATACCCAGTGGCTTTTTTACACCCTCCCTGCCCACAGACGGTCTCGCCAGAGTGGTGCATGCTCTGGTTATCTCCTGCTTGGACTACTGCAATGCGCTCTACGTGGGGCTACCTTTGAAAGTGACCTGGAAATTACAACTAATCCAGAATGCAGCACCTAGACTAGTGAAAGGGAGTGGCTGCTGAAAGACCTACATTGGCTCCCAGTACGTTGCCGAGCACAATTCAAAGTGTTGGTGCTGACCTTGAAAGCCCTAAATGGCCTCAGCTCAGTAGACCTGAAGGAGCGTCTCCACCCCCATCATTCAGCCCAGACACTGAGGTCCATCTCCAAGGGCCTTCTGGCAGTTCCCTCCCTGCAAGAAGCAAAGTTACAGGGAACCAGGCAGAGAGCCTTCTTGGTGGTGGCGCCCACCCTGTGGAACACTCTACCATCAGATGTCAAGGAAATAAACAACTATCTGACTTGGGATGCTTTTATTGTTTTATCATGTTTTTTTTATTCTGTTGGGAGCCACCCAGAGTGGCTGGGGAAACCCAATCAGATGGGCGGGTATAAATAAATTTATTGTTATTATTATTATTATTATTATTATTATTATTATTATTATTATTTCAGCTCTGCTCAATTCCTATTTATAATAATAATAATAATAATAATAATAATAATAATAATAATAAATTTTTATTTATACCCCGCCCTCCCCAGTCAGAACCGGGCTCAGGGCGGCTTCTCTGTGCAGCTGCCCAAGGAAGCAGGACAGTTGGAGGGGAGACACAGAGAAAGGGGCACGGGGAGGGGCAGGGGAGACCCCAGGGAGAGGTGGGTGCCTACAATTTGAGAAATGCTCTTGTGCAAAGCCATGTTTGGAAAAAAACCACAAAACCTGGATGGAACCACTGACTGGCAGAGAAACAGAAAAGGTCTTTGAGTCTGACCCAAAATATCCCCTCAACCCAGCACACGTTTTCACAACAAGGAGCTACACAAAGTTTTCCAATGCTTGCATTTATTAAAAAGAAGAAGCTAAAGCATTTTTGCAGGCAAACCAAATCCAAGCTCCAATCCTGAGCCCATATACTAAGGAGTCAGGTCCCAATGGGCACAGTGGGGCTTACTCATGAGTAGACCGGCAGACAGGATGGTTCCCTCTTGACTCCTTCCCAGAATCGCCTTCAGCACCATCAAGCAAAGCAGTTTCTTCCCCAGCAGAGAAGGGGGGGTGCAGTCGAGGCAGCTGCACATCAGAGGAGAGCGGGGGGGGGGGGGGGTCTTCCTTTCACCAGAGGTCTTGCACCGGAGATCTGCAGAGTTACTATCCTGTGAGAGGAGGAACACTGTTAAAATGGGTGCTGTTGGTGGTTCTGAAAACCCAAACCATTGACTCCAACTGGGAAGCAGAAGAGCTGACTGTTGTCTGAGTTCAAATTGCACACAGAGGGTCTGTTTTGCAGAGGGTTGGACTAGATGACCCCTTGGTCCCTCCCAATGCTACATTTCTATTCTATGATTGTAAGAGAGACCTCTGAGCATCTCATGTATGCACTTTGGGGGATGTGAGCGGGGCTTTGCTACCACACACACTGTTTTTCTAATGTGGCTCTTTTTCCTTCTTGTTTTTACGAACAGCAACCTCAGGAGAGGACATACCGGTATTTCAGTAGATTCTTGTGTGTTTGTGCGTTGGTGTGCATTGAACTCTTTCCCTTCCAACTCTACAATTCTGTGATTCAATAAACACCTGCTCAGGGATGTTTCACACATGTTGCCATTACTATTTGAGGAAGGTCAGCGACTGAGCCCCCACCCTCTCATACCACAAAGAGCTGTTCTTTGAACAAATGAAGGCTTTCCTTCCCAGGCTAAGGGGAGTTGTGGCTGAGGGGTCAGAGAGCTTTCATGGGTACAGCAAGGGGAGAGGACAGGGTTTTCGACCCCATGTGCACACGCTAATATTGCTCCCCCTCATAGTGGCTGTAAAAGTTAAGAAAGGGAGGTGGGGTTGGGGGGGTCAGAGCGATGAGTCTCATGCATTTGGGGTCATGAGACACCACTGACTAATTTTCGGGCACAGCTAAGATTTGATTTAACTCACTTCTACGGCAACACCATTGGATAATACACCAAAAAAGTGGACGTTCGTTCGAAAGGCACCTTGGTCGCCGTATCCCACGATGCTTTCGACATTCCCGAAAACAATTAGCTTGGGCTCTGGTGAAATCTGGAGGAAGAAAAATAAGACTTTGGAGGCTCTGTCTCGCAGGACTGACCTTCTACACCTTCCACAACGTCTTCCACAATGGCCCTGCTGGCTTGGACACCTGGAGGGCACCAGGTTGGGGAAAGCTGGTGCAGGAAGAATGCAGGGCTGGAGCAGAGAGTCAGTCCCTTCTGCTGCCTCCCTGCACCTTCAGGACAGGATCTGAGCCAAGGTGGAAGGGAAGGCTGTGTCAGAGTCACTGGCTTCCCTGGCAGCCACTGGCAAACTGAGAGAGAGAAGACCCCTTGCCCAGGAAACTGGCCCGTTCTTTTACCCAGTGCAAAGCTGAGTTTGCTGAAGCACATTAGAGTATTACAGATTTGAAAGTAAGAGCTTCCATGGACCATATAAATGAGGTAATAAGAAGAGCCTGACTGATGGATATGGCAAAAGGGGGCCCATCCAGTCCAGCATCTTCTTCTCATAGTATCCCTCCAGAAGCCCCATTTGGGAAACTCTCCAAGAGGACATAGGAGCAAGATCCCATCTCTTTGGGAGGCACAGTAAGTGATGTTCTGAGGCAGGTTTAAGAGGAATAAAGCTGAGAACTGTGGAGCTGCTCAGAGAGGAAGCATCTGAGGAGAAGGCCATACCTGGAGCCAGCAGCATCAAGAAGAGGACGGCAACAGAGAGGAGGCAGAAGATCTTCATGGCTGGAGGCTGGTGGGAATCCTGGAGGTACCAGAAGCCAAGTTGAAGAGCAATTGACTGGGGAAGGAGAGGTCCTACAAATTATAGGTGGCTCGAGGACTGTTGAAATCTTGTGGGATGCCAACTGTCATTTGCATGATGGATGTGGCAAGCCCTGAAGCACTTGTGCCAAGGACCAGCCAAAGACCACAGAATCATAGACTCATAGAGCTTCTGCGTTGGAAGGTACCCCAAGAGTCATCTAGTCCAACCCCTGAGATGCAGGAATCTCTGACTGGTGCCCATCCAACCTCTGCTCCAAATCCTCCTGCAAAGTAGAGAGTCCACCATCTCTCCAGGGGTCTGTTCTACTGTGGAACAACTCAGATATTCCTAATGTTTAGTTGGAATCTCCTTTCTTGCCATTTGAATCTGTTGGTTTGGGTCCTCACCTCTGGAGCAGGAGAGAACAAGCTTGCTCCATCCTCTATGCGGCAGCCTTTGAAATATTTGGAGATGGCTATCATTTCTTCTCCCACTCTCCCCAACTCCCAATTGCTATTAATATTATTTTATGTGTTTTGGCCCACCTGTCTCTTCATCAGATTTGCAAAATCATAGTTTCCAACTGCCCACAAAATTCCGGGACTCCCACTTGCTCCTATTGTAGATTTAAATCACCCCTTTTTCCCTCAGTAGGGGGTGGGTGGGGGTTGGAAAACACCATTTTATGGTTTGCCTCGGGTGCTCAAATGTCTTGGGCCGGTCCTGTCAACAAGGCTCTCCATTCCCCCCTTCTTCTTCATTGCCCCCTTCTTCTTCCTCCACACCCCTCCAACCCTCCAAGAGACAGCCCTGGATTTACAGAAGCTCTCCCAGTTGCTGATTTGATCTCAGAATATCCCGGTTTTCCTAAGAACGTTCCCATTTCCATCAGAGAAATGTTGGACGGTGTGGAGTTCTGCAACCCCTGAGCCATCTGGAGGCAGTCCTGTATAGGGATGTTTTTTAATGTTTAATGTGTTGCAATGTTTTTTTTTATATATTTTGAGCCACCCAGAGTGGCTGGAGCAACCCAGTCAGATGTGTGGGGTATTATTCTTATTATCTCTGCTGGGACAAAAAACATTTTGCTTGATTCTGCTGAAGGCAATTCTGAAGGCCTGTCTACTCATGCGTAAGCCCCTTTGTGCTCAGTGTGGTCTGACTCCTTAGTAAGTGGGCTCAGGATTGGGTCCTGGGTTTGGTTTGCCTGCTAACAAGCCTTTGCTGTCAATAAATGCAAGCATTGGACACATTTGCAGAGGTCCATGGTGTGAAAAAATGTGCTGGGTCGAGCAGTCTTTTTCTGTCAGACTCTAATATCTAATGTGTCACACAGGGCCGTCTTAAGCTTATCTTGCGCCATGGTGCAAGGATCCCTCCTGCACTCCCACCCCCACGTTTCCCTCTGGGTGGGCAGCTCCTCTGCGGAACGGAGGCTCTGGGTTGATAAGACTAGCAAGTTCAGCAGCAGCAGCTCACGAGCCCTCTGCTGAAGTAAGGGGGTCTGGAAATTTGCCAAGGGCGCAAATTCCCCCATTGTGTTTGGGAGATGGGGGTGGCAGGCATGCTTCCTTGTGAGTAAGTTCGTGGCTGCACTTTCAGCCGCCAGCCTACTCCTCCGAGGCATGTGGGCTCGGCGTGTTTACGCGGCGCTTTACTCTGCAGCAAACACGAGGAGGGCCGCAGGGCTTGGTGCAAATTTTGCAGCCAGGTATTCCGCTTTGGCTGGAGAGGGCTGCTGACAGAGGCGGGTGAGGGCGGCACCTCCAGCAGGGAGGAGGCTCTGGGTGCAGTGTGGCAGAGGCGGAGGCGGACAAGGGCGGTGAGCTGATGCTGGGAAGCATCGCATCCAGCCTCCGCCTCTTTCCTGGTTCCCCGCGCCACTAGCCTCAATGGCTAAGACGGCCTTGGTGTCACACACACAAACGCAGCAGCACAGGGAGAGCCATACAGGGCATGTGGACTCCATAGGTGCTTGAGATCCCTCCATGAGTGCAACAGTGTCTGGAGAACTCCAGACTCACCGTTCCTATCTTCTTGAGATGGGGGTGTCCATAGATGACCAAAGTCGCGTTATCACCCCAGAAAGGTGAGACTCCTCAGGTGAGTTCTTCCTCCCCGTCATCTGAGTGACATTCACATAAGTCACCAGGTTTCGTTCAGATGATGCTCTTCTCCCCCTCCCTCCCTGCTTCCATCCCATCATACCACCATGGGCTCAATCCCAATATCCTCTACAAGCCAATCCTTTTACAGGATGGCTCACCGTGGAGTATAAGTATCTGTTTAGGGCATTGCCCAAAAGGAAGTGGGCGACACCTGACCCACAGACACCAGTCTGACAAGGGTGTGATCACAGGAGGTCTTCTTTAGGAGACCATAATAATAATAATAATAATAATAATAATTTATTATTTGTACCCCGCCCATCTGGCCGGGTCTCCCCAGCCACTCTGGGCGGCCTCCAACAAATATAAAAATACATTAAAATATCACAGATTAAAAACTTCCCTGAACAGGGCTGCCTTCAGGTGTTTTCTAAAGGTCATGTGGTTGTTTATCGTTTTAACCTCTGCTGGGAGGGCGTTGCACAGGGCGGGCGCCACTACCGAGAAGACCCTCTGCCTGGTATACAGGACCGAGGCCGTTTAGGGCTTTAAAGGTCAGCACCAACACTTTGAATTGTGCTCGGAAACGTACTGGGAGCCAATGTAGATCTCTCAGGACCAGTGTTATGTGGTCCCGGCGGCCACTCCCAGTCACTAGTCTAGCTGCCGCATTCTGGATTAATTGCAGTTTCCGGGTCACCTTCAAAGGTAGCCCCACGTAGAGCGCATTGCAGTAGTCCAAACGGGAGATAACTAGAGCATGCACCACTCTGGCGAGCCAGTCTGCGGGCAGGTAGGGTCTCAGCCTGCGCACCAGATGGAGCTGGTAGACAGCCGCCCTGGGCACAGAATTAACCTGCGCCTCCATGGACAGCTGTGAGTCCAAAATGACTCCCAGGCTGCGCACCTGGTCCTTCAGGGGCACAGTTACCCCATTCAGGACCAGGGAGTCCCCCACACCTGCCCGCCCCCTGTCCCCCAAAAACAGTACTTCTGTCTTGTCAGGATTCAACCTCAATCTGTTAGCCGCCATCCATCTTCCAACCGCCTCCAGGCACTCACACGTGTTCTTCTTCACATACTTCAATGTGTGGTCAGCCAACCCTCCTGGATCTGAAGAGAAACCCAAAGTCTGATGATGATGGCAGGTGGAGATGCTAGGAGCTCACCCCAATTCCCATTCCAACTCCCCAGGAAGCCTGAAGTTGGCATCTTGTGCCTTTGTGGCCTCACAGGAGGTCTTCCTTAGAAGGTGATGTGTTCTACTTCACATACTTCACCATGTGGTCAGCCAGCCCTGCTGGATCTGGGGAGCCTCCTGCTCATTCTGCTGAGTGGAGCCCTGGACCTCTGCCCCAAATCCAACCCTGATGGCCTCTTGCTTGCAAACGAGTTGGCATCCAGCTGCACTAAGGCAACCTATGGGGCTTTGGCCAAAAGCTTATTCATAGTGTGGATTGGAGCATGCCCTGAGTTCCGTCTCATTCATGGAGTCCTGTACCAACAGAGGGTTAGAATCTAAGAGAGGAGGTGGCTGAACTGGTTGGACAAGTTTCTCTGTGAGGCAATGACTCTGGCCAGCCACGAGAGTGTCCTCATGAGCATCTCAAAAGAACGAGCCAGTTGCAAGAGCAGCATATGAGTGAAGGGGTCCTTCAGACTTATGGGTGGGCTTTTCCTCCACCCCCAGCCACTAACTGCCTAGTGTTGCCCCTCTCCAGACCTCTTGCTGAGGAGGTGCATCAAAAAGGGCCTCGAATGATGATCTCAGGATCCAGATCGGTACATATGGGGAGAGGTGGCATTGGAGGTAAAGAGGTCCTGAGCTAGTTGGAGAGTTTTTCAGGAAGCAGGTTGGAAGCTAGAGGCACAGAGATGGGCTTGCTGTGTACTGAATCCAAAGCTGTTACTGAGAAGAAGGATGTGTGTGTGTGTGTGTGTGTGTGTGTGTGTGTGTGTGTGTGTGTGTGTTAATGCTTAGAAGCCTTGCATTTTATGCTCAGGCTGTCTCTATGTGTAAATAGCACCAGATATCCAAAAGACAGCACAGCCAACACTGACTTTTATTCCAAGGAAACCAAACTCTGGGCAAGCACTGAAACCCCTCGATTTTCTCACTGCTCAGAGATTTGGATTCTGTGTAACAATATTTTCAAGGAATCCTCAGATTTGTATTTTTTTGCTCCCTTTCTCCTGCTCCATCTCTGAATCTTTTTGCATGCCAAGGGATCTTTTTGACATTGCTGCTCCCCATTTCCACAATCTCCCCCCCCCCCCAATATCACCTTCTGATCTGGGCTCATTCCCAAGTTCACTGTGCTGAATCTGGCAGTTGCTTTTACCCAACTTTGCTGCCTGTGGGCATCCGATGGAGCAACGCTTGTCCGTTAACTTGAAGCAAGACCAGGTGGGGAAATGGGACTTAGCCCTGTGACCACAGGTTCCCCCACCTTGCCTGCTGGGTTTGAACTTCAGGCTCTTGGGAAAGGATGCTGAAGACATCTCATGGGGCCCTTCTCTGTGGAGATTGCAAAACACCAGCAACTGCCTTCTAAATATCACCAGGCAGGACACAGCTCAGACCAACATCTCACAGCAAGCATTGATTCTTCTCTCCCCTCTCCAAAATAAAATATAATATCTCTCTCTGTTGTCCCCTTCTTCCTGTTCCTGGGAGCCAATGTGCTGACTTCCTGATTTTGAGGGGTCCTCCTGCTTGCCCCCCCCCCCGCCCCACAAGCCAGAAGCAACCGAAATAGAGCATGAAGGGGAAGGAGAGATTTCTCAAGATTCTGGATATGGATTTATTGAAGAGATTGTGGCCTTTCATTCACTGGAGCAGGGGTGGGATGGCTTTTGTTGAGTTTCCTGCATTGAAGGGGCTTGAACTGGATGACCCTCAGGGCCCCTCCCCTCTCTACAATTTTATAAATTACCCATGGGTGTAGCCAGGAGGGGCAGGGGGCAGCTGCCCCCTCTAGGTCAAGTAAAACAATGGAAATGCTTAACTAATCGACCAATCACATCGGTCCTAACCCATGTAACAAAAGTACTGCCCCCCCAAAAAAAATTCTGGCTACGCCCGTGGATTTATCCATGACCAAACCACTGGTTGTGACTGCCCCACACTGCCCCACAGATATTCTCATGCTCTTTTCTAAACTACTCTGGATCTTTTTGCAAGCAAGTAGCAAGGAGACAGCGTGGTGTAGTGGTTAAGAGCGGTGGACTCGTAATCTGGGGAACCAGGTTCGCTTCCCCTCTCCTCCACATGCAGCTGCTGGGTGACCTTGGGCTAGTCACACTTCTCTGAAGTCTCTCAGCCCCACTCACCTCACAGAGTGTTTGTTGTGGGGGAGGGTTAGGAGAATGGGAGCCGCTTGGAGACTCCTTCGGGTAGTGATAAAGCGGGATATCAAAAGTACTCATGTACTTTTGTTACATGGGTTAGGACCCATGGGTTACATGGGTTAGGACCGATGTGATTGGTCGATTAGTTAAGCATTTCCATTGTTTTACTTGACCTAGAGGGGGCAGCTGCCCCCTGCCCCTCCTGGCTACACCCATGGGTAATTTATAAAATTGTAGAGTGGAGAGGGGCCCTGAGGGTCATCCAGTTCAAGCCCCTTCAATGCAGGAAACTCAAACTCTTCTTCTTCTTCATCATCATCATCATATAAATGCAAAAACTCCTATCACCTTTGGCCTCCCATGGTCCTGCAGGCTGGGGGCGATGGGAATTGTAGTCCCAAACATCTGGAGAGCACCAGGTTTGTGAAGACTGTGTTTGACCCAGGTGTGAGTTGTCACCTGTGTCCAATCTCCCGTCTTCCTACAAGGGACTTCAAGACTGGTATTCTTGTGGACATTCTCTGCTTCCTTTTCCTGTGCAGAAACTGGTGAAGACCCTGTGTTGGGAAGGCCTGTGGGCTGTGCTCATCCTCCTCTCCCCCTACAAGATTTCCAAAGACCCCTGAAGGTGTCACAACCCCCCAGTGACCTATAAAGACAGATAAGCACCCCACCTCCACTCCACCCTGGAGTCTCTGACATTCAACCTAGAAGCTCTTCCATCTCGTCTCTCTGCTGTCTTCTTCCTCCTTCTACCAGGAAAGACAGATAGGGAGACCCTCCTTCTCAGAGCTAGAGGGCTAGGGCAGCAGTAGCCAACGTGGTGCCCTCCAGATGTTGATGGGGACCCCCAGCTCCCTTCCGCCCCACAAGCCAGAAGGGCTAGCAGCCAGGAATGATAGGAGATGCAGTCCAGCTATGCCCATAGGATGATGGGGAGGGAATAGGAAGGAATGGCCAGCACCCAAAGAAAGGAAGAAGAGGGGGAGGAGGAGGAGATGTTTGATGTAAATTTATTGATCAACAAATCCCTTTGGCTTTGGCCTATATAAATATAGGTCTTAACCAGGCATCAAAATTCATTGTCCAACCAAAATGCAGGAATCTTGCATAAGAAAATATTGCTTTCTCTGCCTCTGCTATCAATTGACACCCCTGGTCCTTCAGATATGAAAAAGAAAATGCAGGAACCCCCAGATTTGCTATGAAATCAAAGTACTGTTCTTTCTTGACGGTTGCTGGAGTTCTCTGCCCAGGAGTGGGGAAAATAGAGTCAGTTCAGATTGCAGGACAGCCTACTAACTATGCACTTTCTGGACAAAATGCAAGCCGGAACCAAGTTAACCTTCCAAATTCTGTCTTTTCTGAATTTTGCAATGCAGTTCTGCAGTCAAGTAAGGTAGACCAAAACACCGAGAGTGGTGTAATGTGTGCCTATATTTGTGAAAAAAACATGCAAGAATGTGTTACACTGGGAGGAAATTGCCTTGCAAAAATGTACATATTAGGTAAAATTGCAAGGAAACACCTGCATATTGGGAAAAATTCGCACAAAAATGGCGAGGACTTTTCTGGAGAATGTTTCTGTATGTGGAGAACTTAACTTCAGTTTGGGAAAATGAAACACTGTGAAAAATTGAAATTGACCGAATTGCCCACCTCTCTCCTTTTTGCTGCTGTTTTCAGTTATTTCTGTATTTTAATGTGTGGGCCAATGTTGTTTTGATGCTTTGAGCAAATCCTTTGTGGAAGCGAAGAACCAGGGCATGCATTTTAAAATAGAAATGAATAGATCTCAAACATCGTTTCCTGTGGGAGTGGGTGGGTGGGTGGGTGGCAGATTTTCTTGGGGCCACTTTATTTTTTTTTTTTTTAAAAAGAAGTTTCTCCAAGTCTCTCCAAGTCCATATGCTGGTGTGGTATTCCAAAACATCTGGAGGGGAACAGGTCTAAAAAAGAGTGATGCACCAGCTGTTTTTGTTTCCCTTTCCCCTCTGGCAGGAGCTCCAATGGCTGTTGACAGCATCATCTCTCCCTCTAAGAACTTGGAACAAAGGGGAGCCGCCACCACTCAGATACTCAAGCTCACCTTGACTTCAGCTCCCGTCTGATGGCTTTTTCCATCAAGATCGTCAGCAGGGAAACTCGGATGAGGATGGAATTGCTGCAGCTCTCCCTGAACTCGCAAAACATCCCTTGACGTGAACGGCTCCAGAGAAACCCTTTGCCCTGGGAGTGTTTTGTCGGATAGTGACACTCTGCTCTCCAGAATGCCAAGACTACCAAGCAGCCGGATCAGTGGGGGAGGTTGCGTGCAGGGAAAAGGTGAAAGAGATGCAGGAATTTCCTTGTTATGTACTGAGCTGAATAGGATCCAGAATGCAGCAGTCTGATTGGTCCTAGAACAATAGGATCCAGAATGCAGCAGTCTGATTGGTCCTAGAACAATAGGATCCAGAATGCAGCAGTCTGATTGGTCCTAGAACAATAGGATCCAGAATGCAGCAGTCTCATTGGTCCACAGGAGCCACCCAATCCAGCTCCAGGTGGAAGTGAATCCGCAACCTGATTGGCCTACAGGAGTATCCTGGAATTAGCCAATCACGTGGGGCCCATTGTGTAAATAATGTATATAAAGCAGACGTTCTGGGGGAACTTTCATTCCTCGCTACCGGTACTACCGGTATGAGCTGAATAAAGAGCATGAAATCCACACTCAACTCCGAGTATATTTCATTCCTAATGTGAGGTAAGGTGGATTCATATAGGAGTGCAAAGGAGACATGACGGGAAGCTGAGTGCTGGGAGATTCGGGAGAGATAAAACCAAGGGCTATTTCGTACAGCTTGCAGTGAAACTATGGAACTCCCTGGCACAAGAGGCAAGGATGACCACCAAATCACATGGCTTGAAATTCATACCAGTGCCCAGTGCTTTTTTCTAAATAAAAAGTTTAGGGGGTACTCTTATTTTGAGTTCAGAAAATCACAATTTTATAGTTCAAATCAGGGGAAATAAATATAGTAAATGGACAAAAGTACAAAGATTCACGAATGTTTAGGGGTATGTTTCCCCCTGCGTCCTCCCAGAAAAAAACCACTGCCACTGGCTGCTAGCTATGAGGGAGATGCTCTGCCCACGTGATCCATGGCCATTGGTAGCCTACAAGGAGGACCTAGTGAACACCACTCTCCCCACTTGCGATTCTGAGCCAATAATGTTCAGAGGCCTCCTATGTCCAGCAGGGGAGGGAGAAAGTAGCCATCCTGGCTGGTAGCCATGGGCAACCTTCTGCCCTAAGGACCTGTATCTCCTCCCTTATCTTTATTGTAATAATAATAATAATAATAATAATAATAATAATAATAATAATAATATATTTGTACCCCAGCCACTCTGGGCGGCTTCCAGCAAACATTAAAATACATTAACACATCACAGATTAAAAACTTCCCTGAACAGGGCTGCCTTCAGGTGTTTTCTAAATGTCATGTAATTGTTGATCCTTTTAACCTCTGATGGGAGGGCATTCCACAGGGCGGGCGCCACTACCGAGTAGTGAGGGAACCGCCAGAAGGCCCTTGGCGCTGGATCTCAGTGTTCAGGCAGAACGGTGGGGGTGGAGACGCTCCTTCAGGTATACAGGACCGAGGCCGTTTAGGGCTTTAAAGTTCAGCACCAACACTTTGAATTGTGCTCGGAAACGTACTGGGAGCCAATGTAGATCTCTCAGGACCGGTGTTATGTGGTCCCGGCGGCCAATCCCAGTCACCAGTCTAGTTGCCGCATTCTGGATTAGTTGCAGTTTCCGGGTCACCTTCAAAGGTAGCCCCACGTAGAGCGCATTGCAGTAGTCCAAGCGAGAGATAACCAGAGCATGCACCACTCTGGCGAGACAGTCTGCGGGCAGGGAGGGTCTCCGCCTGCGTACCAGATGGAGCTGGTAGACAGCCGCCCTGGACACAGAATTAACCTGAATGTAGGCTGAATGCATTTCAGAAAATGCATTCTTCGAGGACAGTCAGTCATGCCATCCAGGTTCTGTGGTTGTTTTTGCAAACATGGCTTTGCACAAGAGCATTTCTCCCCCTCTTTCCAAGCCCCCCCTGCTTCTCCTTGTGCCTCTTTCTCCATGTCTCTTCTCCATCTGCCACGCTTCCTTGCTCAGTTGCACAGAGCGGGACGGGGTGTTTCCTAAGCAGGACTTGACCAAGGCAAAGAAAGCGGGGAGGAGCTGGAGAAAGAAGAAGCAGATTTCACCAGAGCCCAATGTGATAATTGGAGGTGTCAACGTCTTGGGGGGAGATGCCAAAAATGGTGTGGGAGGCTACATATTATGTGTTCAAATGACCTAATGTATTGCCATCAAGGTGAGTTATAAACCCAAACATTGGAAAAAATTGTGTAGGTCCATGTTGTGAAAACGAACGCTGGTGGCGCTGTGGGTTAAACCACAGAGCCTAGGGCTTGCCGATCAGAAGGTCGGCGGTGCGAATCCCCGCGACGGGGTGAGCTCCCGTTGCTCGGTCCCTGCTCCTGCCAACCTAGCAGTTCGAAAGCACGTCAAAGTGCAAGTAGATAAATAGGGACCGCTCAGGCAGGAAGGTAAATGGCATTTCCGTGCGCTGCGCTGTGCTGCTTCGCCAGAAGAGGCTTTGTCATGCTGGCCACATGACCCGAAAGCTGTACGCCAGCTCCCTTGGCCAGTAAAGTGAGATGAGCGCCGCAACCCCAGAGTTGGTCACGACTGGACCTAATAGTCAGGGGTCCCTTTACCTTCATGTTGTGAAAACGTGTGAAGGGTGGAGGGGATTTTTTCAGTCAGACTCTACTAACCGATGTGTCACAGTATACAAACACACAAATTCAGAGTCACAATTGTTAGTCCTCAACACTATCTGGAGAACTCCAAACACCCCACCCCTGTCTTCTTAAGGGAGGGGGTGTTAATGGATGTCCAAACCCTCGTTTTGACCCAAGACAGGTGAGGCCCCTCAGGTGAGCTCTTCCTTCCATCTGAGTGACACTCACCTAAGCAACCAGGTTTGGTTCAGGTGATACTCTCCTCCGCCTCCCTCCCTTCTTCCATCCCATCATCCCACCATGGGCTCAATTCCTATATTCCCCGCAGGCCAATACTTTTACTGGATTGCTCATGGTGGAGTTTTGGACGCTGACCGAAAGAAAGTGGGAATTGCACTATGGCAGCTAGCAACACTGGTGGAGGAAGAGGGGGGCGGGGGAGCACACTGCCCCCGGCACCACGATTCCAGTGGGGTGCAATCACGGCTGCCCCCACCAGTGTTGGGTGGCAGCAGGCGGCGTGCCACGCCCCTGGGACTCGCGCTACGCCCCTGGGGTGGCACACCATGCCCTCAGGACTTGCGCCACACCCCCGGTACGCACGCCAGCCAGGCCCACGCCAGCTCTCTGTCCCCCGGTGCCGGAGCATGAAGTTCCGCCACTGGCTAGCAATGAATGCCTCCGTTAGCTCCAGAGTTCAGAGCCAGAAAATGTCCATGGACATTGCTTCAGATAAGAAGCAAGCAGAGGAAAAAAGGCAAATGAGCCCCTCAAAATGTGGTCAGCCAGCACTGCTGGATCTGGGGACCCTCCTGCTCATTCGGCTAAGTGAAGCCCTGGACCTCTGCCCCTAATCGACCCTGATGCCACCTCTCCTCTTGCTTGCAAGTGAGTTGCCATTCAGCTCCACATCAGGAACCTGTGGGGTGTTGTCACCTGGAGGCTTAGGCAAAAAGGTTTCTCATACTGCTGTGGATCAGGGAGTGCCCTGCATCCCTTCCAGTTCTTGGGGTCCTGAACCCATGGAGTGTTAGAATCTAACAAAGGAGTTTGCTGAGCTGGTCAGACAACTTTCTTTGTAAGACTAGGACCTTCGATGGCCCCTGGAGTGTCCTCATCAGCATCTCAAAAGAGTAAGCCAGGTGGGAAGAGCTGCAGCTAAGTGAAGGGCTCCTCCGGGCTAATAGGTGAGCCATTCCACCATCTTCATCCCCTAGCTGATAACCAGGAGAACAGTGTTTTTTTAGTTATTATTATTGTCAATTAGATACAACACTTCATCTGAGGACCACAGCGCAGTTTAAAATTCAAAAACATCAAAATACATACCATACTGTATTAATAAAACAAACAATAGCGCCCGCACATAGTGTAAAAGACCATAGATTTTTTTCATTAGCCCAAGGCCTGGGAGAAAAGGAATGTATTTGCCTGCCACCTAAAGGAGTAGAGGGAGCCTCTCACGGAAGAGCATTCCACAAACTAGGAGCCACCACAGAAAAGATCTCTTCTCACAGTGCTGCCCTCCGTACATCTTGCAAAGGAGGCACATGAAGGAGGGCTTCTCAGGATGATCTCAGGGTCCAGGTCAGGTCATATGGGGAGAGGCCGTCCTTGAGATATTGTGGTCCTGAGCCCATGTGGTGTGTTGAGAGCTGAGCTGGAAGCAGCCTGGAAGCTGGAGACACATATTCCTATTTGCTGTGTAGGGGATCCAAAGCTGTGTTTAACGGAGAAGGATGATTTGGGTGTGTGTGTGTTAATGTTTTGATAGAGCGCAAGGAGGAGAGCGCAAAATATGGTCTGAAGCTCAACATCAAAAAAACTAAGATCATGGCCATTGGTCCCATCACCTCCTGGCAAATAGAAGGGGAAGAAATGGAGGCAGTGAGAGATTTCACTTTCTTGGGTTCCATGATCACTGCAGATGGTGACAGCAGTCACGAAATTAGAAGACGCCTGCTTCTTGGGAGAAAAGCAATGACAAACCTAGACAGTATCTTAAAAAGCAGAGACATCACCTTGCCGACAAAGGTCCGTATAGTTAAAGCTATGGTTTTCCCAATAGTGATGTACGGAAGTGAGAGCTGGACCATAAAGAAGGCTGATCGCCAAAGAATTGATGCTTTTGAATTCTGGTGCTGGAGGAGACTCTGGAGAGTCCCATGGACTGCAAGAAGAGCAAACCTATCCATTCTTAAAGAAATCAGCCCTGAATGCTCACTAGAAGGACAGATCCTGAAGCTGAGGCTCCAATACTTTGGCCACCTCATGAGAAGAGAAGACTCCCTAGAAAAGACCCTGATGTTGGGAAAGATGGAGGGCACAAGGAGAAGGGGATGGCAGAGGACGAGATGGTTGGACAGTGTTCTCGAAGCTACCAACATGAGTCTGACCAAACCGTGGGAGGCAGGGGAAGACAGGAGTGCCTGGCGTGCTCTGCTCCAGGGGGTCACGAAGAGGCGGACATGACTAAACAACAACAACAATGCTATGCTCCCATCTATTTAATCCTTAGGATCTCACTATATGTTCAAAAAAACTCCCATATCTCCACTCACATTCAAGTAAACCAAACTCTGGGCATACACTGAACCCCCTGGGTTTTCTCAGGGCTCAGCAATTTGGGTGGCTTGTAACAATATTTTCAAGGAATCCTCACATGTGTTATTTGCCCCATTTCTCCAGCTCCATCCCTGAATCTGTTTGCACAGAAAGGGATGTCTTTGGCCTTGCTGCTCCCCATTCCCAGCATTCCCCACCCCCCAATATCACCTTCTGATCTGGGCTCATTCCCAAGTTCACTGTGCTGAAACTGGCAGTTGCTTTACCCAACTTTGCTGACTGTGGGCATCCGATGGAGCAACGCTTGTCCGTTTACTTGAAGCAATGGGACTTAGCCCTGTGACCACAGGTTCCCCACCTTGCCTGCTGGGTTTGAACTTCAGGCTCTTGGGAAAGGATGCTGAAGACATCTCATGGGGCCCATCTCTGTGGAGATTGCAAAAGACCAGCAACTGCCTTCTAAATGTTACAGGCAGAGCCCAGACCAACAGCTCATGACTGGCATTGGTACTTCTCCCTCTTCTCAAATTTAAATATAAAACCCTTGCCCTGACCTTTGGGGCCCACTTTTTGTAGTTCCATCCATATATTCACAACAATGCACAGAATTTTAAACCTGTGTCAGCCAGAAATATTAAAACGAAGCATCAAACAAGCAGCACAAATACCACAAAAACAGCACAACACACAAACACACACATACAAAGAGACAGCAAGACAGAGCTCAAAGAGTGTCCAGGGAAAGAGAAGGTTAAACATGCCCTTCCCTTGGAAAGATGGATCTGGAGAATGATCAAAAGCATGGAAGGGCAACAGAATAGTTTGGTGCTGCACCGATCGGGTTGTATCCAAGGCCACAGACTTCCACTTGTGGATGGGAATCCCTGCTCTTCTCCCCTGCGGACCTTTTGCACCCTCAAAATCTATTCCAAAGTATTGGGCAATGTGGGATACAAGCTTCCAGATCAGCTTTGGGTTGTGCCTAGGCAGTGGCGTCGCGATGGGGGCGGGGGGGCGGCCGCCCCGGGTTCCAGGGGAGGGGGGGGTGACACTTGGGCTGGCCCCACCCCGGCGGGCCCCGAGCAAGCCGCGGAGCGAGGCATCCTCGCTCTGCAGCCTGCTCGCAAACCTGCTCGGCGGCCTGCAGCATAGACGGGGCAACCCCACGAGCCGGCGCTCGCTCGGCGGGTCGCTGCAGGAGCAACAGCGCCGGGCGGGATGCACTGCACATGCGTAGTCCACCCCAGCCGGCGCTACTGCTCCTGCGGTGACCGAGTGACCCACCGAGCGAGCACCGGCTCTTGAGGCTGTCCCGCCCATGCTGCTTTAAAGCAGCACGGGGGGCAGCCCCAGGAGCCGGCGCTTGCTCGACGGGTCGCCATGGCAGCAGCAGCAGCAGCACCGGGCGGGATGCACTGTGCATGCCCGGAAATTCCGGGACGTCACGACGCATGCATCAGGATGCCCCGCCCCCAGGGGGTGCCTCCGAGCAGCAACGCCGCCCCAGGCGCCCAAGAGGCTTCCTATGCCTCTGTGCCCAGGGAGCGGATAGGATGCAGAACTCAGTTGGTGAAGTTGGGGACAACCTTTTGAGTTGGAGAGGGTGGTGAGCAATCCCAAGCGGAAATGTTGGCATAAGATATGGATCTGCAGGACTGAGCCTGAGATGAGCCCTGCAGCTGGGTGAGGCCAAAGGCCCTTCTAGTCGGGCCCCCAAGCAGGTGTGGTGTTGGGAGATTACCTGGCTCTTGGGCATAGACTGCATGAGAACATCTGCATCAGGGCTGAACTATTTCCCCCAAAAAGTTTTGTACCTCAGCTGCATGTACTTTCCGCAACTATGCATGATTTGGAACAGAGCTGTCCTTCCAAGTGTTCTCCTTTCATGAATTCTGCATGTCAGTTCAATCAAGTAATGTGTACCAAAACGCATAAAGTGGAGCCGCCCAGAGTGGCTGGGGAAACTCAGCCAGATGGGCAGGGTACAAATAATAAATTATTATTAGTAGTAGTAATAGTAGTACTAGTAGTAGCAGCAGCAGTAGTAGTATCCATATTGGTGAAAATAGCCTGCAAGAATGGGGGGGGGGGCACTGCCTTGCAAAAAAGTGTATATTAGGTAAGATTACATAAAAATGCCTGTGTCTTTGGAAAAAAATTCACCCCCAAACGCTGATGAGTTTGTGTTTCTAAGCAAACTGATGTGGAATCGTGGAGAACGCAGGGAGTGCTTTGTCGGATGCTGACACTCTGCCCTCCATAATGCCAAGGCTATCAGGCAGCCAGATCAGTGGGGCAGGCACTTGTGGGGAAAAGGCGGAAGAGATGCAGGGGTTTCCTAATGGGAGGGAAGGTGGATTCATATCGGAGTGCAATGTAGACATGACGGGAACCTGAGTGTCAGGAGATTTGGGAGAGATAAAACCAAGGACTTCTTCATGCAGCTTGTAGTGAAACTATGGAACTCCCTGGCACAGGAGGCAGGGAGGACCACTGACTCGGATGCCTTGAAATGCAGACCAGGGGCTGCTAGCCATGAGGGAGATGCTCTGCCACTGCAGTGAGAGGCCACAATACTCCTTAATGCCAGTTGCTGGGAATCCCATGTGATCCATGGCCATTGATAGCCTACAAGGAGGACCTGAGTGAACACCACTCTCCCCGCTTGCAATTCTGATCCAATGAGGTTCAGAGGCCTCCTGTCTCCAGCAGGGGAGGGAGAAAGAAGCCATCCTGGCTGGTAGCCATGGGCAACATTCTGCCCCAAGGATTGGTCTCTCCTCCCTTATCTGAGCTGGGCTCCCCTTCTTCATCCATCAGATAAGTGTGCAAACACACCCACGGCCCTTTATGTCTGCTCTTAATCCAGATAGAAACTCTTATCAAGATGAAAATAAGAGGGGTGGGGGAAGAGATCAGAATAAAGCATAAAAGAGAAAAAGAGAAAGAGAGAGGTGGTGCGTTTTGACGTGGGACCGAGCACCATTATTCTAAAATTGCAAATGGGAGTTGGGGAGACTGAGTGGATATATCAGAACCATCTTCCAATATCTGTAGGGTTCTCACCAGGAGGAAGGGGCAAGCTTGTTTTCTCCTGCTCACCATGGGAAGGGCTAGATAGTCTGAAGCCCTGACCACATGATTTTGAGTGGGCATGAGCCAGATGCCCCCCCCACAAGGATACCCGCCTTGCCTGCTGCTGGGCGTCTCTGTCCACTGAAGCCCAGCCTGGCCTTGCTGCCACAACCCTGGCCCCCACACTGAATGGCTGCCTGACCAGTGTTGGGGGTGTTGCCATGGCCAGGCAGTCTCCCCCCGTGTGGGCAGGTGAGGAGGTGGCACAGCACGGCCCTGTGAACCCTCTGTGCCCCATGCATGCCCAGCAGTGATGGCGTCTAGAGTTGGGCTAGTGGGAAGGGTTTTCTTCACCCTCTGCACCCAGTCCCTGGTCCTGCCTGCAGAGCCCCCCCCCCAAAGGGGACATCAAAAGATGCCGTGCCACAGTGAGCAGAGAGCAAGGCACAAACCAACAGATTCACTTTCTGAGTTGTTCAACAGTGAAACGGAGCCCTTCAGAAGGTGCTGGATTCTCCTTTGCTGGAAGATTTTAAGCAGAGGTTGGATGAGGTCAGGGATGCTATAGCTGTGATGGGGTTGGACTTGATTAACCTATGACTCTGTGGACTTTGGCTGGTCCTTGGCACATGAAGCTCAGGGCTTGCAACATCCATCTTGCAAAGGACGGTTGGCATCCCACAAGATTTCAACAGTCTTCCAGCCACCCATAAGTAGAGGGACCTCTCCTTCCCCAGTCAACTGCTCTAACACTTGGCTTCTGGTACCTCCTGGATTCCCACCATCCTCCAGCCATGAAGATCTTCTGCCTCCTCTCTGTTGCCGTCCTCTTCCTGATGCTGCTGGCTCCAGGTATGACCTTCTTCTCAGATGCTTCTTCTCTGAGCAGCTCCACAATTCTCAGCTTTATTCATTTTAAACCTGCCTCTGAATGCCACTTGCTGTGATTCCCAAAGAGGTGGGATCTTGCCCCATGTCCTCCTGGAGAGCTTCCCAAATGGGGCTTCTGGTTGGACACTGTGAGAAGAGGATGCTGGACTGGATGAGCCCCCTTCGGCCAGATCCATCAGTCAGATTTTTCTTATCACCTCATTTATATGGTCCATGGAAGCTGTTGCTTTCAAATCTGTAATAATGAGCTTCAGCACACTCAGCTTTGCGGTGGGTAAAAGAACGGGCCAGTTTCCTGGGCAAGGGGGCTTCTCTCTCCCAGTTATGCCAGTGTCCGCCCAGGGAAGCCAGTGACTCTGACGCATCCTTCCCTTCCACCTTGGCTCAGACCCTGTCCTGAAGGTGGAGGGAGGCAGCAGAAGGGACTGACTCTCTGCTTCAGCCCTGCATTCTTCCTGCACCAGCTTTCCCCAACCTGGTGCCCTCCAGGTGTCCAAGCCAGCAGGGTCACTGTGGAAGAAGTTGTGGAAGGTATAGAAGGTCAGTCCTGCGAGACAAAGCCTCCAATGTCTTAATTTTCCTCCTCTAGATTTCGCCAGAGCTCAACAACAGACCCAATGTCCTGATCGGAGATGTCAGCAGAACGGGGGAAGATGCCTAATACGGTGCCGGTGGCCCTATGTGCAAATTTCGAGGTGCAATAATCGCCGAGTGTGTTGCCGTAGAAGTGAGTTAAATCAAATCTTAACTGTGCCTGAAAATTAGTCAGTGGTGTCTCATGACCCCAAATGCATGAGGCTCATCGCTCTGTCCCCCCCCAACCCCACCTCCCTCTCTTAACCTTCTCAGCCACTGTGAGGGGGAACAATATTCGCCTGTACACAGGGGGCTGAAAACCCTTTCCTCTCCCCTTGCTGTCCCCATGAAAGCTCTCTGACCCCTCAGCCACAACTCACCTTAGCCTGGGAAGGAAAGCCTTCATTCGCTCAAAGAGCAGCTCTTCCTGGAATGGGAGGGTGGGGGCTCAGTCGCTGACCCTCCTCAAATAGTAATGGCAACCTGTGTGAAACATCCCCGTGAAGGTGCTTATTGAATCACAGAAATGTAGAGTTGGAAGGGACAGAGTTCAATGCACACCAACGCACAAACACAGGGATCTGCTCAAGTGTGTCCTCTCCTAGGGTTGCTGTTTGAATAAAAAAAGAGAACCACATTAGAAAAAAATGTGTGTGGTAGCAAATCCCTGCTCAGTTTCCCCAAAGTGCAAACATGAAATGCTCAGAGGTATCTCTTTCAATAATAGAATAGAAATGTAGCGTTGGGAGGGACCTAAGGGGTCATCTAGTCCAACCCTCTGCAAAACAGACCCTCTTTGTGCAATTTGGACTCTGACAACAGTCAGCTCTTCTGCCTCCCAGTTGGAGTCACTGGTTTGAGTTTTCAGAACCACCAACAGCACCCATTTTAACAGTGTTTCCTCCTCTCACAGGACAGTAATTCTGCAGATCTCCGGTTCAAGACCTCTGGTGAAAGGAAGACCCCCCTGCTGTCCTCCGATGTGCAGCTGCCTCGACTGCACCCCCCATCTCTGCTGGGGAAGAAACCGCTTTGCTTGATGCTGCTGAAGGTGATTCTGGGAAGGAGTCAAGAGGGAGCCATCCTGTCTGCCTGTCTACTCATGAGTAAGCCCCACTGTGCCCAGTGGGGCCTGACTCCTTAGTAAATGGGCTCGGGATTGCAGCTTGGTTTTGGTTTGCCTGCAAAATGCTTTAGCTTCTCCTTTTTAATAAATGCAAGCATTGGAAAACTTTGTGTTGGTCCATGTTGTGAAAACGTGTGCTGGGTTGAGGCGACTTTTTCCTTTAGACTCTAAGACCCTTTCTCTCTCTCTCTCCCTCTCTTTGCCAGTCAGTGGTGCCTTCCAGGTTTTGTGGTTCTTTTCCAAACATGGCATTGCACAAGGGCATTTCTCAAATTGTAGGCACCCTCCTCTCCCTGGGGTCTCCCCTCCCCCTCCCTGTGCCCCTTTCTCTGTGTCTCCCCTCCAACTGTCCTGCTTCCTTGGGCAGCTGCACAAACAGGAACTGAGCAGAGCTGAAAAAAAATTAGGGGACATAGCCTGCAACATTTCTCTGATGAAAATAGGGACATTCTATTTAATAATAATAATAATAATAATAATAATAATACCCCACCCATCTGACTGGTTTCCCCAGCTCAATATATATATATATAAGCATCATCATAACACAGGAAACATTAAAAAAGATTCCCTGTACAGGACTGCCTTCAGATGGCTCAGGGGTTACATAACTCCACACCCTCCAACATTTCTCTGATGGAAATGGGGACGTCCTTAGGAAAAGTGGGACATTCTGAGATCAAATCAAATCAACTGGGGGAGCTTCTGTAAATCCCGGACTGCCCTGGGAAGACAGGGTCACTTGGAGGGTTGGAGGGGTGTTGAGAAAGAAGGGGGGGTGATGAAGGAGAAGAAGGGAAGGGAGAGCCTTGTGGACAGGACTGGCCCTAGACGTTTGAGCCCCTGAAGCAAACCACAAAATGGTTCTTTCCAGCCCCCACCCACCCCCTACCAAGGGAAGAAGTGATGAGTCAAAATCTTAGTTAGCATCAAGTGGGAGGATATCAGCAACACCTCCCAGTCGCCAAAATGCATTTCTTGGAGGCTGAATCTGATGCCCCTGTGGACCCTGCCACCCAAGGTGGGCACCCGAGGTGGGCACTGCCCCTTGCCTCATGAGTGGGCTGGCCCAGCATGTAGATCTCTGTCCTGCATGGCCCAGGAAGGAAGAGATGAGGGAGGGAGGCAATGGGCGGGGGGGGGGGGCAGAGTGGCCCACCCAGCGAGGTTTCCCCCAGGCTTCTAGACAGAGTATTAGAATTTAAGAGAGGAGTTTGCTGAGCTAGTCAGACAACTTTCTTTGTAAGACTAGGACCTTTGCTGGCCACTGGAGTGTCCTCATCAGCGTCTCAAAAGAAGAAGGCAGGTGGGAAGAGCTGCAATTAAGAGGGATGCTACAGGCTAATAGGTGAGACATTCCACCATCCTCATCCCCTAGCTGATAAGCAGGAGAACAGTGGGTGTTGTTGTTGTTGTGGTGGTGGTGGTGGTGGTGGTGGTGGTTATCAATTAAATTTCTAGACAACCCTTCAGTCAGCATGCTGTTGACCCTTCAGTCAGCATGCTGTTTTACACACCTTTGCTGCCTGTGGGCATCTGATGGAGCAATGCTTGTCCGTTAACTTGAAGCAAGACCAGGTGGGGAAAGGGGACTTAGCCCTGTGACCACAGGTTCCCCACCTTGCCTGCTGCGTTTGAACTTCAGGCTCTTGGGAAAGACATCTCATGGGACCCATCTCTGTGGAGATTGCAAAATTCCAGCAACTGCCTTCTAAATGTTACAGGCATAGACTAACAGCTCACGACTGGCACTGATACTTCTTCCCCTTCTCCAAATTCAAATATAAAAGCCTTGCCCTCACCTTTGGGTGCCCACTTTTTGTAGTTCCCCTCAAATATTCACAACAATGCACAGACGTTAAAACCAGTGTCAGCCAGCAGTATTAAAACGAAGCAGGGTCAACCTAAGTATGTACTCAACGAATCTGACAGTAAACTAGTTTATTTTGTTATCATTCAGATTCACGTGTATTTTTCTTTTAAGAGGGACAAAAGGGATTAACAACCAAGAAGAACTCAAACGAGTCAGCATTCCGCTTGCTGCTGTGATTCAATAAGGAAACGTTTAACACTGCTATATTATATATAAGGGACCCAGGTGGCGCTGTGGGTTAAACCACAGAGCCTAGGGCTTGCTGATCAGAAGGTCGGCGGTTCGAATCCCTGCGACGGGGTGAGCTCCTGTTGCTCGGTCCCAGCTCCTGCCAACCTAGCAGTTCGAAAGCACGTCAAAGTGCAAGTGGATAAATAGGTACCGCTCCGGCGGGAAGGTAAACGGCGTTTCTGTGCGCTGCTCTGGTTCGCCAGAAGCGGCTTAGTCATGCTGGCCACGTGACCTGGAAGCTGTACGCTGGCTCCCTCGGCCAATAAAGCGAGATGAGCGCCGCAACCCCAGAGTCGGACACGACTGGACCTAATGGTCAGGGGTCCCTTTACCTTTATATTATATATAAACATTGCTACAAGGGCTGCCTGGAAGTGGGCCCCAGTCCACAAAATGATGGGGGCAGGTTCCATGGGGGGGGGCTGCACTGGGACACCCGATCTCTGTGATCACGGGTAGCAGGAGAAGTTATACTAAGACCAGACCATGTCATTACCGAGGAGGTAGGTTTAGTCGTTGTTTGAAGACTATCCCTGCAGTGATTTTACCTATTGAGAAGATCCAATTTTCTGAGTGCATGTTCTGGAAGTTGGGCAGTACAGGATTCCTTTTGGTGTACCGACCTCCCCGCTGCACCAAGGACTCCCTGCTCTAGCTGCTTCAGGTCATGGCAGATGTTCTCCTGGAGACACATAGTTTGGTTGTCCTAGAGCATTTTAACATCCATTCTGAAAACTTACAAGGGGCCACTCTGGAATTTGTGGAAACATGGCCTTCATGGGGCTGTCCCTGAATAAGTTTGGCCCAACTCATAGTCAGGGAAATCCTTTTAGACCTGGTGTTCACCTCTATGGATGTGGGCGATCTGACACTAAGTAAAAGCAAAACTAAAGAAGTGCCATGGTCAGATCACTTCCTGGTGCAACTGGACTTCTCCACAACCCTTCCCCTCTGCAGGGAGGTGGGTACGATTCAGATGGTCCGCCCCCACCACTTAATGGATCCAAATGGTTTCCAGAGAGTGGCAGGGAATGTTTTATCCCATGTTGATGGCCTTTCAGTTGATTCCCTGGTGGCCCGCTGGAATGCAGAGTTAACCAGGGCTATCAAGGGCTGTCTGGCTCCAAAGGGCCCTCTCTGATTGCATGGAGCCTAGACAGCCCATGGTCCATGGAGGTGCAGGTCAATTCTGTGTCCGGGGAAGCTGTCTACCAGCTCCATCTGGTACGCAGGCTGAGACTCTCCCTGCCCTCGGACTGTCTCACCAGAGCGTTGCATGCTCTAGTTATCTCTGACTTGGATTACTGCAATGCGCTCTACGTGGGGCTACTTTTGAAGGTGACCCGGAAACAACAATTAATCCAGAATGTGGCAGCTAGACTGGTGACTGGGAGTGGCCGTTGAGATATAACACCGGCCAGAAAGACCTATGTTGGCTCCTGGTACGTTTCCGAGCACAATTCAAAGTGTTGGTGCTGACCTTGAAAGCCCTAAATGGCTTCTGTCCAGTATACCTGAAGGAATGTCTCCACCCCAAACACCAGGGTCCAACTCTGTGGGTCTTCTACCGGTTCCCTCACTGCAAGAAGTGAGGTTACAGGGAACCAGGCAGAGGGCCTTCTTGGTGGTGGTGCCTGCCCTGTGGAACACCCTCCCATCACATATCAAAGAGATAAACAACTGACTTTTAGAAGACATCTAAAGTCAGTTCTGTTTGGGGAAGTTTTTAATGTTTGATGTTTTATCGTGTTTTTAATATTCTGTTGGGGGCCACCAGATGGGTGGGGTATAAGTAATAAAGTATTTATTATTATTATTATTATTATTATTATTATTATTATTATTATTATTATTATTTTCTGGGGGCACGCAGGGGTACGAATACCCCGAAGCAGTACAGTTGGAGGGGAGACACAGAGAAAGGGGCACGGGGAGGGGCAGGGGAGACCCCAGGGAGAGGTGGGTGCCTACAATTTGAAAAATGCCCTTGTGCAATGCCAAGGCTTGAAAAGCAAGCACAAAACCTGGATGGCACCCCTGACTGGCAGAGAGAGGGGGGGGGTATATGAGTCTGAGCAAAAAATCCCTTCAACCCAGCACACGTTTTCACAACATGGACCAACACAAAGTTTTCCAATGCTTGCATTTATTAAGAAGAAGAAGCTAAAGCATTTTTGCAGGCAAACCAAATCCAAGCTGCAATCCCGAGCCCACTTACTAAGGAGTCAGGCCCCACTGGACACAGTGGGGCTTACTCGTGAGTAGACAGGCAGGCAGGATGGCTCCCTCTTGACTCCTTCCCAGAATCGCCTTCAGCAGCATCAAGCAAAGCGGTTTCTTCCCCAGCAGAAATGGGGGGTGCAGTCGAGGCAGCTGCACATCGGAGGAGAGCAGGGGGGTCTTCCTTTCACCAGAGGTCTTGCACCGGAGATCTGCAGAGTTACCATCCTGTGAGAGGAGGAAACAATGTTAATGCGGGTGTTGGTGGTGGTTCTGAAAACCCAAACCAGTGACTCCAACTGGGAAGCAGAAGAGCTGACTGTTGTCAGAGTCCAAATTGCACACAGAGGGTCTGTTTTGCAGAGGGTTGGACTAGATGACCCCTTAGGTCCCTCCCTACACTCCATTTCTATTCTATGATTATAAGAGAGACCTCTGGGCATTTCATGTATGCACTTTTGGGAATTGGAGCGACGCTTTGCTACCACACACACTGTTTTTCTAATGTGGCTCTTTCTTCTTCTTTCTAGACCCCTTTTTGCGAACATCAACCCCAGGATAGGACACATTTGAGCACATTCTTGTGAGTGTGTGTTGGTGTGCATTTAATTCTTTCCCTTCCAGTCACTGGGAGGTCCCTTCCAACTCTACAATTCTGTGATTCAATAAACACCTGCTCAGGGATGTTTCACACCGGTTGACTTTGCTATTTGAGGAGGGTCAGCAACTGATCCCCCTCCCTCTCATACTAAGAAGAGCAGTTATTTGAGCCAATGGAGGCATTCCTTCCCAGGCTAAGGGGAGTTCTGGCTGAGGAGTCAGAGAGTTTCATGGGGGGAGCAACGGGGTTGGAAAGGGTCTTCAACCACCTGTGCACACGCTAATATTGTTCCCCCTCACAGTGGCTGTAAAAGGTTAAGAGAGGGAGGGCGTAGGGGGGGAAACAGAGCGATGAGTGTCATGCAATTGGGGTCATGAGACACCACTGACTAATTTTGAAGGAAAAGTAAGATTTGATTTAACTCACGTTAACGGCAACAAAGTTGGCGACCACACCGAAAAAGTTGAACTTGGTTTGGCCCGCACCTCCATTGGCATCTCCCCCATTGACGTTGACATCTCTGATAACAACATGAGGCCTGGGCTCTGCTGAAATCTAAAGGAGGAAAAAGAAGAATTTGAAGGCTCTGTCTCGCAGGACTGACCTTCTACATCTTCCACAATGGCCCTGCTGACTTGGACTCCTGGAGGGCACCAGGTTGGGGAAAGCTGGTGCAGGAAGAATGCAGGGCTGGAGCAGAGAGTCAGTCCCTTCTGCTGCCTCCCTACACCTTCAGGACAGGATCTGAGCCAAGGTGGAAGGGAAGGCTGTGTCAGAGTCACTGGCTTCCCTGGGCGGCCACTGGCAAACTGGGAGAGAGAAGCCCCCTTGCCCAGGAAACTGGCCTGTTCTTTTACCAACCACAAAGCTGGGTGTGCTGAAGCTTATTATTACAGGTTTGAAAGCAAGAGCTTCCATGGATCATATAAATGAGGTAATAGAGCCTGACTGATGGATCTGCCCAAAGGGGGACCATCTAGTCCAGCATTCTCTTCTCACGGTGTCCTACCAAAAGCCCCATTTGGGAAACTCTCCAGGAGGACATAGGAGCAAGATCCCACCCCTTTGAGAGTCACAGCAAATGATGTTCAGAGGAAGGTTTAAAATGAATAAAGCTGAGAGTTGTGGAGCTGCTCAGAGAAGAAGCATCTGAGAAGAAGGCCATACCTGGAGCCAGCAGCATCAAGAAGAGGACGGCAACAGAGAGGAGGCAGAAGATCTTCATGGCTGGAGGTTGGTGGGAATCCTGGAGGTACCAGATGCCAAGTGGAAGAGCAATTGACTGGGGAAGGAGAGGTCCCTCTACTTATGGGTGGCTGGAAGACTGTTGAAATCTTGTGGGATGCCAACCGTCCTTTGCAAGATGGATGTTGCAAGCCCTGAGGGGCATGTGCCAAGGACCAGCCAAAGACCACAGAGTCATAGGTAAATCAAGTGCAACCCCATCACAGCTTTAGTAGCATCCCTGACCTCATCCAACCTCTGCTTAAAATCTCCCTGTTCCACTGTTTAAGAAGTCAGAAACTGAACCTGTTGGTTTGTGTCTTGCTCTCTGTTTGCCGTGGCACAGCTTCTTTTTATGTCCCCTGGGGGGGGGGCGCTCTCCAGGTGGGACCAAAGACTGCGCGCAGAGGGTGAACAAACCGTTCCTGCTAGCCCAACTCTAGACCCCATCACTGCTGGGCAGGCTTGGGGCACAGAGGGTTCACAGGGCCGTGCTGTGCCCCCTCCTCACAAGCCCACACCAAGGGGGAGAGCCTGCCTGGGCATGGCTGCTCCTGGCAGGTGTACCCCCCCCCAACACTGGCCAGGCGGCCCATCAGCGTGGGGCCAGGGTTACGGCAGCAAGGCCAGGCTGGGTTCCAGGGGTAGAGATGCCCAGCAGCAGGGAAGGCGGGGATCCTTGCCTGGAGGCATCAGGCTCATGCCCCCTCAAAATCATGTGCCCGGGGCTATAGCCCATACCTGGCCCTCCCCACGGTGAGCAGCAGAAAACAAGCTTGCCCCTTCTTCCTTGTGACAACCCTTCAGATATTGGAAGATGGTTCTCAGATCTCCTCTCAGTCTCCCCAACTCCCTCAGTCTGTTGCTATTAATAATTCTTCATGTTCTTGACCTTTGTCTCTTCATCACCTTCCCATTTGCAATTTAGGAATGATGGTGCTCTCTCCTACGTCAAAATGCACTACCTCTCTCTTTCTCCTTTATGCTTCGTTCCAATCTCTCTCCCCACCCCCCACCCCTCTTCTTTTGGTCTGGGTCAGAGTTTCTTTCTGGATTAAGAGCAGACATAAAGGGCCGTGGGTGTGTTTGCGCGCATATCTGATGGATGAAGAAGGGGAGCCCAGCTCCGTTTTCCTGATGAAAAGAAAGATAAGGGAGGAGAGACCAATCTTTGAGTCAGAAGGCTGTTCATGGCTACCAGCCAGGATGGCTACTTTCTCCCTCCCCTGCTGGAGACAGGAGGTCTCTGAACATCATTTGCCCAGAATCCCAAGTGGGGAGAGTGGTGTTCACTCAGGTCCTCCTTGTAGGCTACCAATGGCAATGGATCACATAGGATTCCCAGCAACTGGCAATAAGAAGCATTGTGGCCTCTCACTGTGGAGCAGAGCATCTCCCTCATGGCTAGCAGCCCCTGGTCTGCATTTCAAGGCATCCAAGTCAGTGGTCCTCCCTGCCTCCTGTGTCAGGGAGTTCCAAAGTTTCACTACGAGCTGCATAAAGAAGTCCTTGGTTTTATCTCTCCCGAATCTACCGACACTCAGGTTCCCGTCATGTCTACATTGCACTCCTATATGAATCCACCTTCCCTCCCATTAGGAAACCCCTGCATCTCTTCCACCTTTTCCCCACACGCAACCTGCCCCACTGATCCGGCTGCCTGATACCCTTGGCATTATGGAGAGAGAACTGCAAGAAATGCACACGAAAGCTCATACCAAGAAAAAACTTAGTTGGTCTCTAAGGGGCTACTGGAAGGAATTTGTTTATTTTGTTTCGACTACAGCAGACCAACACAGCTACCTACCTGTAACTGCAAAAAAGCAATAGCTATACAGAGCAGAAACAGTGTATCTCTCTTTCTGCTCACAAGACTCCAATAATCAGTGCTGGAATGTAAACAGACATGGAACAATCCCACATATCTGCAGCACGGGAGGAATGGAATTCTCAAAATGCTTAACCTTTTCTTTTCCTGGATACTCTTTGAACACTGTCTTGCTGTCTATTTGTATGTTTGTGTTTGTGTGATCTTCTGTTTTTAGGGTATTTGAGTTGCTTGCTTGATGCTTCATTTTAATATTTCTGGCTGACACTGGTTTTAACGTCTGTGCATTGTTGTGAATATTTGAGGGGAGCTACAAAAAGTGGGCACCCAAAGGTGAGGGCAAGGCTTTTATATTTGAATTTGGAGAGACAGATATTAGGAAAAAACATAAGTTAGAATAAAGAATAACATTTAAAGATGTCAAGAAATTACTAAAGATGATTGTAAATGAAACGCAGTAGGGGAGACATGAGGAAGTCACCCCAATATGATTAGGCAAATGGAAAGGGAAAAGTTGATAAATGTTGTGTTTGTGTATTTGTACCAAATATTATGTACAGTACCATGATAAGTTCTATGTTTTTTGTTTTTTGTTTATGTAAACCTGTTAAAACCCAATAAAAATATTTACACACACACACACACACACGGTATATATGAATTTGGAGAAAGGGGAAGAAGTATCAGTGCCAGCCGTGAGCTGTTGGTCTGGGCTGTGCCTGTAACATTTAGAAGGCAGGCGCTGGTCTTTTGCAATCTCCACAGAGATGGGCCCCATGAGATGTCTTCAGCATCCTTTCCCAAGAGCCTGAAGGGCCAACCCAGCAGGTAAGGTGGGGAACCTGTGGTCAAACAGGTAAGTCCCATTTCCCCACCTGGTCTTGCTTCAAGTAAACGGACAAGCATTGCTCCATCTGTTGGGACAGTTTTATGAGCCCACAATACACACCATGCATGTCATACACCGCGTTGATAGACCTGAGGTGTCTCTGCGCCGATCAGGGGCGACGTGCTGGCAAGCCACGTTGCTCTGAACGTCGGAGTGGCAGAACACGTGTCGGGTACAACAAAGGATAATGGTGGACGCATGGAAAAATACTAGGTAGAACGAGGTGAGCACGAGGAGGGTGCATGGAGGGAGCATGAGGAACAGTCACGTACGCAACGGCAGGGTCCTGGGTGAGGCTTGCGGGTGTCACCCCTTACCATACATGGGGTGGAAAGTTTTCAAAGTTTTGCCTAGTCTTCCCTTGTTTGGACCTGGGTTGTGCTTATGCTAAATAATGATTAACATGTTGTACAAACCTAATAAAAGGGAGCACTCGCAAAGAGTCGAGGTCGCCTTCCCGGACATTCATCCTGTCTCTGAGTCTCGTTGCTTCGCCATCCCCGCATCCATTAGATGCCCACAGGCAGCAACGTTGGGTAAAGCAACTGCCAGATGCAGCCAAGTGAAATTGGGAATTAGCCCAGATCACAAGTCTCTGGATATGGAATAACTGATTGGTTCAAAATTGGGAAAGGAGTACGACAAGGCTGTATATTGTCTCCCTGCTTATTTAACTTATATGCAGAATTCATCATGCGAAAGGCTGGACTGGATGAATCCCAAACCGGAATTAAGATTGCCGGAAGAAATATCAACAACCTCAGATATGCTGATGACACAACCTTGATGGCAGAAAGTGAGGAGGAATTAAAGAACCTTTTAATGAGGGTGAAAGAGGAGAGCGCAAAATATGGTCTGAAGCTCAACATCAAAAAAACTAAGATCATGGCCACTGGTCCCATCACCTCCTGGCAAATAGAAGGGGAAGAAATGGAGGCAGTTAGAGATTTCACTTTCTTGGGTTCCATGATCACTGCAGATGGTGACAGCAGTCACGAAATTAGAAGACGCCTGCTTCTTGGGAGAAAAGCAATGACAAACCTAGACAGCATCTTAAAAAGCAAAGACATCACCTTGCCAACAAAGGTCCGTATAGTTAAAGCTATGGTTTTCCCAGTAGTAATGTACGGAAGTGAGAGCTGGACCATCAAGAAGGCTGATCACCGAAGAATTGATGCTTTTGAATTATGGTGCTGGAGGAGACTCTTGAGAGTCCCATGGACTGCAAGAAGATCAAACCTATCCATTCTTAAAGAAATCAGCCCTGAGTGCTCACTAGAAGGACAGATCCTGAGGTTAAGGCTCCAGTACTTTGGCCACCTCATGAGAAGAGAAGACTCCCTAGAAAAGACCCTGATGTTGGGAAAGATTGAGGGCACAAGGAGAAGGGGACGGCAGAGGATGAGATGGTTGGACAGTGTTCTCGAAGCTACTAACATGAGTTTGGCCAAACTGCGAGAGGCAGTGAAGGATAGGCGTGCCTGGCGTGCTCTGGTCCATGGGGTCACGAGGAGTCGGACACGACTGAACGACTGAACAACAACAAACAAGTCTCTCAACAGCATGCTGGCTGAAGGGTTGTCTAGAAATTTAATTGACAACAACAACAACAACAACAACAACAACAACAACAACAACAACCCACTGTTCTCCTGCTTATCAGCTAGGGGATGAGGATGGTGGGATGGCTCACCTATTCGCCTGAAGGATCCCTCTGACTTCCAGCTCTTCCCACCTGCCTTTTTCTTTTGAGATGCTGATGAGGACACTCCAGTGGCCAACAAAGGTCCTACTCCAGATTCTAACGCTCTGTGGATTCGGGACCCCAAGAATTGGAAGGAATGAAGGGAACTCCCTGGTCCACAACAAGATGAGTAAACCTTTTGCCTAAGCCTCCAGGTGTCAACACCCCACAGGTTACCAATGTGCCAAGTCGCTTGCAAGCAAGAGGAGAGGAGAGGAGAGGAGAGGAGAGGAGAGGAGAGGAGAGGAGAGGAGAGGAGAGGGAGCATAAGGGTTTTCTATATTTTGGAAGCCACCCAGAGTGGCTGGAGGAACCCAGTCCAATGGGTGAGTAATAAAAAATAAGATCATAATGGTGATGATGAAGGAACAGGACATCCCTCTTTTCATAGGAGAAATGTTGCAGGCTATGTCCCCTAACTTTTCCAGCTCTGCTCAATTCCTGTTTATGGAACATCCTTCTCTGTGCAGCTGCCCAAGCAAGGAGGACAGTTGGAGGGGAGACACAGAGAAAGGGGCACGGGGAGGGGCAGGGGAGACCCCAGGGAAGGGTGGGTGCCTACAATTTGAGAAATGCCCTTGTGCAATGCCAAGGCTTGAAAAGCAAGCACAAAACCTGGAAGGCACCACTGACTGGCAGAGAAACAGAAAAGGTCTTTGAGTCTGACCCAAAATATCCCCTCAACCCAGCACACGTTTTCACAACATGGACCAACACAAAGGTTTCCAATGCTTGCATTTATTAAAAAGAAGAAGCTAAAGCATTTTTGCAGGCAAACCAAATCCAAGCTCCAATCCTGAGCCTACTTACTAAGGAGACAGGCCTCCCTGTTCACAGTGGGGCTTACTCATGAGTAGACAGGCAGACAGGATGGCTCCCTATTGACTCCTTCCCGGAATCGCCTTCAGCAGCATCAAGCAAAGCGGTTTCTTCCCCAGCAGAGATGGGGGGGGTGCAGTCGAGGCAGCTGCAGATCAGAGGACAGCAGGGGGGTCTTCTTTCACCAGAGGTCTTGCACCGGAGATCTGCAGAGTCACCCGCCTGTGAGAGGAAACACTATTAATACGGGTGTTGGTGGTGGTTCTGAAAACCCAAACCATTGCCTCCAACTGGGAGGCAGAAGAGCTAACCGTTGTCAGAGTCCAAATTGCACACAGAGGGTCTGTTTTGCAGAGGGTTGGACTAGATGACCCCTTAGGGTTTTTGTAACGTGGTTCATTTTCCTTCTTCCTCTTTTTACAAACAGCAACCCCAGGAGAGGACGCATTTGAGAAGATCCTTGTGAGTGTGCATTGGTGTGCATTTAACTCTTTCCCTCCCAGCTATTGGAATTTCTCTTTCAACTCTACAAATCTGTGATTCAATAACCACCTTCACAGGGGCATTTCACACAGGTTGCCATTACTATTTGAGGAGGGTCAGCGACTGAGCCCCCACCCTCTCATACCACGAAGAGCTGTTCTTTGAGCCAATGGAGACATTCCTTCCCAGGATAAGGGGAGTTGTGGCTGAGGGGTCAGAGAGCTTTCATGGGGACAGCAAGGGGAGAGGGCAGGGTTTTCAACGACCTGTGAACAGGCGACTATTATTCCCCTTCACAGTGGCTGTAAAAGGTTAAGAGAGGGAGGTGAGATAGTGGGGGAAAACAGAGCGATGAGTCTCATGCATTTGGGGTCATGAGACACCACTGACTAATTTTCAAGGAAAACTAAGATTTGATTTAACTCACCTTAACGGCAACACGGATATCGACCACACATATAAATCACCTTTCGGGGAGGTCTGCAATCTTCCAATCTCCCCCCTACCTTTTCACAATTCTCTTTACACCAATTATATTGGGCTCTGGTGAAACCTGGAGGAGGAAAAAGAAGCCTTTGGAAGCCCTGTGTCAGTTATGTTCCTTCACTGACAGGGAATGAGAAATCTGACATAGAGATAGAACCGATTAGAATAGGATGCAGAGGGGAGGGAGAAGCAGCAGGAAGCCACAGTGACTCTCACAGTATCTCTGGGCACAGGGAAAACTGAAATGAGGGCTAGTGAAACAAGGCAGCTTGTCAGCCCAGACAGTGACTCAGACCCAGGATCATACCGGCAGCGCTCTTTCCAAAATCTCATAGGATCAGTAGATTTTACGAGAAGCTGGAAAAGGTAAGGAAGAGAAGGGGGGAGGGGGCGGAGCTTTTTGAGGATGTGCTTAATGAGGATGACGAAGATTAGCAGAGCTCCGACCCGGGGCTTTGTTATTTGGCTAATAAATCTAAAATAATTAACTGCAGAGTCGTCTCGCTTATGTGGGAGAGACCCAAGCCAATACACTCTGTCTCGCAGGACTGACCTTTTACATCTTCCACAGTGGCCCTGCTGGTTTGGACACGTGGAGGGCACCAGGTTGGGGAAAGCTGGTGAGGGAAGAATGCGGGGCTGGAGCAGAGAGTCAGTCCCTTCTGCTGCCTCCCTCCACCTTCAGGACAGGGTCTGAGCCAAGGTGGAAGGGAAGGCTGCGTCAGAGTCACTGTCTTCCCTGGGCGACCACTGGCAAAACTGGGAGAGAGAAGCCCCCTTGCACAGGAAACTGGCCCGTTCTTTTACCCACCGCAAAGCTGAGTTTGCTGAAGCGCATTATTACAGATTTGAAAGCAAGAGCTTTCATATAAATGAGGTAATAAGAAGAGCCTGACTGATGGATCCGGCCAAAGGGGACCCATCCAGTCCAGAATCCTCTTCTCACAGTGTCCAACCAGAAGCCCCATTTGGGAAACTCTCCAGGAGGACAGAGGGGCAAGATCCCACCCCTTTGGGAGTCACAGTGTTCAGAGTCAGTTTAAAAGGAATAAAGCTGAGAACTGTGATGCTGCTCAGAGAAGAAGCATCTGAGAAGAAGGTCATACCTGGAGCCAGCAGCATCAGGAGGAGGACGGCAACAGAGAGGAGGCAGAAGATCTTCATGGCTGGAGGATGGTGGGAATCCAGGAGGTACCAGATGCCAAGTGGAAGAGCAGTTGACTGGGAAAGGAGAGGTCCCCTTAATTATAGGTGGCTGGAGGACTGTTGAAACCTTGTGGTTTTTTACAGGATATGTGGAAAACCACATTTGACATAATTACCACAATCCAGGCTAGCGTCACTGACTGGCAAAGAGTGGGAAATGGAGTTGTTTCTTGAGAATGCATTGACATTACAAATATTTTATTTCTTGGAGTAGAGGGCTGTCAGGGCTAGTGGCCACCAAGGCTATGTCTTCCCTCCACTGTTGGCGTCTTTAGGCCTCAGAACTCCAGTTCTCAGAGTCAGATGCGAGGGGTTTGATGTCACTCCCATGTGTGTTTTTTCCATGTGTGTTTGCCAACCGTCGTTTGCAAGATGGATGTGGCAAGCCCTGAGGGGCATGTGCCAAGGACCACTCAAAGACCATAGAATCATAGGTTCACAGAAGGGACACCAAGGATCATCAAGTCCAACCCCCTGCAATGCAGGCATCACAGCTGTAGCATCCCTGACAGCTGCCCATCCATCCTCTGCTACGTGCAAAGGAGAATCAGGCATCTTCTGAAGGGCTCCATTCCACTGTTGAACAACTCAGAAAGTGAATCTGTGGGTTTGTGTCTTGCTCTCTGCTCACAGTGGCACAGCATCTTTTGATGTCCCAGGGGGGGGGGGCGCTCTCCAGGCAGGACCAGGGACTGGGTGCAGAGGGTGAATAAAACCCTTCCTTCTAGCCCAACTCTAGACGCCATCACTGCTGGGCAGGCATAGGGCACAGAGGGTTCACAGGGCCGTGCTGTGCCACCTCCTCACCTGCCCACACGGGGGGAGCCTGCCCAGCCATGGTGCCCCTTGGCAGGCACACCCCCCCAACACTGACTGTGCGGCAAATCAGCATGGGGGCCAGGGTCGCGGCAACAAGGCCAGGCTGGGCTCCAATGGGCAGAGACACCCAGCAGCAGGGAAGGCAGGAATACTTGTGGGGGGGCATCTGGCTCATGCCCAATCAAAATCATGCACCTGGGGCTACAGCCCACCTGGCCCTCCCCACAGTGAGCAGGAGAAACGAAGCTTCCCCTGCCTCCTTGTGACAGCCCTTCAGATATTGGAAGATGGCTCTCAGATCTCTGCTCAGTTTCCCCAACTCCCTCAATCATGTTGCTATTAATGTTATCATGTGTTCTTGACCTTTGTCTCTTCATCACCGTTATATGTAGACCCAAGAGACTGATTTATAAAAACCCCTGTTTACGAATGGAATACAGCTGAATAGGTGGAAATGGTGAAATAGCTGCCAAGCGACACCTACGACTTTTTTACTTATAACGTAGCACTCTATGGGACGTGGGTGGCGCTGTGGGTTAAACCACAGAGCCTAGGGCTTGCCGATCAGAAGGTCGGCGGTTCGAATTCCCGCAACGGGGTGAGCTCCTGTTGCTCAGTCCTTGTTCCTGCCAACCTAGCAGTTTGAAAGCACGTCAAAGTGCAAGTAGGTAAATAGGTACCGCTGCAGCAGGAAGGTAAACGGCATTTCCGTGCACTGCTCTGGTTCGCCAAAAGCGGCTTAGTCATTCTGGCCACATGACCTGGAAGCTGTACGCCGGCTCCCTCGGCCAATAATGTGAGATGAGCGCCGCAACCCCAGAGTCGGACATGACTGGACCTAATGGTCAGGGGTCCCTTTACCTTTTCCTTTAGCACTCTATCCGCTGGCAGCTAAGATCAGGAGGAAGGAACTAGATAAAATAGCTGTCAACTGCAAAGGGGATTCTGATATTTCATTTGGCACATCTTACCTGAGAATCTTCTGCTACTCTATTCTCTTTAATGCAACAAATAATTTTAGTAGCCGTGACCGTGTTTTTATTGTATGTGTGGTGCCCAATGATTTTTATGGTTATTGTTGTTTTTGTTTTGTTCTTCTTCTGAATGATTGGCTAGTGCAATAAAATGTTTAATTGGAAATTGGTGTGCTAATTGCCACCTTTCTCCAGCTCCCAATCGGTGAGGATGAAATGGGTGGTAGGTGGGCTCAGCATAACACCATGGGCTCAATCCCAATATCCTCTACAAGCCAAGGCTTTTACGGGATGGCTCACAGTGGAGTATAAATATCTGTTACAGGTAGATAGCCGTGTTGGTCTGTCATAGTCAAAACAAAATAAAAAAATTCCTTCCAGTAGCACCTTAGAGACCAACTAAGTTTGTTCTTGGTATGAGCTTTCGTGTGCATGCACACTTCTTCAGATACACTGAAACAGAAGTCACCAGATCCTTATATATAGTGAGAGGGTGGGGAGGGGTATTACTCAGAGGGGTGGTGGGAATGGGTGAAAGGCTGATAGCTGTGGTAAACCTGTTGACGACTGTTAACGACCGCAATTAGTCTTACAGGAAAAAGCAAGGGGTGAGAAGGTTAAAAAAGCTTTGTCATGTATAATGAGATAAGAATCCAATGTCTTTGTTCAGACCAGGTCTCTCCATGGTTTTAAGCTTGGTAATGAGTTGCAATTCAGCAACTTCTCTTTCCAGTCTATTTCTGAAATTCCTTTGCAATAAGACAGCTACTTTGAGATCTTGTATAGAGTGTCCTGGGAGATTGAAGTGCTCTCCTACTGGTTTCTCTGTCTTGTGATTCCTGATGTCAGATTTATGTCCATTTATCCTTTGGCGTAGGGTTTGGCCTGTTTGTCCAATATAGAGAGCTGAAGGGCACTGTTGGCATTTGATGGCATACACAATGTTAGACGATGAGCAATTAAATAGTCCTGAGATGGTATGTTTGATGTTGTTGGGGCCAGTAATGGTGTTGTCCGGGTGTATGTGGCAGCAAAGTTGGCATCTGGGTTTATTGCAGGCTCTGGTGCCAGTGTCTGTGTTAAGTCTGGTTGTGGGTGAGGAGTTGTTTAAGGTTGGGTGGCTGTCTGTAGGCGATGAAAGGTCTTCCTCCCAGAGCTTGAGAAAGAGAACTGTCATTGGCTAGGAGAGGTTGTAGATCTCTGATGATGCGTTGTACTGTTTTAACTTGGGAGCTGTACGTGATTAGGAAGTGGGTGACACCTGACCCACAGGCACCTGTCTGACAAGGGTGTGATCCTGATATCCACCCCCTCTCACGCCTACCCACATCCATCCTGCACTGGGAAGCACCGCATCCAGCCTCCGCCTCTTTCCTGGTTCCCCGCGCCACTAGCCTCTATGGCTAAGACGGCCCTGGTGTCACACACACAAACGCAGCAACACAGGGAGACCCATACAGGGCATGTGGACTCCATAGATGCTTGAGATCCCTCCATGAGTGCAACAGTGTCTGGAGAACTCCAGACTCACTGTTCCAATCTTCTTGAGATGGGGGTGTCCATAGATGACCAAAGCCACGTTATCACCCCAGAAAGGTGAGACTCCTCAGGTGGGCTCTTCCTCCCCATCAACTGAGTGACATTCACATAAGTCACCAGGTTTGATTCAGATGATGTTCTTCTCCCCCTCCCTCCCTGCTTCCATCCCATCATACCACCATGGGCTCAATCCCAATATCCTCTACAAGCCAATCCTTTTACAGGATGGCTCACAGTGGAGTATAAATATCTGTTTAGGGCCTTGCACAAAAGGAAGTGGGTGACACCTGACCCACAGGCACCGGTCTGACAAGGGTGTGATCCTGATATCCACCCCCTCTCACACCTAGCCACATTCATCCTGCATTGGTTTTGAAAGCCTCTGCAGGGCTTATTCCATGTGGAGTTTTGCCCTCAACGTCTTGCTCCTCAGATCCTCCCGATGTGTCCTTTGAGCCATCCAACTTCTGCCTTTCACCTTCTGCAGCCAAGTCATAAGAAGAGGAGGCACAGCATGCATAGCCCAGATTAGAACCAGAGATCTGAAAGGTTCAACCCAAAAGTGCTCTTGGGGGAGTGAAAAAAGTTCCAAGCCTGAAGAGCAACCCAAAGGGAATGGTCCTTTGGGAATGCAAAATGTATAGCAGCATTAACCCCAGAGCTAGAAATAAATCCATAGCTACAAAACATTTGAAAGGCTGTACCCAGAAGGAGTCCTTGCTTCAGATAAGGAACAAGCAGAGGAATAAAGGCTGGCGAGGACCATTGGGGTGTGGGGGTAGGTGGAGATGCTAGGAGCTCTCCCCAATTCCCATTGCAATTCTCCAGGAATCCCCAGTCTGAAGTTGGCGTCTTGAGCCTCTATGGCATCACAGGAGGTCTTCCTTAGAAGGCGATGTGTTCTACTTCACATACTTCATCATGTGGTCAGCCAGCCCTGCTGGATCTGGGGAGCCTCCTGCTCATTCTGCTGAGTGGAGCCCTGGACCTCTGCCCCAAATCCAACCCTGATGGCATCTCTCCTCTTGCTTGCAAGCCAGTTGGCATCCAGCTGCACTAAGGCAACCTGTGGGGCTTTGGCCAAAAGGTCATTCATATTGTGGATTGGAGTATGCCCTGAGTTCCGTCTCATTCATGGAGTCCTGTACCAACAGAGGGTTAGAATCTAAGAGAGGAGGTTGCTGAACTGGTCGGACAAGTTTCTCTGTGAGGCAATGACTCTGTCCAGCCACGAGAGTGTCCTCATGAGCATCTCAAAAGAACGAGCCAGTTGCAAGAGCAGCATATGAGTGAAGGGGTCCTTCAGACTTATGGGTGGGACTTTCCTCCACCCCCAGCCCCTAACTGCCTAGTGTTGCCCCTCTCCAGACCTCTTGCTGAGGAGGTGCATCAAAAAGGGCCTCGAATGATGATCTCAGGATCCAGATAGGTACATATGGGGAGAGGTGGCATTGGAGGTAAAGAGGTCCTGAACTAGTTGGAGAGTTTTGCTGGAAGCAGGTTGGAAGCTAGAGGATGAGATAGGCTTGCTGTGTACTGAATCCAAAGCTGTGACTGAGAAGAATGATTTTTTGCGGGGGGGTGTTAATGCTTAGAAGCCTTGCATTTTATGCTCAGGCTGTCTCTATGTGTAAATAGCACCAGATATCCAAAAGACAGCACAGCCAACACTGACTTTTATTCCAAGGAAACCAAACTCTGGGCAAGCACTGAAACCCCTTGATTTTCTCACCGCTCAGAGATTTGGATTCTGTGTAACAAGATTTTCAAGGAATCCTCAGAATTGTCTTTCTTGCCCCCTTTCTCCTGCTCCATCTCTGAATCTGGTTGCATGCCAAAGGATGTCTTTGGTGTTGCTGCTCAACAATCCCACCCACTGTCCCCCAATATCGCCTTCTGATCTGGGCTCATTCCCAAGTTCACTGTTCTGCATCTGGCAGTTGCTTTACCCAACTTTGCTGCCTGTGGGCATCCGATGGAGCAACGCTTGTCCGTTAACTTGAAGCAAGACCAGGTGGGGAAATGGGACTTAGCCCTGTGACCACAGGTTCCCCACCTTGCCTGCTGGGTTGGCCCTTCAGGCTCTTGGGAAAGGATGATGAAGACATCTCATGGGGCCCATCTCTGTGGAGATTGCAAAAGTCCAGCACCTGCCTTCTAAATGTTACAGGCACAGCCCAGAGCAACAGCTCACAACTGGCACTGATACTTCTTCCCCTTCTCCAAATTTAAATATAAAAGCCTTGCCCCCACTTTTGGGTGCCCACTTTTTATTTTTATATGCTTTATTGGTTTTAAAAATTGTCTAACATAAGTAATCAACAGAATATAAAAGCAAAAACGAACAAACATTGATTGAGTGGAGCGCTGGACCCCTGCCCCAAATCCAACCCTGATGGCATCTCTCCTCTTCCTTGCAAGTGAGTTGTGGCATCCAGCTCCACATCAGATACCTGAATGGTGTTGACCCCTGGGGGTTTGGCAAAAAGGTTATTCATATTGTGCATTGGAGCCTGCCCAGAGTTCCTTCTCATTCATGCCCCCCCCTTTTTTAAAGATAATCTTTACATACTTCATACTTCAAATACATATTATATTACATTGTACATTTATAGTTTGCTCCTACGATCCAAACTCCTTCCTTCCTTCTTCTGGCTTCTTTATATCACTTCTAATTTTTCGCATTGTATTTATCCATTCTATATATTGTTATTCTGGTGATGCTATATATATATTTAAAAATGTTCCCATTGCGCATTTGTCCGAAACACCCTTGCTGCATAACCGCTGGACCAAATCGCATCAAATTTGGACACAGCGTTTCCATTACCATCTCAAAGTAATCTGGCGTAATAAAAATTCAGAAAAAACACACCTGTCGTACCTAAAATAAAGAAAAACCGCAAAAATTTCTGTCGCAGACATTATACATCACCAGCAGAAGCTCTGAAAGACACCAGCAACATCCAATAGAAAGGCAGATCGCGTGCTGTCACCAGCAAAAGCTCTGAAGGGTGGCGCCAAATAATGACGTCATCAACCGAGCAACTGAAACCACCAAGGCGGCCATTACCAGACAACCCACAGAGCCATTACCAGACAAAGGCAAACGGCCAAACCCAGAGCCACAGCCACAGGCCGCAACCCAAAAACACGCCCCCCTCCCAGACCTCGCCTCTACTTTACAGACTATCCCGAGTGGAGCCGAGTGGGGGGGGTGGGGGGGAGGGGCCCGAATAGGTCATGGGCTGACCCAGGGTGGGGGAAGTCACAGGGATGACTCGGGGGGAGGGGGGACTGGATACCTCATGGGTCACTGCAGGATGGGAGGAATCACAGGGATGAAACAACGGGGGCGGAGGACAAAACCCATAGCCCAGGGGGGACGGGGTTTATTTTGGCTGCGGCTGCTACTGATGGTAATAAGCATAAAATCAGCCAGGCGAAAACGGAGGGGGGGGGAGACTGAGATGAGACAGGCGGAAGTTCATCGGGATAAGCTGTGGAAAGCCAGGCGAAAACGGAGGGGGGGGAGACTGAGATGAGACAGGCGGAAGTTCATCGGGATAAGCTGTGGGAAGCCAGGCGAAAACGGAGGGGGGGAGACTGAGAGGAGGCAGGCGGAAGTTCATCGGGATAAGCTGTGGAAAGCCAGACAAAAATGGAGGGGGGGGAGACTGAGAGGAGGCAGGCAGAAGTTCATCGGGATAAGCTGTGGGAAGCCAGCCAAAAACGGGGGGGGGGGGTCTGAGAGCAGGCAGGTGGAAGTTCATCGGGATAAGCTGTGGAAAGCCAGGCAAAAACGGAGGGGGGGAGACTGAGAGGAGGCAGGCAGAAGTTCATCGGTATAAGCTGTGCTAAGCCAGGCGAAAGGGGGGGGAAGACTGAGAGCAGGCAGGCGAAAGCTCATCGGGATAAGCTGTGGGAAGCCAGGTGAAAACGGAGGGGGAAAGACTGAGAGGAGCCAGGCGGAAGTTCATCGGGATAAGCTGAACTTGAATGAAAAAACTACCTCATTCAAACTGCAACCGCCAAACAAATCTACCTACAACAACACTATCACCCTCCTACTAATCCATCTACAACAACAAAGAAGAAACGCAACAACATACAAACCATGCAACAGGAACTTACTCCACCTGTGAGTATCCATACACTTACTCTAGCTTATCCAATTTCACAAAATAACCCACAGCAACGTGTGGCCGGGCCAGCTAGTTGTCCATAAATATATAAACCCTTTTATACATACAATTCTTATTTTCATATTGTTATTCTTTATCCATATACTGTTTGTAAATACAATTGGTTACATTGTACTTTTTATATTCCAATAAAGATACCGGTATTTGTGTTAGACATTATGAAGTTTACTTCTAATCTACTGGTTTCTCTATTACATGCAATTCTTTCCTATGTATAACATCAATTTCTTCCATTCTTTTTGAAATGTTTTGTTGCCCTGTTGTCGAATTTTCCCAGGTAATTTGGCTATTTCCGCTTACTCCATTACCTTCTGTTGCCAATCTTCCACTCTTTGCAATTGCTGTTGTTTCCAAACCTGTGCTAACAATAGTCTCGCCGCTGTTGTAGCGTATAAAAACAATTTCTGATCACTCTTTCCAATATCTTCTCCAACTATACCCAGCAAGAATGCTTCCAGGTTTTTTTGAAATGTGTATGTGAAGATCTTTTTTAATTCGTTATATATGTTATCCCAGTAAGTTTTCACCTTGTCACATAACCATCACATGTGGAAAAAGCTACCTCCTTTCACCCCACATTTCCAACAATTTTTACTTCCTGTTTTGTAGATCCTTGCTAGTTTGGTTGGAGTAAGATACCACCTATACATCATTTTTAACAAATTTTCTTTTAATGATGTACATGCTGTGAATTTTAGCCCTGTATTCCATAATTTTAACCATTTTTCATGTTCAATATCATGGCCTATATCCACTGCCCATTTGGTCATAACATCCTTAATTTATTCGTCTTTTGTGTGCCATTCTAGTAGAAACTCATAAATTTTAGGCAATATTTTTATATTGTTTTGTAATACTGCAGTTTCTAATATTGATCTTGTACATTCAAAACCTCTAGTTTTTTTGTCTTTTGAAAAAATAGCATTCATTTGGTGGTACTCCATCCAACCTGACCTTTAATTCCTCATATGGCCTGATTTTAATTGTATTGTTTTCTTCCGACAGCATATCTCTATACGTTACCCAGTCTCCCTTCATACTTAGTTTTTTCACTGAGAAGGCTTCTTGGGGTGACAACCACCATGGCGTTTTCCTTTCAAACCAATCCTTGTATCTCATCCATACTTCATATAATGATCTTTTTATAATGTGGTTTAAGGAGTCCCGATGTACTCCAACCTTGTCATACCAAAGGTATGCATGCCACCCATATCTGTTTCTGAACCTTTCCAGATCTAATATATCTGTATTATCCAGTCTGAACCATTCTTTCAACCACATTATACACGCAGCTTCATAATATATTTTGAGGTCCGGCAGTGAGAAGCCACCCCTTTCCCTTTTATCCATTAAAAGTTTGAATTTTATTCTAGGCTTCTTCCCGTGCCACACAAACCTTCAAATAGTTTTTTGCCATTCTCTGAATTGACCTAATCCAATAATAATCAGAATGGTTGGAAATAAAAAGAGCATTTTGGGTAGGACACTCATCTTGATAACAGCTATCCTCCCCCAGAAAGACAGTTTCAGTCTATTCCATATTAACAAATTAGTTTTGACTTCCTTCCATGTTGTTATGTAGTTATCCTTGAATAGATTTGTATTTTTCAGGGACAGCCAAACACCCAAGTATTTTATTTTCTTTACCACCGTTATTTCCGTTTTATTTTGTAACCGATCCGATTGTTCCTCATTCATATTTTTACCATCATTTTTGTTTTATTTTTATTGATTTTGAAAAATTTTGCCTAGACCCATCGTTTCTAGGTTCTTTTTCATGAAAAACCAAGGCACATTATCAAACACCTTCTCCGCGTCTATGAAAATTACAGCAGCTTGTTTATTTATCTTGGTTTCTAAGTATTCAATGGAGTCCTGCACCTACGGAGGGTTCTAATCTAAGAGAGGAGGTTGCTGAACTGGTCAGACAAGGTTTTTTTTTTGTAAGGCAACGACTCTGGCTGGTTAGTTGAGTGTCCTCATGAGCATCTCAAAAAAAAATATGAGCCGGGTTGCAAGAGCAGCAAAGCAGTGAAGGAGTCTTTCAGTTTAATGGGTGGGTCTTTCCTCCACCCCTAACCCCCAGCTGCCTAATGTTGCCCCTCTCCAGACCTCTTGCTGAGGAGGCGCATAAAGAAGGGCCTAAGATGATGATCTCAGGATCCAGGTTGGTACATATGGGGAGAGGTGGCATTGGAGGTAAAGAGGTCCTGAACCAGTTTGAGAGTTTTTCAGGAAGCAGGTTGGAAGCTAGAGGCACAGAGATTTGCTTGCTGTGTATGGAATACAAAGCTGTGACTGAGAAGAAGGATATGGGGGGGGGGGGTTAATGCTTTGAAGCCCTGCAGTTTATGCTCAGGCTGTCCATATGTGTAAATAACATCAGATTTTCTAAAGACAGCACAACCTCCGCTGATCTTCATTGCAAGGAAACCAAACTCTGGGCAAGCACGGAAACACCTGGATTTTCTCACTGCTCAGAGAGTTGGGTGCAGTGTAACAATAATTTCAAGGAACCTGAAATGTGTTATCTGCCCCCTTTTTCCAGCTCCATCCCTCAATCTGTTTTCATGCAAAGGGATCTCTTTGGCATTGCTGCTCCCCATTCCCAACCTCCCCCCCCCCCGATATCGATTTCTGATCTGGGCTCATTCCCAAGTTCACTGTGCTGAATCTGGCAGTTGCTTTACCCAACTTTGCTGCCTGTAGGCATCCGATGGAGCAACGCTTGTCCATTAACTTGAAGCAAGACCAGGTGGGGAAATGGGACTTAGCCCTGTGACCACAGGTTCCCCACCTTGCCTGCTGGGTTGGCCCTTCAGGCTCTTGGGAAAGGATGCTGAAGACATCTCATGGGGCCCATCTCTTTGGAGATTGCAAAAGACCAGCAACTGCCTTCTGAATGTTACAGGCACAGCCCAGACCAACAGTTCATGACTGGCACTGATACTTCTTCCCCTTCTCCAAAATTAAATATAAAAGCCTTGCCCTCCCTTTGGGTGCCCACTTTTTGCAGCTCCCCCCATATATTCACAACAATGCAAAGAATTTCAAACCAGAGTCAGCCAGAACTATTGAAACAAAACACCCAGAAAGCAACACAACTACCATAAAAGCAGCCGAACACACAAACACACACACACAAATAGAGAGCAGAGTAGTGCTACAAGAGTGTCCAGGAAAAGAGAATGTTAAGCCTGCCTTTCCCTTAGAAAGATCTATCTGGAGAGCAGGGAAGGGCAACAGAATAGTTTTGTGCTGGACCGATGGGGTTGTATCCAAGGCCACAGACTTCCACATGTGGATGGGGATCCTACTTCTTCTCCCCTGCAGACCCCACCCATTGAATCCTCAAAATATTTTCCCTTTTTTTTTTTTTTTTTTAGAAAACTTTATTAAATTATTAAATTATTCCACATACCAATATGCAACCCCCCATCCACATTATATACAAAAAAGAAAAAGAAAAAGAAAAGAGGTCATATCACATACTCAAATATTATATCACTTTTAACCTCATTATGCTGTTATACTATTATTCCAATATTGTACAAAATCGCTGACTTCCCTCCTTCTTGCATCCCACTGTTCCCGCCGTTCTTCTTTTGGTTTTTGTTTTTCCTATACTTTTACGTTGACATATTTTAATTTATTGATCTTTCTGTTAAATACCTTTATTTTGATTATATTCTTTATAACCTATTTCCTTCATTGTATTATATCTACTCTTTCATTTCCATTATTACGTTGCAAGCGCTATTGCAGGGCGTACACTCTGTTCAAATCGCATCTCATCAACATGTACTTTATGAATTCATCCCACTCTTCAATTGCTCTGTCTCTTACATTTTCTTTTAACCTTTCTGATAACATAGCCTGTTCGATGTACTCGATTGTCTTATGTAGCCAATCGTTCTTATCTGGCAGTTTTTCCTGCTTCCACTGGGAGGCAATTAGAATCTTTGCAGCTGCTGTGGCGTACAGGAAAAAACTTCTAGCTTTTTTTGGAATTTCGATCGGTATAATTCCCAACAGGTAAGCTTCCGGTGTCATTGTGAACTTGATATTAAGAATTAGTTCAATTTCTTTATGTATCTCTTTCCAGAGAGTTTCTACCTTCTTACAAAGCCACCAAATATGATAGTAGTTTCCCACTTCCTCGCATCTCCAACATCTGTTGGAGGTGTTTTTATACATCTTGCTTAACCTGTGGGGAGTGTAATGCCACCTATAAAACATTTTAATCAGGTTTTCTCTGATAGCAGTGCTGGCAGTGAAGGTCCAACTCTCTTTCCATAGATTATCCCATTTCTGGAAATAGATGTTGTGACCTACATCCTGGGCCCATCGAATCATGACTGGCTTGGTCTCCTCTTCAGCTAGGGACCAATCCAGCAAGACACGGTAAGCTTTTGATAATGTTCTAGAGTTGGAGTTAATTACTTCTGACTCAAACCTAGATTTGTCAGCTTCAAATCCTCTTTTCTTATCTTCTTTGAGTTTCTCAAATATTTGGTGGTATTGAAACCATCCCTGTAATTTATTTTTTATTTGTTCATAGGGCTTGAGTTGTAATACTTCTCCATTTTTTTCCAATAGGTCCCTGTAAGAAGGCCAGCCTGATCTTGTTGTTATTCGCCTTACAGCTAGCGCCTCCACAGGAGAGCACCACCATGGTGTCCGTTGTTCCAGCCAGTACTTGTGCTTTACCCATACTTTCAATAAAGAGCCTCTAATTACGTGTCTTGAGAATTCTTTGTGTATCTTGTATTTTTCGTAATTTAAATAGGCATGCCAGCCAAATCTTAAGTTATACCCTTCCAAATCCAGCAGTTCCACATTGTCCAGTTTACACCACTCACTCACCCACATAAGACATGCCGCATCGTAATATAAACTTAAGTTTGGGAGGGCCATACCTCCCCTTGTCTTAATGTCTGTCATGTGCTGGTGATTTATCCTCGGCCGCTTCCCTTGCCAAAGGAACTTAGAAATGTGCGCCTGCCACTCTTTTATTTTTTCATCGCCCCCTAGTATCGGGATAGTCTGGAATAAGAATAGGAGCTTGAGGAGGACCATCATTTTAATGCATGCTACTCTCCCCAGGAGTGAGATCTTGAGGGTTTTCCACTTTTCCAGGCTTTTTTTAATGCTGTTCCAGGTCGAGATATAATTATCTTGGAACAGATTTATATTTTTGGGACTGATCATGATTCCTAAATATTTTGCTTTTCGGCAAATCTTTAGTCCCGTTTGTTCCTCCAACTCCCGTTCCTCTTTATCTGTTAGATTTTTTACCAATGGCTCTCTAGCAGGTTTCAAATTAAATAAAATTAAAACAAAGCTATTGGTAAAAAACCTCAAAAAATTGGTAAAAAACCTCAAAAAACCTCAACATATTTTCCAAAGTATTGGGCAATGTGGGATAATAGCCTCTAGCTCAGCTTTGGTTGGTGCCTAGGGAGAGAGGTTGCAGAACTCAGTTTCTGAAGTTGGGGAAAATCTGTTGAGTTGGAGAGGGTGGTGAGCAATCCCAAGCGGAAATGTTGGCACAAGAAATGGATCTGGAGTACTGTGGTCTGTTAGCCCTGGACACATGATTTTGAGGTGGCATGAGCCACATGCCCCCATGCAAGGATCCCCGTCTCTGCCCATTGGAGCCCAGCCTGGCCTTGCTGTTGCGACCCTGGCCCCACACTGAATGGCCACCCAGTCAGTGTTGTAGGCGTGCGCCTGTCAAGAGCTGCCATGGCCGGGCAAGCTCCACCCATGTGGACAGGTGAGGAGGTGGCACAGCACGGCCCTGTGAACCCTCTGTGCCCAATGCCTGCCCAGCAGCGATGGCATCTAGAGTTGGGCTAGAAGGAAGGGTTTTGTTCACCCTCTGCACCCAGTCCATGGTCCTACCTGGAGAGTGCCCCCCCAAAAGGGGACATCAAAAGATGCCATGCCACTGTGAGCAGACAGCAAGACACAAACCCACAGATTCACTTTCAGAGTTGTTCAACAGTGGAATGGAGCCCTTCAGAAGGTGTGGGATTCTTCTTTGCAGGAAGACTTTAAGCAGAGGTTGGATGGGGACCTGTCAGGGATGCTATAACTGTGATACCTGCATTGCATGGGACTGGACCTGATGATCCTTGGTGTCCCTTCTATGTATCTATGATTCTGTGGTCTTTGGCTGGTCCTTGGCACATGCCCCTCAGGGCTTGCAACATCCATCTTGCAAAGTACGGTTGGCATCCCACAAGATTTCATCAGTCCCCCATCGACCTATAAGTAGAGCGATCTCTCCTTCCCCAGTCAACTGCTCTTCCACTTGGCATCTGGTACCTCCTGGATTCCCACCAACCTCCAGCCATGAAGATCTTCTGCCTCCTCTCTGTTGCCGTCCTCTTCTTGATGCTGCTGGCTCCAGGTATGACCTTCTTCTCAGATGCTTCTTCTCTGAGCAGCTTCACAGCTCTCAGCCTTATTCCTTTTAAACATGCCTTTGAAAACCACTTGCTGTGATTCCCAAAGAGGTGTGGTTTTGCCCTTCTGTCCTCCTGGAGAATATCCCAAATGGGGCATGGTCAGATCCATCAGTCAGGCTCTTCTTATTACCTCATTTATACGGAAGCTCTTACTTTCAAATCTGTAATACTGTAGTGTGCTTCAGCAAACTCAGCTTTGCGCTGGGTAGAAGAACGGGCCAGCTTCCTGGGCAAGGGGGCTTCTCCCTCGCAGTTTGCCAGTGCTTCTTCTCTGAGCAGCTTCATAGCTCTCAGCTTTATTCCTTTTAAACCTGCCGCTGAACACCACTTGCTGTGTCTCCCAAAGAGGAGGGATCTTGCTCCTATGTCCTCTTGGAGAGTTTACCAAAAGGGGCTTCTGGTTGGACATTGTGAGAAGAAGATGGTGGACTGGATGGGCCCCCTTTGGCCAGATCCATCAGTCAGGCTCTTCTTATTACCTCATTTATATGGTCCATGGAAGCTCTTGCTTTCAAATCTCTAATAATGCACTTCAGCAAACTCAGTTTTGCGGTAGGTAAAAGAACGGGCCAGTTTCCTGGGCAAGGGGGCTTCTCTCTCCCAGTTTGCCAGTGGCCGCCCAGGGAAGCCAGTGACTCTGACACAGCCTTCCCTTCCACCTTGGATCAGACCCTGTCCTGAAGCTGCAGGGAGGCAGCAGAAGGGAATTACTCTCTGCTCCAGCCCTGCATTCTTCCTGCACCAGCTTTCCCCAACTTGGTGCCCTCCAGGTGTCCAAGCCAGCAGGGCCACTGTGGAAGAAATTGTGGAAGGTGTAGAAGGTCAGTCCTGCCAGTCAGAGCCCCCAAAGTCTTATTTTTCCTCCTCCAGATTTCACCAGAGCCCAAGCTTTTTGTAGTCGGAGATGTCGACAGCAACGTGGGATACTGCGACCAAGGTGCAATTCGAACGAAAGGCCACTTTTTCCTTGTGGTTTCCGATGGTGTTGCCGTAGAAGTGAGTTAAATCAAATCTTATTTTTCCTTGAAAATTAGTCAGTGGTGTCTCATGACCCCAAATGCATGAGACTCATCGCTCTGTCCCCCTCCCCGACCCCACCTCCCTCTCTTAACTTTTACAGCCACTTTGAGGGGGAGCAATATTAGAGTGTGCACAGGGGGTCAAAAACCCTGTACTCTCCCCTTGCTGTCCCCATGAAAGCTCTCTGTCCCCTCAGCCACAACTCCCCTTAGCCTGGGAAGGAAAGCCTTCATTTGCTCAAAGAACAGCTCTTCGTGGTATGAGAGGGTGGGGGCTCAGTCGCTGACCTTCCTCGAATAGCAATGGCAACCTGTGTGAAACATCCCTGAGCAGGTGTTTATTGAATCACAGAATTGTAGAGTTGGAAGGGAAAGAGTTCAATGCACACCAACGTACAAACACACAAGAATCTACTCAAATGTGTCCTCTCCTGAGGTTGCTGTTCATAAAAACAAGAAGGAAAAAGAACCACATTAGAGGAACAGTGTGTGTGGTAGCCAAGCCCCGCTCACATCCCCCAAAGTGCACACATGAGATGCTCAGAGGTCTCTATTACAATCATAGAATAGAAATGTAGCATGGGGAGGCACCAAGGGGTCATCTAGTCCAACCCTCTGCAAAACAGACCCCCTGTGTGCAATTTGAACTCTGACAACAGTCAGCTCTTCTGCCTCCCAGTTGGAGTCACTGGTTTGGGTTTTCAGAACCACCACCAACACCCGTATTAACAGTGTTTCCTCCTCTCACAGGTTGGTAACTCTGCAGATCTCCGGTGCAAGACCTCTGGTGAAAGGAAGACCCCCCTGCTCTCCTCTGATGTGCAGCTGCCTCGACTGCACCCCCCATCTCCCCTGGGGAAGAAACCGCTTTGCTTGATGCTGCTGAAGGCGATTCTGGGAAGGAGTCAAGAGGGAGCCATCCTGTCTGCCTGTCTACTCATGAGTAAGCCCCACTGTGCCCAGTGGGGTCTGACTCCTTAGTAAATGGGCTCAGGGTTGGAGCTTGGTTTTGGTTTGCCTGCAAAAATGCTTTAGCTTCTTCTTTTTAATAAATGCAAGCATTGGAAACCTTTGTGTTGGTCCATGTTGTGAAAACGTGTGCTGGGTTGAGGGGATATTTTGGGTCAGACTCAAAGACCTTTTCTGTTTCTCTGCCAGTCAGTGGTTCCATCCAGGTTTTGTGGTTCTTTTCCAAACATGGCTTTGCACAAGAGCATTTCTCAAATTGTAGGCACCCTCCTCTCCCTGGGGTCTCCCCTGCCCCTCCCCGTGCCCCTTTCTCTGTGTCTCCCCTCCAACTGTCCTGCTTCCTTGGGCAGCTGCACAGAGAAGGATGTTCCATAAACAGGAATTGAGCAGAGCTGAAATAATAATAATAATAATAATAATAATAATAATAAATTTATTTATACCCCGCCCATCTGATTGGGTTTCCCCATCCACTCTGGGTGGCTCCCAACAGAATAAAAAAAACATGATAAAACAATAAAAGCTTCCCTAAACAGTTATGTCTTCAGATGTCTTCTAAAAGTCAGATAGTTGTTTAATTCCTTGACATCTGATGGTAGAGTGTTCCACAGGGTGGGCGCCACCACCGAGAAGACCCTCTGCCTGGTTCCCTGTAACTTTGCTTCTTGCAGGGAGGGAACTGCCAGAAAACCTTCGGAGGAGGGCCTCAGTGTCTGGGCTGAATGATGGGGGTGGAGACGCTCCTTCGGGTCTACTGGGTCAAGGCCATTTAGGGCTTTCAAGGTCAGCACCAACACTTTGAATTGTGCTCGGAAACGTACTGGGAGCCAATGTAGGTCTTTCAGGGCCGGTGTTATATGGTCTCGGCAGCCACTCCCAGTCACCAGTCTAGGTGCTGCATTCTGGATTAGTTGTAGTTTCAAGGTCACTTTCAAAGGTAGCCCCGCGAAGAGCGCATTGCAGTAGTCCAAGTGGGAGATAACCAGAGCATGCACCACTCTGGAGAGACCGTCTGTGGGCAAGGAGGGTGTAAAAAAGCCACTGGGTATTACAGTCCAGAAGGTCTGGAGGGCACCTGGTTGGAGATGGCTGAAAATCCCAACCCTTTGCACATCTGGCTATTGGACCTCCCACAGCAGCCGCAGACCTGTTTTCCGCTCCATCTAAGTTAATGGATTTCCCCTCCAGAATTGGACCTTCCACAGACAAATAGAACAACGTCTCTGAAAAGGAGCCTCTTCCCCCACCCTCTGTGGAAACCCCTGTGCTGCCTCGACTGCATCACCCAGATATGCTTGGGAAGAAACAGCTTCGCCTCATGCCACTCCATGACCATTTACTCCTGAGTAAGCCCTTCTGTGCTCAGTGGGACTGACTGCTTCTTAACTGGGCTTAGAGTTGGAGCCTTGATTTGGTTTGCTTGCTAAAATGCTTTCGCTTTTCCTTTTAATAAATGCAAGCATTGAAAACTCATGTTGCCGTTGCAGGGTGTGAAGGGGGGGAACTGGTTGGGGCTGGTTGGGGGGGTCATCAAAGAATTGGAAGGGACCACAAGGGTCATCTAGTCCAACCCCCGGCAATGCAGGTATCCTTTTGCCCAATGTGCGGCTCAAACTGTGTGGTTAAGAGTCTCATGCTCTACTGACTGAGTTATCTCACAGAACTATAGAGCTGGAAGGGAGCACAGGGGTCCTCTAGTCTAGTCCAACCCATACACATACACACACACACACACACACACACACACACACACACACACATGTTTATAAATTTTCCAGTTTATATTTTTAAGTATTCATTTAAACAATCTTAAATTGATGACTTCCCTTCTTATCCTTCCGTGGTTCAGTTTGCGTACCGTACATCCCTGAATATTTTACATAATCCAAACCATTCAGTATTCCAACATTGCATCCATCCAACTTATTTACACTGTTGAATTTATCTTAATGCTACCAGCCTTTTTAAATAAAAGCAATTTTCACCCATATTTTCATATGTCCAATCTTCTTCAAACACGCATTCTTCTTGTCCTGTTAACCAAGCAGTACATTTTCCATCAGTTTAAGTTGCCATTCTTCTTTGGTTCGGACCTCGCTCGTTTTCCATTTTTGGACTAGCAAAACACAGGCTGCAGCAGTGGCATACATAAATAACCTTTCTTGGACACCTGGGAATTTCTGTCTGAATTATCCCAACAAAAAGGACTCCGTGGTTTGCTTGTGTGGGTTTTTTTTGGGGGGGGGGTTGGTGTGTGCAACAAGTAGACATAGCCCTGCACAGTAAAGAGAGCCTGAAGATTACGACCAAAAATGCACTTGGCGGAGAGAGAGAAAAACAAGGGAGTGGTGCCCTCGCTTTCATGCCAGTGCTGAAGGACTACCCCAAAGGGAGATAACCTATGGGGCCACGCCAGAGGGGGTCTCCCATTTATTTATTTATTCCTTCATTGGTTGCATTTCTATCCCTCCTTTTTCTCCAAAGAGTTCAAGGCAGTGTACGTGGTTCTCCCCCCTCGCCATTTAATCCTCACACCTGTCAAAATGGCCAAAATGTTCAGATTGAGGCCAAACACCTATTGGAAATGCAGGGAGGCGGGAGGCACATTGATCCACATGTGGTGGAAGTGTAAAAAGATCAGAGAATTTTGGGAGATGATCTATAACGAACTTGTTTAAAATCTTTCCACAAGGAATAATGAGTAATGAAATCTGAAAGAACTTCTGGAGAATTTTCATGTATGCTACAGTAGCAGCCCAAATTTAATCGCAATAGGTTGGAAAGGAGAAGCTACCCCATCCAAATTAGACTGGCAAAACAAATTGCGAGAATATGCAGAATTAGCCAGATTATCAGCAAGGTTCCGAGACGTTACCGATGAAAAATTCAATAGAGAGTGGGATGTATACAGAGTTTATTTAAAAGAACATTGCAAAAATATAAATCCGTTGGCAGTCTGGATTTCTGCGTGTAATAGGATAATCTTATAAAATTAATGTAATTGAAATAAGCTAGAGGAGACAAAATTTAGTGTGCAGTTAAAGAACGCAATCTGGAAAACACAATGGGGGTCATGTTGTATCCAACTACAAATTATTACATACAACAAACACCAACTATGGAAGGAATGTCTGTTTATTTTTATTTTCTTTTGATCACTTATGTTACACTGTTTTAAAACCAATAATGTGTGCGCACATGCACACACACTCACACACACACACTGCATCCAAAAGGTGAGGCCAAGGCTTTTATATTTAAATTTGGAGAAGGGGAAGAAGTATCCGTGCCAGTTGTGAGCTGCTGGTCTGGGCTGTGCCTGTAACATTTAGAAGGCAGTTGCTGGACTTTTGCAATCTCCAGAGAGATGGGCCCCATGAGATGACTTCAGCATCCTTTCCCAAGAGCCTGAAGGGCCAACCCAGCAGGCAAGGTGGGGAACCTGTGGTCACAGGGCTAAGTCCCATTTCCCCACCTGGTCTTGCTTCAAGTTAACGGACAAGCGTTGCTCCATCGGCAGCAAAGGTGGGTAAAGCAACTGCCAGATGCAGCCCAGTGAACTTGGGAATGAGCCCAGATCAGAAGGTGATATTGGGGGACAGTGGGTGGGATTGTTGAGCAGCAACACCAAAGACATCCCTTGGCATGCAACCAGATTCAGGGATGGAGCTGGACCAAAGGGGCAAACAACACATGTGAGGATTCCTTGAAAAGGTTGTTACAAAGCACCCAAATTGCTGAGCATGGAGAAAACCCAGGAGTTTCCGTGTTTGCCCAGAGTTGGGTTCCTTCAAGGTGGCCAGTCAGTCATTGCCGTAGAAAGAAACTTGTCTGGCCAGTTCAGTAACCTCCTCTATTAGATTCTAATTTTCCGTGGGAAATTCTCCTGCAATGAGAAGGAACTGACAGCACGCTGCAATCCACAATATGAATGACCTTTTGGCCAAAGCCCCCAGGTGTCAACACCGCACAGGTTGCTGATGTGGAGCAGGATGCCAACTTGCTTCCAAGCAAGAGGAGAGATGCCATCAGGGTTGGATTGGGGGCAGAGGTCCAGGGCTCCACTCAGCAGAATGAGCAGGAGGCTCTCCAGATCCAGAAGGGTTGGCTGACCACACATTGAAGTATATGAAGAAGAACACATGGTCTCCTAAAGAAGACCTCCTGTGATGCCATAGAGGCACAAGACACCAACTTTAGACTGGGGATTCCTGGGGAATTGGGGAGAGCTCCTAGCATCTCCACTTGCCCAAACACCCCAATGGTCCTCACCGGCCTTTATTCCTCTGCTTGCTCCTTATCTGAAGCAAGGACTGCTTCTGGGTACAGCCTTTAAAATGTTTTGTGGCTATGGGTTTTTTCTAGCTTTGGGGTCAATGGTGCTATACATTGCTGGCTGCCATTTTGCATTCCCAAAGGATCATTCCCTTTGGGTTGCTCTTCAGGCTTGGAATGAAGGTGGGGGCACCACTCCCATGACCTTTTTTCTCTCCCCCAATAGCACTTTTGGGTTGCACCTTTCAGATCTCTGATTCTATTCTGCGTTATGCCTCCTCTGTTTATGACTTGGCTGCGGAAGGTGAAAGGCAGAGGTTGGTTGGCTCAAAGGACACGTCGGGAGGAGCAAGACGTTGAGGGCAAAACACCACGTGGAATAAGCCCTGCAGAGACTTTCAAAACCAATGCAGGGTGAATGTGGGTAGGTGTGAGAGGGGGTGGATATCAGGATCACACCCTTGTCAGACAGTTGCCTGTGGGTCAGGTGTCACCCACTTCCTTTTGGGCAATGCCCTAAACAGATACTTATACTCCACTGTGAGCCATCCTGTAAAAGGATTGGCTTGTAGAGTACTGAGCCCATGGTGGTATGATGGGATGGAAGCAGGGAGGGATGGGGAGAAGAGCATCATCTGAATCAAACCTGGTGACTTATGCGAATGTCACTCAGTTGATGGGGAGGAAGAGCCCACTTGAGGAATCTCTCCAGTCAGGGGTGATAATGAGTCTTTGGTGATCTATGGACATGCCCTTCCTTAAGAAGACAGGGATGGTGAGTGTGGAGTTCTCCAGACAATGTTGAGGAGAACAGACCTTCCCCAGTCCTGCTTAACGATGTTGCAGTAATGAAGGAATCTCAAACATCTATGGAGTCTACGTATGGGTCTCCCTGTATGGGTGCCCTATGGACTGCTTCCCAGAATTGCATTCCGCAGCATCAAGCAGGAATCGATAGCATAAGGGTTATTGTGAAGCTCTGTGAGTCTATGATTCTGTGGTCTTTGGCTGGTCCTTGGCACATGCACCTAAGGGCTTGCCCCATCCATGCTGCAAACGACGGTTGGCATCCCACAAGATTTCATCAGTCCTCCAGCCATCCATAAGTAGAGGAACCTCTCCTTCCGCCAACCAATTGCTCTTCCACTTGGCTTCTGGTACCTCCAAGTTTCCCACCAACCTCCAGCCATGAAGATCTTCTGCCTCCTCTCTGTTGCCGTTCTCTTCTTGATGCTTCTGGCTCCAGGTATGACATTCTTCCCAAATTCTTCTTCTCTGATCAGCTCCACAACTCTAAGCTTTATTCCTTTTAAACCTGCCTCTGAGCACCACTTGCTGTGATCCCCAAAGAGGTGGGATCTTGCCCCATGTCCTCCTGGAGAGTTTCCCAAACGGGGCTTCTGGTTGGACACTGTGAGAAGAGGATGTTGGACTGGATGGGTTCCCTTTGGCCAGATCCATCAGTCAGGCTCTTCTTATTACCTAATTTATAAGATCCACGGAAGCTCTTGTTTTCAAATCTGTAATAATGAGCTTCAGCACACTCAGCTTTGCGGTGGGTAAAAGAACATGCCAGTTTCCTGTATCAACACAACAATAAACCAAGTGTTACGTATCATACATATATCATACACCACAAACGTAACAGGCTGAACTCACTATCCACTTTTCATTATTTATCTCAATGTGCGTATTCAATCATAGTAAAACTGACCATCCAGCATACAAAATAATATAGAAGTAAATACAGCAATAAATCAGTCCAATAATCAAACAATCATCCTTAGTACAACATACTGCGGTTAAAGTCCCAAGGCAGATCGTACTACATTTGAAAGTAATAGTTGTAGATTTACTGGTCCAAAAACTGTAAGGTCGTTGTCTTAATGAGTACACCACATCTGAAAATTGTCTAAAGAAGGAGTGGCGGTTTCATTCTCAGTTGTAAATCATAACAGATAAGGATGCCGTTGCCCAGACGATATCTTGATACGTGAACGAAGCACTAATTAGTTTTTTGGTAGGGAGTAGGTTCACCACTCCCAACAGGAGACAAGGTAATCCAGATTCAATCCCTGTTTCGCCTAGTAGGCTTCATCAGTGATGAATAAACTGTGTGTGTATAAGACAACATAAATTCATGTTAAACAATATCCCAAATATAGATACAAAATTAAGTAACCAATAAACAAGGGCACAATACACACATATATATACTCATACATACCATTCCATTCTCAGTTACAGATATAGATACACAGAGGCTTACATCCCAAAGGTAATGAGTCTTAACAGCAATACCAGGTTCACTAAAGCTATATAAAGGTGTCTATAATATCAGTCACAGTTGTAGACAATTAGGCTTTCCTGTAAGGACTTAAAGGGGACATTCCAATATACATAAAGTCAGAGAAGGAGATCGAAGATCAGAAACTAAAAACATATCAAACCAGAGATAACACAGCCAATATAATTCTCAGCTTTTCAACAGTAAGTTTTTAAGGACCGTTCATAGAAAACAATTGTAGTCCACCTCGGTGTTGAGTCCGGCTGGGTGTATAGTGTTCAAAAGAAAAATAAACTTCGCCTCCCTTTGCATAAGTTTGTTCTTCGCTAGTTCAGTAGGACCTGAATAGGTCCAAATAACAAAGAAGGTCAGATCCTGGTCTGAGTGTGACGCTTCCAGGAAGTGTGCCACGAGGGGAGCGTCAGTCACGCAATTTCTAATTCGTGACCTATGCTCAGAAATTCTGACTTTGATAGGTCTGAGCGTGTACCCCACATATAAAAGGCCGCATGGACATCTAATCACGTACACCACCTGTGATGTGGCACACGTGGCGAAAGATCGAATCACAAATTTATAACCATCAGTATTAATAAATTCTTTTACTTGTAGTACATATTTACATGAACTACAATGTCCACATTTATGGAATCCCCGTGGGGATCCATGCAAGATGCGTTGTGAGGAAGAGGGTTTAAGATCAGTATGGACTAATGCATCTCTGAATGATTTTGTACGTCGTTTTGCAATTAAAGGCACCTCATTACATCCTGGGATATCTTTTAAAATATGCCAGTGCCGTCTAATTATTTTGGCAATATCCGCTGTTAAATGGTTATACTCGAAGGAGACAATAATACGGGAGGAATTACTACTTCCCCTATTAGATGCCTGATTAGTCAAAAGAGAAGTCCTCTCTTTAAGTAAAGCTTTTTTACGTGCCAAATTAATAACTGATGGTGGGTATCCTCGTTGTATTAGTGAGGTAGCAAGTCTATTTGAATGAATATTAAAGTCCTCTGGTTTGGAAGAGTTACGTTTTAATCTGAGGAACTGCCCCACCGGTAAGTTATCGCGCAGATGTTTTGGGTGGTTCGACTTATAGTGTAATAATGCATTTCTGTCAGTTCTTTTTTTGTAAGGACGTACTTTAATTTTCAAGTCCTCCACAAAGATTTCTACATCCAAAAAAGGTAGGCAACTGTTACTTGCTCTACCTTCGAGAACTAGATGAGGATTCTGTTGGTTAATCCAGGTATCAAAATCCTTAAAAATGTCCGACGAAAAAATGAATAGGAGGTCATCCAAATAACGACCGTAAAATAATAAAAAATCACTGTAGGGATTGTTGTTCAGGATGCATGTAAGATCAAAATCCCTCATATATATATTTGCCACGCTGGGTGCACATTTTGATCCCATGGCGACTCCTTGTTTTTGTAGGAAGAAATTTGAGCCAAATCTGAAGAAATTATTAGACAAAACCAAATCTAAAAGATCCATCAGGAAATGTACCGGGGGATCAGATTGATGGTGATCAATCAGTGCCTCACGAATTAGAGATTGGACCTGGTCCAACGGAATGTTAGTGTATAGCGAAGACACATCCCACGAGGCAATAATGCTACGTTCAGTGACCATTAAACCTTCGACCTGAGATATAAGGTGTTTCGTATCCCTGATAAATGCTGGAGTTTTTTCGGTGAAAGGTTGCAGAAAGGAATCTAGATAGTGTGCACAATTCTCTAAAAGAGAGCCTGTGGCAGACACAATTGGTCTACCAGGGGGTGGTATAACACCTTTATGTATTTTAGGAAGCGTGTAGAAGATCGGTATTCTACTATACTCCGGGCTTAGAAATTCAGCTACCGAGTCCCTAATATAACCTAAGGAGACTGCCTCATGCAAGATAGTATTCAATTTACTTTTAACCTCCCTGGTGGGGTCCCCGGGAATCCGTAAATAGAAGTTGGTGTTGCTTAATTGTTTCTCCGCTTCTTTCACATAGTCAATCTTATTTAACAGCACTATAGCTCCTCCTTTATCCGCTGGTTTTATAACCAGATTATGATCAGAAATAAGGCCATTCAAAATGTCTGAGTCCTTTCTACTTAAATTGTGTGGGCTATAGTTTTTTAATTGCTTCTCTCTAATACTCAAGTCCCGAAGAACCAAATGCTCGAAGGTTTTTATAAAAGGGTTCTGGGATACAGGAGTATAAGTGGATTTCTTCTTAAAAGGGTCCCGTATCCCATGCGAACTACCAAAGCATTCCCTTAGTTTAATTAGACGACTTAATTTAAACAGGTCGATTCTGGTCTGAAAAGCGGAATACCTTGGGGTTGGGACAAAGCCTAGTCCTAAATTTAGAACGCGTGTCTCCTCGTTTGTTAAGGGTCTATCTGAAAAATTAACCACCAGGGTACTATCCTCATGGTCTGAAGTTATTTCTTCCTGAATGGGCGTCTGGAGCGCCTCCCAGAAAAAGACTGGTGGGTCTGGCCAGATCTGAGATTATATTCCCTGTTAGTATTACTCGAACTCGCAACAGAGGTATCAGATGTATCATAATCCGAGGACGTATTTGTATATGTAGAAGGTTTAAGTCCTCTAGTTTGTTTTTGAACCAGTCCTGTAATGCTGAGCCACGAATATACCTTCCCAGCAGAATAATCATTGCGGTCTCTATTCAGCTTTTTCTTTTTGAACTGTGTTAGCTCATTAGTGAATTTTTGAATGTCCTGGTCTATCTTTTGTAAGAGTTTGTCATAATCAGTCTTCTCAGACTTTACTCTGATCTTCTCCTTTAATTCTATTATTTCCGTATCGATCCTTTCTATATCCATAGCCGACTGTTCTATGATCAATAACATAAGATCGTAAGAACATTTATTTAGGATGGCTATCCATTTTTCAACAAACTCCTTGTTGTCCTTAAACAACGTTGGAGCCTTGGGGATTCTTAATCCTCTAGGGATAAAGTTGCCTTTGACATATTCAGTCAAAGTTGCTGCATGTAGCTTTAAACGTACTTTCTGCTTAGAGACATTAAATAGGGTGGAGTCTTCCTTACACATTAAATCTGTCTCATCAGTAGGAAAACTAAACATACCCAACAGCTTATCTTTCTCTGAGTCCGTGTAGCCAAATCGTTTAGACAAATCAGCCATGGTAAACAATACCAATATCAACACAACAATAAACCGGAATATAGTAGAATACCGATCTTCTACACGCTTCCTAAAATACATAAAGGTGTTATACCACCCCCTGGTAGACCAATTGTGTCTGCCACAGGCTCTCTTTTAGAGAATTGTGCACACTATCTAGATTCCTTTCTGCAACCTTTCACCGAAAAAACTCCAGCATTTATCAGGGATACGAAACACCTTATATCTCAGGTCGAAGGTTTAATGGTCACTGAACGTAGCATTATTGCCTCGTGGGATGTGTCTTCGCTATACACTAACATTCCGTTGGACCAGGTCCAATCTCTAATTCGTGAGGCACTGATTGATCACCATCAATCTGATCCCCCGGTACATTTCCTGATGGATCTTTTAGATTTGGTTTTGTCTAATAATTTCTTCAGATTTGGCTCAAATTTCTTCCTACAAAAACAAGGAGTCGCCATGGGATCAAAATGTGCACCCAGCGTGGCAAATATATATATGAGGGATTTTGATCTTACATGCATCCTGAACAACAATCCCTACAGTGATTTTTTATTATTTTACGGTCGTTATTTGGATGACCTCCTATTCATTTTTTCGTCGGACATTTTTAAGGATTTTGATACCTGGATTAACCAACAGAATCCTCATCTAGTTCTCGAAGGTAGAGCAAGTAACAGTTGCCTACCTTTTTTGGATGTAGAAATCTTTGTGGAGGACTTGAAAATTAAAGTACGTCCTTACAAAAAAAGAACTGACAGAAATGCATTATTACACTATAAGTCGAACCACCCAAAACATCTGCGCGATAACTTACCGGTGGGGCAGTTCCTCAGATTAAAACGTAACTCTTCCAAACCAGAGGACTTTAATATTCATTCAAATAGACTTGCTACCTCACTAATACAACGAGGATACCCACCATCAGTTATTAATTTGGCACGTAAAAAAGCTTTACTTAAAGAGAGGACTTCTCTTTTGACTAATCAGGCATCTAATAGGGGAAGTAGTAATTCCTCCCGTATTATTGTCTCCTTCGAGTATAACCATTTAACAGCGGATATTGCCAAAATAATTAGACGGCACTGGCATATTTTAAAAGATATCCCAGGATGTAATGAGGTGCCTTTAATTGCAAAACGACGTACAAAATCATTCAGAGATGCATTAGTCCATACTGATCTTAAACCCTCTTCCTCACAACGCATCTTGCATGGATCCCCACGGGGATTCCATAAATGTGGACATTGTAGTTCATGTAAATATGTACTACAAGTAAAAGAATTTATTAATACTGATGGTTATAAATTTGTGATTCGATCTTTCGCCACGTGTGCCACATCACAGGTGGTGTACGTGATTAGATGTCCATGCGGCCTTTTATATGTGGGGTACACGCTCAGACCTATCAAAGTCAGAATTTCTGAGCATAGGTCACGAATTAGAAATTGCGTGACTGACGCTCCCCTCGTGGCACACTTCCTGGAAGCGTCACACTCAGACCAGGATCTGACCTTCTTTGTTATTTGGACCTATTCAGGTCCCACTGAACTAGCGAAGAACAAACTTATGCAAAGGGAGGCGAAGTTTATTTTTCTTTTGAACACTATACACCCAGCCGGACTCAACACCGAGGTGGACTACAATTGTTTTCTATGAACGGTCCTTAAAAACTTACTGTTGAAAAGCTGAGAATTATATTGGCTGTGTTATCTCTGGTTTGATATGTTTTTAGTTTCTGATCTTCGATCTCCTTCTCTGACTTTATGTATATTGGAATGTCCCCTTTAAGTCCTTACAGGAAAGCCTAATTGTCTACAACTGTGACTGATATTATAGACACCTTTATATAGCTTTAGTGAACCTGGTATTGCTGTTAAGACTCATTACCTTTGGGATGTAAGCCTCTGTGTATCTATATCTGTAACTGAGAATGGAATGGTATGTATGAGTATATATATGTGTGTATTGTGCCCTTGTTTATTGGTTACTTAATTTTGTATCTATATTTGGGATATTGTTTAACATGAATTTATGTTGTCTTATACACACACAGTTTATTCATCACTGATGAAGCCTACTAGGCGAAACAGGGATTGAATCTGGATTACCTTGTCTCCTGTTGGGAGTGGTGAACCTACTCCCTACCAAAAAACTAATTAGTGCTTCGTTCACGTATCAAGATATCGTCTGGGCAACGGCATCCTTATCTGTTATGATTTACAACTGAGAATGAAACCGCCACTCCTTCTTTAGACAATTTTCAGATGTGGTGTACTCATTAAGACAACGACCTTACAGTTTTTGGACCAGTAAATCTACAACTATTACTTTCAAATGTAGTACGATCTGCCTTGGGACTTTAACCGCAGTATGTTGTACTAAGGATGATTGTTTGATTATTGGACTGATTTATTGCTGTATTTACTTCTATATTATTTTGTATGCTGGATGGTCAGTTTTACTATGATTGAATACGCACATTGAGATAAATAATGAAAAGTGGATAGTGAGTTCAGCCTGTTACGTTCATGCCAGTTTCCTGGGCAAGGGGGCTTCTCTCTCCCAGTTTTGCCAGTGGCCGCCCAGGGAAGCCAGTGACTCTGACACAGCCTTCCCTACCACCTTGGCTCAGATCCTGTTCTGAAGGTGCAGGGAGGCAGCTGAAGGGACTGACTCTTTACTCCAGCCCTGCATTCTTCCTGCACCAGCTTTCCCCAACCTGGTGCCCTCCAGGTGTCGAAGCCAGCAGGGCCATTGTGGGAGGCGTTGTGGAAGGTGTAGAAGGTCAGTCCTGCGAGACAGAGCCTCCAAAGTCTTACTTTCCTTCCTGCAGATTTCACCAGAGCCCAATCTATTTGTTTTCGGAGATGTCAAAGGCAAGGTGGGATACTGCGACCAAGGTGCAATTCGAACGAACATCCACAATATCTGTGTGGTAGCCAATGGTGTTGCCGTAGAAGTGAGTTAAATCAAATCTTAGCTGTGCCCAAAAATTAGTCAGTGGTGTCTCATGATCCGAAATGCATGAGACTCATCGCTCTGTCTCCCCCTTGACCCCACCTCCCTCTCTTAACCTTTTCAGCCACTTTGAGGGGGAGCAATATTAGCGTGTGCACATGGGGTCAAAAACCCTGTCCTCTCCCTTTGCTGACCCCATGAAAGCTCTCTGACCCCTCAGCCACAACTCCCCTTAGCCTCCATTGGCTCAAAGAGCAGCTCTTCCTGGCATGAGAGGGTGGGGGCTCAGTCGCTGACCCTCCTCAAATAGTAATGGCAACCTGTGTGAAACATCCCTGAGCAGGTGTTTATTGAATCACAGAATTGTAGAGTTGGAAGGGAAAGAGTTCAATGCACACCAATGCACAAACACACAACAATCTACTCAAATGTGTCCTCTCCTGAGGTTGCTGTTCGTAAAAACAAGAAGGAAAAAGAACCACATTAGAAGAACAGTGTGTGTGGTAGCCAAGCCCCGCTCACATCCCCCAAAGTGCATACATGAGATGCTCAGAGGTCTCTATTACAATCATAGAATAGAAATGTAGCATTGGGAGGCACCAAGGGGTCATCTAGTCCAGCCCTCTGCAAAACAGACCCCCTGTGTGCTATTTGAACTCAGACAACAGTCAGCTCTTCTGCCTCCCAGTTGCAGTCACTGGTTTGGGTTTTCAGGACCACCACCAGCACCCGTATTAACATTGTTTCCTCCTCTCACAGGATAGTAACTCTGCAGATCTCCGGTGCAAGACCTCTGGTGAAAGGAAGACCCCCCCCCTGCTCTCCTCTGATGTGCAGCTGCCTCGACTGCACCCCCCATCTCTGCTGGGGAAGAAACCGCTTTGCTTGGTGCTGCTGAAGGCGATTCTGGGAAGGAGTCAAGAGGGAGCCATCCTGTCTGCCTGTCTACTCATGAGTAAGCCCCATTGGGGTCTGACTCCTTAGTAAATGGGCTCAGGATTGGAGCTTGGATTTGGTTTGCCTGAAAAAATGCTTTAGCTTCTTCTTTTTAATAAATGCAAGCATTGGAAAACTTTGTGTAGCTCCTTGTTGTGAAAACATGTGCTGGGTTAAGGGGATATTTTTGGTCAGACTCAAAGACCTTTTCGGTTTCTCTGCCAGTTAGTGGTGCCTTCCAGGTTTTGTGGTTTTTTTCCAAAAATGGCTTTGCACAAGGGAATCTCTCTAATTGTAGGCACCCACCTCTCCCTGGGGTCTCCCCTCCCCCTCCCCTTGCCACTTTCTCTGTGTCTTCCCTCCAATTGTCCTGCTTCCTTGGGCAGCTGCACATACCGGTAGAAGGACTGGATTTTTCATAAACAGTAATTGAGGAGAGGTTAAATAATAATAATAATAATAATAATAATAATAATTATTATTATTATTATTATTATTATTATTATTATTATTTATTTATAGCCCGCCCATCTGATTGGGTTTCCCCAGCCACTCTGGGTGGCTCCCAACAGAATATAAAAAACATGATAAAACATTAAAAGCTTCCCTAAACAGGGCTGTCTTCAGATGTCTTCTAAAAGTCAGATAGTTGTTTATTTCCTTGACATCTGATGGTAGAGTGTTCCACAGGGTGGGTGCCACCACCGAGAAGGCTCTCTGCCTGGTTCCCTGTATCTTTGCTTCTTGCAGGGAGGGAACTGCCAGAAAACCTTCGGAGGAGGACCTCAGTGTCTGGGCTGTATGATGGGGGTGGAGACCCTCCTTCAGGTATACTTGGTCAAGGCCATTTAGGGCTTTCAAGGTCAGCACCAACACTTTGGATTGTGCTCGGAAACGTACTGGGAGCCAATGTAGGTCTTTCAGGACCGGTGTTATATGGTCTCGGCAGCCACACCCTGTCACTAGTCTAGGTGTTTTTTTTTTCGGTGGCTGGTGGTGGTGGAGTGTGCAACAAGCAGACATAGCCCTGCATGAAATCCAGAGCCTGAAGATTACGACCAAAAATGCACTTGGCGGAGAGACAGAAAACCAAAGGACTGATTCCCTCGCTTTCATGCCAGTGCTGAAGGACTACCCCAAAGGGAGGTAACCTTTGGGGCCACACCATAGGTGGTCACCCATTTATCTATTTATTTATTTATTTATTTATTTATTTATTTATTCATTCCTTCGTTGGTTGCATTTCAATCCCTCCTTTCTCTCCAAAGAGTTCAAGGCAGTGTACGTGGTTCTCCCCCCCCCCCCGCCATTTAATCCTCACACCTGTCAAACTGGCCAAAATGTTCAGATTGAGACCAAACACCTACTGGAAATGCAGGGAGGCGGAAGGCACATTGATCCACATGTGGTGGAACCGTGAAAAGATCAGAGAATTTTGGGAGATGGTCTATAGCGAACTTGTTTAAAATCTTTCCACAAGGAATAATGAGTAATGAAATCTGAAAGAAATTCAGGAGAATTTTCATGTATGCTACTGTAGCAGCCCGAATTTTAATCACAATAGGTTGTAAAGGAGAAGCTGTCCCTTCCAAATTAGACTGGCAAAACAAATCACGAGAATATGCAGAATTAGCCAGATTATTAGCAAGGTTCCGAGACGTTACCGATGAAAAATAGGAGAATCTTATAAAATCTTATAAAATTAATGAAATTGAAATAAGCTAGAGGAGACAAAGTTTAGTGTGCAGTTAAAGAACGCAATCTGGGAACACAATGGGGGTCATGTTGAATCCAACTACAAATGGTTGCATACAACAAGCACCACCTATGCAATGAATGTTTGTTTGTTTTTGCTTTTATTTTCTGTTGATTACTTATGTTAGACAATTTTGAAAACCAATAAAGCATATAAAAATAAAAATAAAAAGTGGGCACCCAAAAGTGAGGGCAAGGCTTTTAGATTTAAATTTGGAGAAGGGGGAGAAGTATCAGTGCCAGTTGTGAGCTGCTGGTCTGGGCTGTGCCTGTAACATTTAGAAGGCAGTTGCTGGTCTTTTGCAATCTCCACAGAGATGGGCCCCATGAGATGTCTTCAGCATCCTTTCCGAAGAGCCTGAAGGGCCAACCCAGCAGGCAAGGTGGGGAACCTGTGGTCACACGGCTAAGTCCCATTTCCCCACCTGGTCTTGCTTCAAGTTAACGGACAAGTGTTGCTCCATCGGATGCCCACAGGCAGCAAAGTTGTGTAAAAGCAACTGCCAGATTCAGCACAGTGAACTTGGGAATGAGCCCAGATCAGAAGGTGATATTGGGGGACAGTGGGTGGGATTGTTGAGCAGCAACACCAAAGACATCCCTTGGCATGCAACCGGAATCAGGGATGGAGCTGGAGAAAAGGGGCAAACAACACATGTGAGGATTCCTTGAAAATGTTGTTACAAAGCAACCAAATTGCTGAGCATGGAGAATACCCAGGAGTTTCAGTGTTTGCCCAGAGTTGGGTTCCTTCAAGGTGGCCAGTCAGTCATTGCCGTAGAAAGAAACTTGTCTGGCCAGTTCAGTAACCTCCTCTATTAGATTCTAATTTTCCGTGGGAAATTCTCCTGCAATGAGAAGGAACTGACAGTGTGCTGCAATCCACAATACGAATGACCTTTTGGCCAAAGCCCCCAGGTGTCAACACCGCACAGGTTGCTGATGTGGAGCAGGATGCCAACTTGCTTCCAAGCAAGAGGAGAGATGCCATCAGGGTTGGATTGGGGGCAGAGGTCCAGGGCTCCACTCAGCAGAATGAGCAGGAGGCTCTCCAGATCCAGGAGGGTTGGCTGACCACACATTGAAGTATATTAAGAAGAACACATGGTCTCCTAAAGAAGACCTCCTGTGATGCCATAGAGGCACAAGACACCAACTTCAGACTGGGGATTCCTGGGGATTTAGAATGGGAATTGGGGAGAGCTCCTAGCATCTCCACTTGCCCCCACATCCCAATGCTCCTTGCCAGCCTTTATTCCTCTGCTTGTTCCTTGTCTGAAGTAAGGACTCCTTCTGAGTACAGCCTTTCAAATGTTTTGTAGCTATGGGTTTATTTCTAGCTCTGGGGTTAATGGTGCTATACATTGCTGGCTGCCATTGTGCATTCCCAAAGGACCATTCCCTTTGGGTTGCTCTTCAGGCTTGGAATGAAGGTGGGGACACCATTCCCATGACCTTTTTTCTCTTCCCCAAGAGCACTTTTGGGTTGCACCTTTCAGATCTCTGATTCTATCCTGGGCTATGCATGCTGTGCCTCCTCTTTTTATGACTTGGCTGCGGAAGGAGAAAGGCAGAGGTTGGATGGCTCAAAGGACACGTCGGGAAGATCTGAGGAGCAAGACGTTGAGGGCAAAACTCCACGTGGAATAAGCCCTGCAGAGGCTTTCAAAACCAATGCAGGATGGATGTGGGTATGCGTGAGAGGGGGTGGATATCAGGATCACACCCTTGTCAGGTAGGTGCCTGTGGGTCAGGTGTCACCCACTTCCTTTTGGGCAATGCCCTAAACAGATACTTATACTAAGGACCGGTGCTGGGGATTTTGGCGCCCCAGGCGAGGGGGCGGGGCACGTGACGTCATTGCACATGACGTACTGTGCCCCGCCCCCTGTCCGCCGGGCGTCCCGCGCCGCCGCGGTTTTCGCCACTGGTTGGGGTGGCACCGGGTGGCGTCAGGGGGCAAGGGGCAGGCTGGCCATCACCCCCTCCATTTTGGCGCCACCGCCGCCGCGGTTTTCACCCCAAGCTGCTTTTTTTTTTTAAATAATATTTATTAAATTTCTACACATAATTATTAAACATACAAACATTTACACACTAACAAACAGACACTACATAAACAAACATAAACATTACATTAATCAAAATATCCTTATCCTTAGGTCCTTAACATTATAAAATGACTTCCTCCATCCTATCCCTCTATGTCGTTTCTCCTTATCTATTGTCTACCGGCAATTTCCTCAAACTTCAACTTAACACTTCAGTTTAATTCCATTATATTCTAAATTAATTCCTTAAATCTATAGTAAATTCATATTTATTTTCATATATCCTTATGCATCGCCTTTAAATATATGTATAAAAAAGACTTAACTTCTATATTACTTAACAATTCCTTAATACAATATCACTACCATAATGCTACTCTAATTTTCTGCTGTAAACTAATTTTACATTGGCATTTCTTTCCATTCTTACACTTTATAATACTTTTTAAGATAATCTTTAAATTTTCTCCATTCTTTTTCCACTGCATCGTCCCTCTGGTCGCGGACTCGTCCAGTCAGTTCAGCGGTCTCCATATACTCCATCAATTTCATCTGCCATTCTTCCAGGGTTGGCAAGTCCTTTGTCTTCCAGTATCTTGCAATGAGTATTCTTGCTGCTGATGTGGCATACATAAACAAAGTGTGGTCTTCTTTTGGTAACACCTGGTGGACCATTCCCAGCAAGAAGGCCTCTGGTTTCTTCAAAAACGTGTTTTTAAACACTTTCTTCAACTCATTATAAATCATCTCCCAGAAGGACTTCAACCTTGGGCAGGTCCACCACATATGATAAAATGTTCCTTCAGCATCGCCACACTTCCAACATTTGTTGTCCTGCAAATGGTAGATTTTTGCCAGCTTCACTGGGGTCAGGTACCATCTATAAATCATTTTCATTATGTTTTCTCTTAACAGGGTACAAGCTGTAAATGTTATTCCTGTTCTCCATAGTCTTTCCCAGTCTGTCATCATAATGTTGTGTCCGACGTCTTTTGCCCAATCTATCATTGCAGATTTGACTAACTCATCTTGCGTGTGCCATTCCAGCAGCAAATTATACATTTTAGATAGGATCTTAGTCTTTGGATCTAATAGTTCTGTTTCCAATTTTGACTTTTCCAATTGAAAGCCGATCTTTTTGTCCATTTTGAAGAGTTCATTGATTTGATGATATTGTAGCCAGTGTTAGGAGTTGAGCTGGCAACAGCTCGAGAAATACGCCCTGCATTCACAGGGGATGAGATCACATCCTGGAAGGGAACCAGGCTTGTGATTTATATATATGCAACTGTTATGTTTCCCATGTTTGTATTCCTTCCGGAGTCACCCTCTGCGCAGGGAGGATGTCCGCTGATAGCCCAGGCTGTCCGTGTTTTATTTTTGTTTATTAAAGAGTCTGTTTTGATTCAAGATACAACAGACTGTGTGTTTTACTGGCACAAACGCAAGTAAGTTTTTACAGTGCTTTCCACTGCGAGGAACAGACCGGGAGACTTTAAAGCAAAGTACGCAGGAGAAGTGTGCCGGACTTTTGTATCAGGTCTGTTTACTTTGGCTGAGAAAGCCAAAAACTCTGCTAACGAAGGGTAAACAACCCTGCAGGTTATGGCTGAAGCAATTAAGCTGTAAATTTCAAGGCTTAATTGGCGTTTGTGTGAAGAAGGAGAAGCTGCCGCGGAGAAAGGCAGCCCCCACATCTACAAAAGACAAGCCGCTGGAAAGCCGTCGTAAATCTTGTCTCTGGAGAGGGAAGGTTCAGCTACTCGGAGACATATCGGAAACGTGAGTGAGCTTTAATTCCCCCCGAGAAAGTCATGGCCCAAGCCGCGGAATCTTTTGTTTGTCCTTTTGACAAGCTAGATGGGGAAAACTACCTGCAATGGAGTTTGCAAATGAGAGCTTGGCTCACTGCCCGTGGGCTTTGGGACAACACACAGAATCCACCCCAGCCGGCTCCGCAGGGTGCGAACGCTGCGGCTATTGCTGTTGCTGCTGCTGCCCTGGCTGTTGATCAGAGAGCTCAAGCCATGCTTATCATGTCAATTAAGCCCACGCAGTTGCCTTTAATTGCCGGTTTTGAAAGCACTCGTGACATTTGGGAGAAATTGAGAGATTGTTTTTTAAGACCGACCGCTGGAGCGAGGCTCCAAGTGACCAGGGCGTTGTATGAGAAACGTCTGGAAGAAGGCCAGTGTATGCAGCAGCATATCACCGATGTTACGGGACTGTATGATAGATTAAATCAGCTTGGGATTCCTTTATCTGTGGAACAACAGGTTTATGCGTTGTTATCTTCTGTCCACCGCCTTTATGGAACCCTCTGCGTCACCCTTGAATCGATGCCAACTGCCCAACTGACGGTCCCATACATTTCGGGGAGGCTTCTGGATGAGGAAGCACGTAGGCAGAGAGAGCAGGGAGAAACTGCTGCCAGCAGAGGCAACTCTGCTCCCAGGCAAGGGAGAGCAGACAATTCCTCTGTGCAGGCTTACGTCACTGTACGCAAATGCCACATATGCAGTTCTCCTAACCACCTGCAACGTGATTGTCCCTCGAGGCTGGCAGCCAAGGCCAAGCCACAGATAAGGGGTGCCAAGCGTGGGAATCGTGGAGGAGGCAGAGGAAGAGGCGGCACAGATCGGAGTCAACGTCATCTGGCTGCAGCGGTTGCAGCTGTGGATGCTTTGCCTGTTGCCAGGCAACCCTGGATCATCGACAGCGGAGCCAGCCATCATCTGACCTCTACTGGCAAAAATGGGTACTACAGCGATTTGGCTAAAAGTCAGAAAATCACGCTTGCTGATGGGTCTACGCGTTTGTTGAAGAAACAGACTGTTGTTTTCCTTGATTTTCTGAATGCTGAAGTCGATGCTTATGTATTACCAGGCATGAAATGTAATTTACTGTCTGTTTCAACTCTGTTGAGGGATGGTTTTTCAGTGCATTTTGAGGGTAATGAATGCATTATTGCTAAAGTGGGTGGTGAAACGTTGGTTAAGGTACCATGTGATGCTGATGGTTTGTTTGTGTTAGAAACAGGTAATGTTACGTCCAATACAGCACAGGCACAGTACGCCAACAAACCCCTACATGATAAATGCGTTCATTTATGGCATAGAAGATTTGCCCATACCAACTGGCAGTACGTAAAGAAAGTTCCAGGGAACGCTGAAGGGTGCAAAATGTTGCCCTGTTCCAGGTTCCTGGACTGTGCTGCTTGTAAACGTGCTAAAGTCACGGAATGCTCTTATCCAAAGTCTGACAGGATTACCACTCAAGCGTTCGCTCTGGTGCACATGGATCTTTGTGGTCCGATGCCAACAGAGAGCATGGGACGTTCTAAATACGTTTTGAGTCTTGTGGATGATTTTTCCCGAGCAGGTTGGTGCATGCCACTCAAGCACAAGGGGGAGGCGGCCAACACAATCAAGGAATGGATTCTAGCAGTTGAGCTGGAATTTTCTTGCAACGTGCGTTGTCTTCAGTCAGATAGAGGTTCTGAGTTTACAGGGGCCGCACTGCAGGACTTCCTGAAGCAGAAAGGTATCAAGCACAGGTTGAGCGCCCCCTATAGTCCTCAGCACAATGGTGTTGCTGAAAGGAGAAATCGAACTCTACAGGAGGCAGTGTCTGCGATGCTTTTTGATGCTCATCTTCCGCAAAGGTACTGGGCCGAAGCATGGCGGACTGCATCGTTCGTTTTGAATCGTACGCACAGTTCAGTGGTAGGTGAGACACCCTATTTCCTTTTGTATGGGAAGAAACCTAATGTACATTTTCTTCGCGTCTTTGGCTGTGAAGCTTATGTGCTGATTCCCAAAAGCAAAAGACGCAAAGGTGGGCCACGGTCACAGAAGCTGATTTTCGTGGGCTATGAACCTCATTCCAAGGCGTGGAGGTTTGCATATCCTGGCGGGAATCAGGACCGTGTGGTTCTCAGCAACAGTGCTGAGTTCTGTGAGCAACAGGGGTGGAACCGTATTCACGGAAACCCTGACATTCTCACAGACGTTCTGGAAGGCTCTGAAGAGGTAGGTGCACCCCCTGCTGGTGACCATGGACAGGCTGATCCAGGAGGTGATGACGCGGCTGCTCCTCACTCTCCTGGGCGCAACCAGGGTACAGCACAGCAGGGGACGTCTCGCAAGCAGGAGACTAGGAGCGCGCCCACTTCACCAGTGGTTAGAGCAGGAAGACGACTCAAACGGAGTAGGTCTTCTCCAGAGGCAGGTCCCGGGGACTCAAGTAAGCGTAGTAGGTCACGCGGGGGAGCTCCAAGGGACAGAGGCTCTGAACCCAGTACAAGCTCGTCTGGATCAGGGAGTGAGTCTGAGAATGGTTTGCGGCGTTCACAGCGCACCACAAAAGGCAAACCACCTGACTGGTACACACCTGATAGGTACACAGCTTCTAGTGTGTATGCTGGCCTGGCTCAGTGTGAACCAGGAAGCTATGAAGAAGTACAGGAATTGCCAGAAGCAGAAGCAAAGAAATGGCATGTTGCCATGGAGAAGGAGTTAGACTCCATGAAGACGCTCAAGGTGTATTCCACTGTGGAATTACCCCCAGGTGAGCGTGCAGTAAGCAGTCGTTGGGTGTTTAGACTTAAACCCACAGCAACTGGTGAACCTCAGTACAAGGCTAGGTTAGTTGCCAGAGGCTTCACACAACGGAAAGGGCTGCATTACACAGAGGTTTACTCCCCTACGTGTCGGAGTGAGACCCTGCGTATGCTCTTAGCCGTAGCAGCTCAAAGAGGATTTGTGGTACATCATTTTGATGTCGACGTTGCTTATCTGAACTCGCCCTTACAGGAGGTTTTGTTTATGTTACCTCCACCAGGGTTCGAGGGTAAGAAGCCAGGTGTCGTCTGGAGACTACACAAGTCAATTTATGGCCTCAGACAGTCTGCTCGCAACTGGAACAGTTGTTTGAATCGTGCCATGGAGAGCATGGGCTCCCACAAGAGCCTAGCTGATAGCTGCCTTTACCTGTTGGGTTCAGGACAGGATCAGGTGCTGGTGCTCTGTTACGTGGATGACTTGATCTGTTTGGCCAAGACAGAGAAGCAGGTAAATGAGTTTGCTAGGAAGCTTGAGAAGCATTTCAAACTCAAGGAACTAGGACCAGTGAAGGTGTACCTAGGTGTCCAAGTTGATAGAACTGCGGATGGCAGTTTTCTCTTAAGTCAGAGAGGTAAGATTGAGCAATTGCTAGAGAAGTTCAGGATGTCAGATTGTGCTAGCGTCAGAACACCAATGGAGACGTGTTTTGTCAAAGACAGTCAGTCTGGGGAACACTCTGAATTCCAGAGCCCCGAAGTGTTTCAATCCGCACTCGGATCGCTGCTGTATCTTTCGCAGTGGACTCGACCGGATGTCACTTTTGCAGTGAATCTGCTCAGCAGAGAAGCTGCTGCACCTAGTGTGCAAGCCTGGAATGGCATCAAGAGAGTACTTAGATACTTACAGGGAACCAAGAATTTGTGTCTCAAGTTGTCAGCGCTAGGAGAAGCACGAGTGACGTGCTGGACAGATAGCGATTGGGCAAATGACAAGGACAGGAAGTCTATGTCCGGGTTCGTTGTAAAGTATGGGAACGCTCTAGTTGGATGGAGGTCCAAGAAGCAAAGTCTCATTGCTCTTTCCTCTACCGAGGCAGAATTCGGCGCGTTATCGGATCTCTGCCGGGAGCTGAAATACTATGAGTGTTTGGTCCATGAAATCAACGGGGAGTGTTGCCTACCCATCACTGTTTGGGAGGATAACCAGCCATGTTTGAGATTGGCGGAGACAGGGCAGTTTAAAGCCCGTACCAAACACTTAGATATTCGGTTCCAAAATGTCTGTCAAAGTATTCAGACTGGTTTGGTGAAACTGAGATATTGTCCAAGCCATGAGAACCTAGCAGACGGGTTCACGAAACCCTTGAGTTTCCAACGACATGGGGAATTCAGTGAGGGGATATGTCTTGCGTAAGAAGTATCTTACAATTCCCCCTGTGATGCAGGACGAAGGGGGGTGTTAGGAGTTGAGCTGGCAACAGCTCGAGAAATACGCCCTGCATTCACAGGGGATGAGATCACATCCTGGAAGGGAACCAGGCTTGTGATTTATATATATGCAACTGTTATGTTTCCCATGTTTGTATTCCTTCCGGAGTCACCCTCTGCGCAGGGAGGATGTCCGCTGATAGCCCAGGCTGTCCGTGTTTTATTTTCGTTTATTAAAGAGTCTGTTTTGATTCAAGATACAACAGACTGTGTGTTTTACTGGCACAAACGCAAGTAAGTTTTTACAGTGCTTTCCACTGCGAGGAACAGACCGGGAGACTTTAAAGCAAAGTACGCAGGAGAAGTGTGCCGGACTTTTGTATCAGGTCTGTTTACTTTGGCTGAGAAAGCCAAAAACTCTGCTAACGAAGGGTAAACAACCCTGCAGCCAGTCGTGGATCCTTCCTCTCAGTTGTTCAAAGGGTTTCAACCTGACTTGTTCTTCTTCAAATATTAACATCTCAGAATACTTTAGCCAATTTTTTTCCATGTTTATTCTTTTATAGGCCTTAGCTTCTGCCGGTGACAACCATCTGGGTGTTTTTCTTTCTAGGAGATCCTTATATTTCATCCAGACTCTGTAAAGGGCCTTCCTTATTATGTGATTTTTAAATCCTTGATGTGCCTTTACCTTGTCATACCATAAGTATGCATGCCATCCAAATCTATTGTCACATCCTTCCAGGTCAAGTATATCTGTATTTTCTAATAGGAACCAATCCTTCAACCAGCAGAAGGCTGCAGCTTCAAAATATATGCTTAACTCCGGCAGGGAAAATCCCCCTCTTTTCTTATCATCTGTTAGGATCTTAAATTTAATTCTGGGTTTTTTCCCCTGCCAGACAAATCTTGATATCGACCTCTGCCACATCTTGAAAGGTTCCATCTTATCCACTATTGGAATTGCCTGGAAGAGAAATAGTAGTTTAGGCAGCACATTCATCTTTATTACCGCAAGTCGGCCCATCAAGGACAATTTCAATTTACTCCAGGTCTCCAAGTCCTTCTTTATTTCATTCCAGACTTTATCATAATTGTCTTTATATAGGTTCTGATTTCTCGCTGTCATATTGATACCCAGATACTTTACTTTTTTTGCGAATTGCAGGCCTGTTTCCTTCTCCAGATTCTCTTTTTCTTCTTGTGTCAGGTTTTTCCCTAAGACTTTTGTTTTGGCTTTATTAAGTTTGAAACCAGCTACTTCCCCAAAGTCTTGTATCACCTCCAATGCCTTTTGGGCACAGGAGCTCGGGTTTTGTAATGTCAATACTAGGTCATCAGCGAAGGCTTTTAGCTTGTATTCTTTGGCCCCCACCGCCACCCCTTTAATATCTGGATTGTTCCTAATCATATTCAAAAGTACCTCCAGGACTACGATGAACAATAACGGGGAAAGTGGGCAACCTTGTCTTGTTCCTTTCTGGATTCTTATATTGTCTGATACCACACTGTTAATGATAATCTTGGCTTTTTGGTCCGTATAGATCGCTTCGATGGCATTCATAAAACCGTTCCCCACCTCCATGTGCTGTAAATTCCTTTTCATAAATGTCCAAGATACCTTATCGAATGCTTTTTCGGCGTCCACAAACATCAGGATTGCTTTACAGTTCTTATTCTGTTCCAATTTTTCAAGGATATCCACCACATTCCTTATGTTACTATTTAAATGTCTTTCCGGTAAAAAACCGGCTTGATCTTTGTGGATAACCTCCTTTAGAACCTTCCTGAGTCTGCTAGCCATGATATTTGCAAATATTTTGTAATCCACATTTAGGAGGGAGATAGGTCTGTAGTTTTTCATCAATGTCCGATCTACACCTGGTTTTGGTATCAGAGTTATGTATGCGTCCTTCCAAGACTCCGGTGCCCTTTTTCCCCTCAATATCTCATTACACACTTCCGTTAGTGGTTGAATTAACCAGTCTTTCAATGTTTTGTAGTATTTAGCAGTAAGTCCATCTGGTCCTGGGGCCTTATCCAATTTCATGTTGTTAACTGCCATTTCCACTTCCTTTGGTGTTATCGGGTGGTTTAGGGGGCCTTTCATTGGTTCCGGGATTTTCTGTAGGCCATTTTTACTTAAGAATTGCTCTATTTTGTCTATTTGGTTATTTTCTTCTTTATACAGCTGTTTGTAGAACTTTTCAAAAATTTTCCTGATCTCCGAAGGGTTCACCACATTATTTCCATTGATATTAATACTCGTGATGGTATTCAATTTCTGCCTCTGTTTCAATTGCCACGCCAGCAATTTTCCACATTTATTGGCTGATTCAAAAGTCCTCTGTTTCAGCAATTTAATTTTCCATTCGATTTCCCAATTGGTTAATTTAGAGAATTCCACTTGTAATTGCTTTATTTCCTTTTGTATTTTTATATCTTTAGGATTTATCCTCAATTGTCTTTCCTTCTCTTTCAATTGCTGCAAGATTGCATTCTTTTTCTCTCTTTGCGACTTCGTTTTGATTGCTTTTTGTTGTATTAGGAATCCTCTCATCACAGCTTTGCTAGCATCCCAGATTATTCTTTTTTCTATCGATGTATTTAGATTTATTTCAAAAAAATCTTTCATTGTCTTTTGGGCTTTTTCACAGATAATTTGGTTTCTTAGCAATGAATCATCCATTCTCCATCTGAAAGAACTCTTCGGTGATAATCTTAAGTCCAGTTGTACTGGGTTGTGGTCTGAGCAAGTCCTTGGGTGGATCTCGGTCTGGAGCATCCTGGGGGTTAATTCCCTGGATGTCCATATTTGGTCTATTCTACTCCAGGCTTTGGATGCTTCACTGTAAAAGGTGGCTTCTAGGTCAGTTGGATTTTTTGTTCGCCATGCATCTATTAAGTCCAGATTGTCTGCCATCTCAAAAAAAGTTTTTGGTAGCCTCCCATCGTTTGTAAATTTTACTCTTTGCGATCTGTCCATGAGTGTTGAGGCTACCGCATTGAAATCTCCTAGGATTATTAGCTTATAGTCCATATATTCCGTCAGCCTTTCGTGGATTTCCTTGAAAAATTCCGATTTTGCATCATTTGGCGCATACAGTCCCAATACTAAAAACTTTTCGCCTTCTACTGTTATTTCTATGGCAACAAATCTTCCATTATCATCTTTGAATTTTAATTTAGGGTTATATTTCTCTTTGGCATAGATCACTACTCCTCTTTTCTTGACTTTTGCTGATGATATGAATTCTTGGCCTAATCTTTTATTTTCGAGGACTCTTCTATGTAATCTTGTTACATGGGTTTCTTGAAGACAAATGATGTCCAAATTTTGTTTCTTTAATGTATGAAAGACCTGATTTCTCTGTGGTCGAATGTTCAAACCGTGAACATTCCATGTTAAAATCTTCAGTGCCATCTCTGTTTATGCTGTTCCTCCTGTCGCTCCCTCTGCGTCTTCCTCAGGTGTTGGCGGTGGGCCTCCTGGCAGAATTCCGGGAAATTCGTCCAAATTGTTCTGAATGAACTTGATTTTCTCTTCCTTGGATTTGATTTTAACAAGTCTTCCTTTGTATCCAAAAGCTAGGCCTTGTGGGAATTCCCACCTGTAGTTGATCTTTTTCCTGCTTAGAGCCTGTGTCAGGTCGGTATAGTTTGGTCTTAGGTCCAGAAAGAATTTGGGGATGTCTTTATATAGAATTATCTTCTTTGCTTTGACCTCCAGGTTCTTCTCGTAGTGAAGTTTCAAAATTTCGTCTCTTTGTCCCTTGGTCTGAAATTCAACCAAACAATCGTTGACTGTCTTGGTATTTTTCCTGTCCTTTGGTCCGAAACGATATGCTTTGACAATATAGCTATCCAGTTTTTCTTGTTCCACTCCCCAAAATTCTCCCAAGACCTTGACTATGAATGCTTTTAAGTCACCGTCTTCTTGTTCTGGTAAGTGCCTTATTCTCAGATTCGTGGCCCGTTGCCTCATTTGCATAAAGGCAAGAGAGACCTGCGTGTTGTAGTGGTCCCTGTTGTGGGTCTGCTCCAAGTTTTGCACCTGGGACTCAACTTTGTTGACCTTCTCCTTGGTTGATTCAAGATCTTGTTGAAATTGTCCTATTTGGTCGAGTTGCGTTTTGATGCCAGCAATATCCTGTCTGAGGCCTTCAGTGTTGTCTTTGATCTCCTTCCGAAGTGCCTCAAAATGTTCGAGTAATTGGGTCATCACTGCTGGTTCTACTTGTTGAGATAATCTTCTTTTTTGCTCCTTGGATGTGCCTTCTGCTGCTTTTGTGACACTTCTTGTCGTCACTCCCCTTCCAGCTCCTCCAGACATTTATTTCCAGTAGGTCGGTGATTCAGGGCCCCTCAGATGAGTTGCCCAGGTCACAGTTGCTATGGCAGCAAGCTTGTCAGTATGGAGTAGAAAAGGAAAGAAATTTAAAGTACCCAGGGAGCTGCTGCCTTTATCTTCCAGTCAGAGCCACAACAATTACTGCTCAAGGTCAATTCACAGCTGGCATTTCCTGCCCAACTTGTTTGCAGAGGGAGCAGAGGATTTTTACAATTCACACAGTTCTGAGATGTTACTTTCACTTTTAAGAGGAGTAGTAATTCAGCCTTTCACAGCAATGTAAGAAAGTTGCCAGAAGTAAATAAATTGTAATCCAAAGGGGATTGTAGCAAATACAATGATATAAATGTCAAAAAAAAAAAAGGAAACAGTAACAACAATAGGCAAATTTAAAGCACTTTCTTCAACCCCTGTACTGCCCGGCTCATCCACATTCCAGAGGTGACAGTGGGTCTAATCCAAACGATTATAGCAATTTAAAATTAATATGTTCAGTTTCTTCTACCCCTCCTACAGGAACTCCCGGGAGGGGGGTGTTTGACAGCTGTCAAATGCCAAGAAAGAAAAAAAAGCGCTAAAAGCAAAGCAACAATGTCTACAGCTATTAACTTGCCTAAAAAAAAAACCAACACGGAAGGGAGAGGTGGACCTCCTTTTTTCAGCCTCTCCCGTGGCCAAATTAAAAAAAGTCCAGATTAAAAGTCCAAATGTTCAGAACTACTTACGGTTCCCTTGTATTTTCAGTTCTTTTTGAAGGAGGTGTTCAGCGCTCGTCGCAACCCGCTACGCTGCTTCGCTGAAGCGGCTGATTCCAGAGCCGCAGTGCCCAGACCTCAATCCGCTCTTCCTTCTTGGACCCCTAACGGGGTCTTCCGAAGGTGGGGAGAGGTCCAAATGGGCACGGCCGGCTCTCCAAGTCTTCAGGCCGCCCTGCCTGAAGTTTCACGGAGGTCCGTCACGCGGTGACGGAGCCTCCAGCCGTTCTTCAGCCGGCCCCCCCCCCGCAACACGACGGGAACCCAGCCAGTTGCGCCGGCACTTCAACCGGAAGCCTTTCACCCCAAGCTGCTTGCTCCGCCGCTGGTTGGGGCGGCGGGGGGCGGGCAGGCTGGCCAGCGCCCCCTCCATTTTGGCGCTGTAGGCAACCGCCTAGTTCGCCTAAATGAAAGCGCCGGCCCTGTTTATACTTATACTCCACTGTGAGCCATCCAGTAAAAGCCTTGGCTTGTAGAGGATATTAGGATTGAGCCCATGGTGGTATGATGGAATGGAAGCAGGGAGGGAGGGGGAGAAGAGCATCATCTGAACCAAACCTGGTGACTTATGTGAATGTCACTCAGTTGATGGGGAGGAAGAGCCCACCTGAGGAATCTCTCCTGTCAGGGGTGATAATGATTCTTTGGTGATCTATGGACACCCCCTTCCTTAAGAAGACAGGGATGGTGAGTGTGGAGTTCTCTAGACAATGTTGAGGAGAACAGACCTTCCCCAGTCCTGCTTAAGGATATTGCAGTAATGAAGGAATCTCAAACATCTATGGAGTCTACGTATGGGTCTCGTGGTATGGGTGCCCTATGGACTGCTTCCCAGAATTGCATTCCGCAGCATCAAGCAGGAATCGATAGCATAAGGCTTACTGTGAAGCTCTATGAGTCTATGATTCTGTGGTCTTTGGCTGGTCCTTGGCACATGCCCCTAAGGGCTTGCCACATAAATCCTGCAAACAACGGTTGGCATCCCACAAGATTTCAACAGTCCTCCAGCCACCCATAACTAGAGGGACCTCTCCTTCCGCCAACCAATTGCTCTTCCACTTGGCTTCTGGTATCTCCAAGATTCCCACCAGCCTCCAGCCATGAAGATCTTCTGCCTCATCACTGTTGCCGTCCTCTTCCTGATGCTGCTGGCTCCAGGTATGACCTTCTACTCAGATGCTTCCTCTCTGAGCAGCTCCACAGTTCTCAGCTTGATTCCTCTTAAACCTGCCTCTAAACATCACTTGCTGTGCCTCCCAAAGAGATGGGATCTTGCTCCTCTGTCCTCTTGGAGAGTTTCCCAAATGGAGCTTCTGGTTGGACACTGTGAGAAGGAGATGCTGGACTGGATGGGCCCCCTTTTGCCATATCCATCAGTCAAGCTCTTCTTATCACCTCGTTTATATGATCCACAGAAGCTCTTGCTTTCAAATCTCTAAAATTGCACTTAAGCTAACTTTGCTTTGTGGTTGGTAAAAGAACAGGCCAGTTTCCTGGGCAAGGGGGCTTCTCTCTCCCAGTTTGCCAGTGGCCACCCAGGGAAGCCAGTGACTCTGACACTGCCTTCCCTACCACCTTGGCTCAGACCCTGTCCTGAAGGTGCAGGGAGGCAGCAGAAGGGAATTACTCTCTGCTCCAGCCCCGCATTCTTCCTGCACCAGCTTTCCCCAACCTGGTGCCCTCCATGTGTCCTAGCCAGCAGGGCCACTGTGGAAGTAGTTGTGGAAGGTATAGAAGGTCAGTCCTGCGAGACAGAGTCTCCAAAGTCTTATTTTTCTTCCTCCAGATTTCACCTGAGCCCAAGCTAATTGTATTCGGAGATGTCGACTGGAAAGTGGGAGACTGCGACCAATGTGCTTTCGGCCCGAACGGCCACTTTTTCAGTGTCGTCGACTGTGGTGTTGCCGTTAAGGTGAGTTAAATCAAATCTTAGTTTTCCTGGAAAATTAGTCAATGGTGTTTCATGACCCCAAATGCATGAGACTCATCGCTCTGTCCCCCCCCCGACCCCACCTCCCTTTCTTAACTTTTACAGCCACTATGAGGGGGAGCAATATTAGCGTATTCACATGAGGTCAAAAACCCTGTCCTCTCCCCTTGCTGACCCCATGGGAGCTCTCTGACCCCTCAGCCACAACTCCCCTTAGCCTCCATTGGCTCAAAGAGCAGCTCTTCGTGGTATGAGAGGGTGGGGGCTCAGTCGCTGACCTTCCTCGAATAGCAAAGGCAACCTGTGTGAAACATCCCTGAGCAGGTGTTTATTGAATCACAGAATTGTAGAGTTGGAAGAGAAAGAGGTCAATGCACACCAACGCACAAACACACAACAATCTACTCAAATGTGTCCTCTCCTGAGGTTGCTGTTCGTAAAAACAAGAAGGAAAAAGAACCACATTAGAAGAACAGTGTGTGTGGTAGCCAAGCCCCGCTCACATCCCCCAAAGTGCATACATGAGATGCTCAGAGGTCTCTCTCTCAATAATAGAATAGAAATGTAGCATTGGGATGCACCAAGGGGTCATCTAGTCCAACCCTCTGCAAAACAGACCCTCTGTGTGCAATTTGAACTCTGACAACAGTCAGCTCTTCTGCCTCCCAGTTGGAGTCACTGGTTTGGGTTTTCAGAACCACCACCAACACCCGCAATAACATTGTTTCCTCCTCTCACAGGATGGTAACTCTGTAGATCTCCGGTGCAAGACCTCTGGTCAAAGGAAGACCCCCCCTGCTCTCCTCCGATGTGCAGCTGCCTCGACTGCACCCCCCATCTCTGCTGGGGAAGAAACCGCTTTGCTTGATGCTGCTGAAGGCGATTCTGGGAAGGAGTCAAGAGGGAGGATCCTGTCTGCCTGTCTACTCATGAGTAAGCCCCACTGTGCCCACTGGGGCCCCGACTCCTTAGTAAGTGGGCTCAGGATTGGAGCTTGGATTTGGTTTGCCTGCAAAATGCTTTAGCTTCTTCTTTTTAATAAATGCAAGCATTGGAAAACTTTGTGTAGCTCCTTGTTGTGAAAACGTGTGCTGGGTTGAGGGGATATTTTGGGTCAGACTCAAAGACCTTTTCTGTTTCTCTGCCAGTCAGTGGTTCCATCCAGGTTTTGTGGTTTTTTTCCAAACATGGCTTTGCACAAGAGCATTTCTCAAATTGTAGGCACCCACCTCTCCCTGGGGTCTCCCCTGCCCCTCCCCGTGCCCCTTTCTCTGTGTCTCCGCTCCAACTGTCCTGCTTCCTTGGGCAGCTGCACAGAGAAAGATGTTCCATAAACAGGAATTGTGCAGAGCTGAAATAATAATAATAATAATAATAATAATAATAATAATAAATTTATTTATACCCCGCCCATCTGATTGGGTTTCCCCAGCCACTCTGGGTGGCTCCCAACAGAATAAAAAAAACATGATAAAACAATAAAAGCTTCCCTAAACAGTTATGTCTTCAGATGTCTTCAAAAAATCAGATAGTTGTTTATTTCATTGACATCCGATGGTAGAGTGTTCCACAGGGTGGGCGCCACCACTGAGAAGACCCTCTGTCTGGTTCCCTGTAACTTTGCTTCTTGCAGGGAGGGAACTGCCAGAAAACCTTCGGAGGAGGGCCTCAGTGTCTGGGCTGAATGATGGGGGTGGAGACCCTCCTTCGGGTCTACTGGGTCAAGGCCATTTAGGGCTTTCAAGGTCAGCACCAACACTTTGAATTGTGCTCGGAAACGTACTGGGAGCCAATGTAGGTATTTCAGGACCGGTGTTATATGGTCTCGGCAGCCACTCCCAGTCACCAGTCTAGGTGCTGCATTCTGGATTAGTTGTAGTTTCCAGGTCACTTTCAAAGGTAGCCCCACGAAGAGCGCATTGCAGTAGTCCAAGTGGGAGATAACCAGAGCATGCACCACTCTGGAGAGACCGTCTGTGGGCAGGGAGGGTGTAAAAAAGCCACTGGGTCCAGAAGGTCTGGAGGGCACCTGGTTGGAGATGGCTGAAAATCCCAACCTTTTGCACATCTGGCTATTGGACCTCCCACAGCAGCCGCAGACCTGTTTTCCGCTCCATCTAAGTTAATGGATTTCCCCTCCACAGTTGGACCTTCCACAGACAAATAGAACAACGTCTCTGAAAAGGAGCCTCTTCCCCCACCCTCTGTGGAAACCCCTGTGCTCCCTCGACTGCATCACCCAGATATGCTTGGGAACAAACAGCTTCGCCTCATGCCACTCCATGACCATTTACTCCTGAGTAAGCCCTTCTGTGCTCAGTGGGACTGACTGCTTCTTAACTGGGCTTAGGGATGGAGCCTAGATTTGGTTTGCTTGCTAAAATGCTTTCGCTTTTCCTTTTAATAAATGCAAGCATTGAAAACTTCTGTGGCTGTTGCATGGTGTGAAGTGGGGGGAACTGGTGGGGGCTGTTTTGGGGGGGTCATCATAGAATTGGAAGGGACCACAAGGGTCATCTAGTCCAACCCCCGGCAATGCAGGTATCCTTTTGCCCAATGTGCGGCTCAAACTGTGTGGTTAAGAGTCTCATGCTCTACTCACTGAGTTATCTCACAGAATTATAGAGCTGGAAGGGAGCACAGGGGTCCTCTAGTCTAGTCCAACCCATACACACACACACACACACACACACACACACACACACACACACACGTTTATAAATTTTCCAGTTTATATTTTTAAGTATTCATTTAAACAATCTTAAATTGATGACTTCCCTTCTTATCCTTCCGTGGTTCAGTTTGCGTACCGTACATCCCTGAATATTTTACATAATCCAAACCATTCAGTATTCCAACATTGCATCCATCCAACTTATTTGAACTGTTGAATTTATCTTAATGCTACCAGCCTTTTTAAATAAAAGCAATTTTCACCCATATTTTCATATGTCCAATCTTCTTTAAACACGCATTCTTCTTGTTCTCTTAACCAAGCAGTACATTTTCCGTCAGTTTAAGTTGCCATTCTTCTTTGGTTCGGACCTCGCTCGTTTTCCATTTTTGGACTAGCAAAACACAGGCTGCAGCAGTGGCATACAAAAATAACCTTTCTTGGACACCTGGGAATTTCTGTCTGAATTATCCCAACAAAAAGGACTCCGTGGTTTGCTTGTGTGGTTTTTTTTTTTGGGGGGGGGGGTTGGTGTGTGCAACAAGCAGACATAGCCCTGCACAGTATCGAGAGCCTGAAGATTACGACCAAAAATGCACTTGGCGGAGAGAGAGAAAAACAAGGGAGTGGTGCCCTCGCTTTCATGCCAGTGCTGAAGGACTACCCCAAAGGGAGATAACCTATGAGGCCACGCCAGAGGGGGTCTCCCATTTATTTATTTATTCCTTCATTGGTTGCATTTCTATCCCCCCTTTTTCTCCAAAGAGTTCAAGGCAGTGTACGTGGTTCTCCCCCCTCGCCATTTAATCCTCACACCTGTCAAAATGGCCAAAATGTTCAGATTGAGGCCAAACACCTATTGGAAATGCAGGGAGGCGGGAGGCACATTGATCCACATGTGGTGGAAGTGTAAAAAGATCAGAGAATTTTGGGAGATGATCTATAACGAACTTGTTTAAAATCTTTCCACAAGGAATAATGAGTAATGAAATCTGAAAGAACTTCTGGAGAATTTTCATGTATGCTACAGTAGCAGCCCGAATTTTAATCGCAATAGGTTGGAAAGGAGAAGCTACCCCATCCAAATTAGACTGGCAAAACAAATTGCGAGAATATGCAGAATTAGCCAGATTATCAGCAAGGTTCCGAGACGTTACCGATGAAAAATTCAATAGAGAGTGGGATGTATACAGAGTTTATTTAAAAGAACATTGCAAAAATATAAATCTGTTGGCAGTCTGGATTTCTGCGTGTAATAGGATAATCTTATAAAATTAATGTAATTGAAATAAGCTAGAGGAGACAAAATTTAGTGTGCAGTTAAAGAACGCAATCTGGAAAACACAATGGGGGTCATGTTGTATCCAACTACAAATTATTACATACAACAAACACCAACTATGGAAGGAATGTCTGTTTATTTTTATTTTTATTTTCTTTTGATCACTTATGTTACACTGTTTTAAAACCAATAATGTGTGCGCACATGCACACACACTCACACACACACACTGCACCCAAAAGGTGAGGCCAAGGCTTTTATATTTAAATTTGGAGAAGGGGAAGAAGTATCCGTGCCAGTTGTGAGCTGCTGGTCTGGGCTGTGCCTGTAACATTTAGAAGGCAGTTGCTGGACTTTTGTAATCTCCACAGAGATGGGCCCATGAGATGTCTTCAGCATCCTTTCCCAAGAGCCTGAAGTTCAAACCCAGCAGGCAAGGTGGGGAACCTGTGGTCACAGGGCTAAGTCCCATTTCCCCACCTGGTCTTGCTTCAAGTTAACGGACAAGCGTTGCTCCATCGGATGCCCACAGGCAGCAAAGTTGGGTTAAAGCAACTGCCAGATGCAGTCAAGTGAAATTGGGAATTAGCCCAGATCAGAAGGTGATATTGGGGGACAGTGGGTGGGATTGTTGAGCAGCAACACCAAAGACATCCCTTGGCATGCAACCAGATTCAGGGATGGAGCTGGACCAAAGGGGCAAACAACACATGTGAGGATTCCTTGAAAAGGTTGTTACAAAGCACCCAAATTGCTGAGCATGGAGAAAACCCAGGAGTTTCAGTGTTTGCCTAGAGTTGGGTTCCTTCAAGGTGGCCAGTCAGTCATTGCCGTAGAAAGAAACTTGTCTGGCCAGTTCAGTAACCTCCTCTATTAGATTCTAATTTTCCGTGGGAAATTTTCCTGCAATGAGAAGGAACTGACAGCGCGCTGCAATCCACAATATGAATGACCTTTTGGCCAAAGCCCCCAGGTGTCAACACCGCACAGGTTGCTGATGTGGAGCAGGATGCCAACTTGCTTCCAAGCAAGAGGAGAGATGCCATCAGGGTTGGATTGGGGGCAGAGGTCCAGGGCTCCACTCAGCAGAATGAGCAGGAGGCTCTCCAGATCCAGAAGGGTTGGCTGACCACACATTGAAGTATATGAAGAAGAACACATGCTCTCCTAAAGAAGACCTCCTGTGATGCCATAGAGGCACAAGACACCAACTTTAGACTGGGGATTCCTGGGGAATTGGGGAGAGCTCCTAGCATCTCCACTTGCCCACACACCCCAATGGTCCTCACCGGCCTTTATTCCTCTGCTTGCTCCTTATCTGAAGCAAGTACTGCTTCTGGGTACAGCCTTTAAAATGTTTTGTGGCTATGGGTTTTTTCTAGCTTTGGGGTCAATGGTGCTATACATTGCTGGCTGCCATTTTGCATTCCCAAAGGATCATTCCCTTTGGGTTGCTCTTCAGGCTTGGAATGAAGGTGGGGGCACCACTCCCATGACCTTTTTTCTCTCCCCCAATAGCACTTTTGGGTTGCACCTTTCAGATCTCTGATTCTATTCTGGGTTATGCCTCCTCTGTTTATGACTTGGCTGCGGAAGGTGAAAGGCAGAGGTTGGGTGGCTCAAAGGACACGTCGGGAGGAGCAAGACGTTGAGGGCAAAACTCCACGTGGAATAAGCCCTGCAGAGACTTTCAAAACCAATGCAGGGTGAATTAGGGTAGGTGTGAGAGGGGGTGGATATCAGGATCACACCCTTGTCAGACAGTTGCCTGTGGGTCAGGTGTCACCCACTTCCTTTTGGGCAATGCCCTAAACAGATACTTATACTCCACTGTGAGCCATCCTGTAAAAGGATTGGCTTGTAGAGTACTGAGCCCATGGTGGTATGATGGGATGGAAGCAGGGAGGGATGGGGAGAAGAGCATCATCTGAATCAAACCTGGTGACTTATGCGAATGTCACTCAGTTGATGGGGAGGAAGAGCCCACTTGAGGAATCTCTCCAGTCAGGGGTGATAATGAGTCTTTGGTGATCTATGGACATGCCCTTCCTTAAGAAGACAGGGATGGTGAGTGTGGAGTTCTCCAGACAATGTTGAGGAGAACAGACCTTCCCCAGTCCTGCTTAACGATGTTGCAGTAATGAAGGAATCTCAAACATCTATGGAGTCTACGTATGGGTCTCCCTGTATGGGTGCCCTATGGACTGCTTCCCAGAATTGCGTTCCGCAGCATCAAGCAGGAATCGATAGCAAAATGGTTATTGTGAAGCTCTGTGAGTCTATGATTCTGTGGTCTTTGGCTGGTCCTTGGCACATGCACCTAAGGGCTTGCCCCATCCATGCTGCAAACGACGGTTGGCATCCCACAAGATTTCATCAGTCCTCCAGCCATCCATAAGTAGAGGAACCTCTCCTTCCGCCAACCAATTGCTCTTCCACTTGGCTTCTGGTACCTCCAAGTTTCCCACCAACCTCCAGCCATGAAGATCTTCTGCCTCCTCTCTGTTGCCGTTCTCTTCTTGATGCTTCTGGCTCCAGGTATGACATTCTTCCCAAATTCTTCTTCTCTGATCAGCTCCACAACTCTAAGCTTTATTCCTTTTAAACCTGCCTCTGAGCACCACTTGCTGTGATTCCCAAAGAGGTGGGATCTTGCCCCATGTCCTCCTGGAGAGTTTCCCAAACGGGGCTTCTGGTTGGACACTGTGAGAAGAGGATGTTGGACTGGATGGGTCCCCTTTGGCCAGATCCATCAGTCAGGCTCTTCTTATTACCTAATTTATAAGATCCACGGAAGCTCTTGTTTTCAAATCTGTAATAATGAGCTTCAGCACACTCAGCTTTGCGGTGGGTAAAAGAACATGCCAGTTTCCTGGGCAAGGGGGCTTCTCTCTCCCAGTTTTGCCAGTGGCCGCCCAGGGAAGCCAGTGACTCTGACACAGCCTTCCCTACCACCTTGGCTCAGATCCTGTTCTGAAGGTGCAGGGAGGCAGCTGAAGGGACTGACTCTTTACTCCAGCCCTGCATTCTTCCTGCACCAGCTTTCCCCAACCTGGTGCCCTCCAGGTGTCGAAGCCAGCAGGGCCATTGTGGGAGGTGTTGTGGAAGGTGTAGAAGGTCAGTCCTGCGAGACAGAGCCTCCAAAGTCTTACTTTCCTTCCTGCAGATTTCACCAGAGCCCAATCTATTTGTTTTCGGAGATGTCAAAGGCAAGGTGGGATACTGCGACCAAGGTGCAATTCGAACGAACATCCACAATATCTGTGTGGTAGCCAATGGTGTTGCCATAGAAGTGAGTTAAATCAAATCTTAGCTGTGCCCAAAAATTAGTCAGTGGTGTCTCATGACCCGAAATGCATGAGACTCATCGCTCTGTCTCCCCCTTGACCCCACCTCCCTCTCTTAACCTTTTCAGCCACTTTGAGGGGGAGCAATATTAGCGTGTGCACATGGGGTCAAAAACCCTGTCCTCTCCCTTTGCTGACCCCATGAAAGCTCTCTGACCCCTCAGCCACAACTCCCCTTAGCCTCCATTGGCTCAAAGAGCAGCTCTTCCTGGCATGAGAGGGTGGGGGCTCAGTCGCTGACCTTCCTCAAATAGCAAAGGCAACCTGTGTGAAACATCCCTGAGCAGGTGTTTATTGAATCACAGAATTGTAGAGTTGGAAGGGAAAGAGTTCAATGCACACCAACGCACAAACACACAACAATCTACTCAAATGTGTCCTCTCCTGAGGTTGCTGTTCGTAAAAACAAGAAGGAAAAAGAACCACATTAGAAGAACAGTGTGTGTGGTAGCAAAGCCCCGCTCACATCCCCCAAAGTGCATACATGAGATGCTCAGAGGTCTCTATTACAATCATAGAATAGAAATGTAGCATTGGGATGCACCAATGGGTCATCTAGTCCAGCCCTCTGCAAAACAGACCCCCTGTGTGCTATTTGAACTCAGACAACAGTCAGCTCTTCTGCCTCCCAGTTGCAGTCACTGGTTTGGGTTTTCAGGACCACCACCAACACCCGTATTAACATTGTTTCCTCCTCTCACAGGATAGTAACTCTGCAGATCTCCGGTGCAAGACCTCTGGTCAAAGGAAGACCGCCCCCCCTGCTCTCCTCTGATGTGCAGCTGCCTCGACTGCACCCCCCATCTCTGCTGGGGAAGAAACCACTTTGCTTGATGCTGCTGAAGGCGATTCTGGGAAGGAGTCAAGAGGGAGGATCCTGTCTGCCTGTCTACTCATGAGTAAGCCCCACTGTGCCCACTGGGGCCTGACTCCTTAGTAAGTGGGCTCAGGATTGGAGCTTGGATTTGGTTTGCCTGCAAAATGCTTTAGCTTCTTCTTTTTAATAAATGCAAGCATTGGAAAACTTTGTGTAGCTCCTTGTTGTGAAAACGTGTGCTGGGTTGAGGGGATATTTTGGGTCAGACTCAAAGACCTTTTCTGTTTCTCTGCCAGTCAGTGGTTCCATCCAGGTTTTGTGGTTTTTTTCCAAACATGGCTTTGCACAAGAGCATTTCTCAAATTGTAGGCACCCACCTCTCCCTGGGGTCTCCCCTGCCCCTCCCCGTGCCCCTTTCTCTGTGTCTCCCCTCCAACTGTCCTGCTTCCTTGGGCAGCTGCACAGAGAAAGATGTTCCATAAACAGGAATTGTGCAGAGCTGAAATAATAATAATAATAATAATAATAATAATAATAATAATAATAATAAATTTATTTATACCCCGCCCATCTGATTGGGTTTCCCCAGCCACTCTGGGTGGCTCCCAACAGAATAAAAAAAACATGATAAAACAATAATAGCTTCCCTAAACAGTTATGTCTTCAGATGTCTTCTAAAAGTCAGATAGTTGTTTATTTCATTGACATCCGATGGTAGAGTGTTCCACAGGGTGGGCGCCACCACTGAGAAGACCCTCTGTCTGGTTCCCTGTAACTTTGCTTCTTGCAGGGAGGGAACTGCCAGAAAACCTTCGGAGGAGGGCCTCAGTGTCTGGGCTGAATGATGGGGGTGGAGACCCTCCTTCGGGTCTACTGGGTCAAGGCCATTTAGGGCTTTCAAGGTCAGCACCAACACTTTGAATTGTGCTCGGAAACGTACTGGGAGCCAATGTAGGTCTTTCAGGACCGGTGTTATATGGTCTCGGCAGCCACTCCCAGTCACCAGTCTAGGTGCTGCATTCTGGATTAGTTGTAGTTTCCAGGTCACTTTCAAAGGTAGCCCCATGAAGAGCGCATTGCAGTAGTCCAAGTGGGAGATAACAAGAGCATGCACCACTCTGGAGAGACCGTCTGTGGGCAAGGAGGGTGTAAAAAAGCCACTGGGTATTATAGTCCAGAAGGTCTGGAGGGCACCTGGTTGGAGATGGCTGAAAATCCCAACCCTTTGCACATCTGGCAATTGGACCTCCCACAGCAGCCGCAGACCTGTTTTCCGCTCCATCTAAGTTAATGGATTTCCCCTCCACAGTTGGACCTTCCACAGACAAATAGAACAACGTCTCTGAAAAGGAGCCTCTTCCCCCACCCTCTGTGGAAACCCCTGTGCTCCCTCGACTGCATCACCCAGATATGCTTGGGAAGAAACAGCTTCGCCTCATGCCACTCCATGACCATTTACTCCTGAGTAAGCCCTTCTGTGCTCAGTGGGACTGACTGCTTCTTAACTGGGCTTAGGGATGGAGCCTAGATTTGGTTTGCTTGCTAAAATGCTTTCGCTTTTCCTTTTAATAAATGCAAGCATTGAAAACTTCTGTGACTGTTGCATGGTGTGAAGTGGGGGGAACTGGTGGGGGCTGTTTTGGGGGGTCATCATAGAATTGGAAGGGACCACAAGGGTCATCTAGTCCAACCCCTGGCAATGCAGGTATCCTTTTGCCCAATGTGCGGCTCAAACTGTGTGGTTAAGAGTCTCATGCTCTACTGACTGAGTTATATCACAGAACTATAGAGCTGGAAGGGAGCACAGGGGTCCTCTAGTCTAGTCCAACCCATATACATACACACACACTCACACACAACACAGATGCGCACGCGCACACACACACACACACATATGTTTATAAATTTTCCAGTTTATATTTTGAAGTATTCATTTAAACAATCTTAAATCCTTACCTTCCGTGGTTCAGTTTGTGTACAGTACATTCCTGAATATTTTACATAATCCAAACCATTCAGTATTCCAACATTGCATCCATCCAACTTATTTACACTGTTGAATTTATCTTAATGCTACCAGCCTTTTTAAATAAACACTATTTTCACCCATATTTTCATATGTCCAATCTTCTTTAAACGTGCGTTCTTCTTGTCCTCTTAACCAAGCAGTACATTTTCCATCAGTTTAAGTTGCCATTCTTCTTTGGTTGGGACTTCAATCGTTTTCCATTTTTGGACTAACAAAACACAGGCTGCAGCAGTGGCATAAATAAATAACCTTTCTTGGACACCTGGGAATTTTTGTCTGAATTTTCCCAACAAAAGGGACTCCGTGGTTTGTTTGTGTGTGTGTGTGTTTTTTTGGGGGGGGGGGTGCAACAAGCAGACATAGCCCTGCACAGTAACGAGAGCCTGAAGATTACGACCAAAAATGCACTTGGCGGAGAGAGAGAGAACCAAGGGAGTGGTGCCCTCGCTTTCATGCCAGTGCTGTTTATTTAAAAGAACATTGCAAAAATATAAATCCGTTGGCAGGTCTGGATTTCTGTGTGTAATAGGAGAATCTTATAAAATTAATGAAATTGATATAAGCTAGAGGAGACAAAGTTTAGTGTGTAGATAAAGAACGCAATTTGGAAACCACAATGGGGGTCATGTTGAATCCAACTACAAATTGTTACATACAACAAGCACCACCTATGCAATGAATGTTTGTTTCTTTTTGCTTTTATTTTCTGTTGATTACTTATGTTAGACAATTTTTAAAACCAATAAAGCATATAAAAATAAAAATAAAAAGTGGGCACCCAAAAGTGAGGGCAAGGCTTTTATATTTAAATTTGGAGAAGGGGAAGAAGTATCACTGCCAGTCGTGAGCTGCTGGTCTGGGCTGTGCCTGTAACATTTAGAAGGCAGGTGCTGGTCTTTTGCAATCTCCACAGAGATGGGCCCCATGAGATGTCTTCAGCATCCTTTCCCAAGAGCCTGAAGGGTAAACCCAGCAGGCAAGGTGGGGGAACCTGTGGTCACACGGCTAAGTCCCATTTCCCCACCTGGTCTTGCTTCAAGTTAATGGACAAGCGTTGCTCCATCAGATGCCCACAGGCAGCAAAGTTGGGTAAAAGCAGCTGCCAGATTCAGCACAGTGAACTTGGGAATTTGCCCAGACCAGAAGGTGATATTGGGGGACAGTGGGTGGGATTGTTGAGCAGCAACACCAAAGACATCCCTTGGCAAGCAACCAGATTCAGGGATGGAGCTGGACAAAAGGGGCAAACAACACATGTGAGGATTCCTTGAAAAGGTTGTTACAAAGCACCCAAATTGCTGAGCATGGAGAAAACCCAGGAGTTTCCGTGTTTGCCCAGAGTTGGGTTCCTTCAAGGTGGCCAGTCAGTCATTGCCGTAGAAAGAAACTTGTCTGACCAGTCCAGTAACCTCCTGTATTAGAGTCTAACCCTCCGTAGGTACAGGACTCCACTCCCAGTCAGCAGTCTAGCTGCCGCATTCTGGATTAGTTGTAGTTTCCGGATCACTTTCAAAGGTAGCCCCACGAAGAGCGCATTGCAGTAGTCCAAGTGGGAGATAACCACAGCATGCACCACTCTGGAGAGACCGTCTGTGGGCAGGGAGGGTGTAAAAAAGCCACTGGGTATTACAGTCCAGAAGGTCTGGAGGGCACCTGGTTGGAGATGGCTGAAAATCCCAACCCTTTGCACATCTGGCTATTGGACCTCCCACAGCAGCCGCAGACCTGTTTTCTCCTCCATCTAAGTAAATGGATTTCCCCTCCACAGTTGGACCTTCCACAGACAAATAGAACAACGTCTCTGAAAAGGAGCATCTTCCCCCACCCTCTGTGGAAACCCCTGTGCTCCCTCGACTGCATCACCCAGCTCTGCTTGGGAAGAAACTTCTTCGCCTCCTGCCACTCCATGCCCATTTACTCTTGAGTAAGCCCTTCTGTGCTCAGTGGGACTGACTCCTTCATAACTGGGCTTAGGGATGGAGCTTAGATTTGTTTTGCTGGCTAAAATGCTTTCGCTTTTCCTTTTAATAAATGCAAGCATTGAAAACTTCTGTGGCCGTTGCATGGTGTGAAGGGGGGAACTGGTGGGGGCTGTTTTGGGGGGTCATCATAGAATTGGAAGGGACCATAAGGGTCATCTAGTCAAACCCCTTACAATGCAGGAATCCTTTTGCCCAATGTGCGGCTCAAACTCTGTGGTTAAGAGTCTCATGCTCTACTGACTGAGCTATCTCACAGAACTGTAGAGTCCTCTAGTCCAACCCTACGTGATGCAGGTATCATAGCTAAAAGATCCATGGCAGGGGGCCATCCAACCATGTTCTTTCATTCATTCATATATATAACATCTATATTAATTTTCCAATTTATATTTTAAAGTATTCATTTAAACAATCTAAAATCGATTACTTCCCTTCCTATCCTTCCATGGTTCAGTTTGCGTACCGTACATCCCTGAATATTTTACATAATCCAAATCATTTAGTATTCCAACACTGCATCCATCAAACATATTTATGCTGTTGAATTTATCTTAATGCTACCAGCATTTTCACATGTACACAATTTGCACCCATATATTCAATAAACGTTGTCCAATCTTCTTTAAACACACATTCTTCTTGTTCTCTTAAATCTGCAAGGTGTACATATTCTATTAGTTTAAGTTGGCATTTTTCTTTGGTTGGGACCTCGCTCGCTTTCCATTTGGGGGCTAACGAAACACAGGCCGCAGTAGAGGCATACATAAATAACCTTTCTTGGACACCTGGGAATTTCTGTCTGAATTATCCCCAACAAAAAAGACTCTGCTTTTTTTGAAAGGTACTTTTAAACATTTTTTTCAATTCAATTTTTTATTTCCCCTTCCACATCCAACTCAAAAAAGAGCAGGCACAGCATGGCTACCCTGGGATAGAATCAAAGATCTGAAAGGGACAACTCAGACCGTTAAGCAATCCTTCAGTTTCCATTAGTCTTCGGGGGGGGGGGGATATTTGAAAATGGCTCTCATATCTCCTCTCAGCCTCCTCTTTTCCAGGCTAACCAAGCCCAACTCCCTCAAATGACAGGAGTGTCATCAGAGGGGGGGGGTGTCAATCGTGTCATCAGAGCTGGTCTCCCACCTCAGCAGGGCAGGTCTGCCCCAACAAGCCCAAACTTCACTAGTAAGTGGTCAGTCCATGAAGACCCCCTCCATCCCCACTCGGCTGGTGCTACACTGAGCAATCAGGTCAACGAAGCTGGCTCAAATCGGGGTCCCCACCCAGGTCTCCCATCTGGACGCCAGTTCTACATGGCAGGTCAGTCGGCTCCCTCACAACTAGGTTTGGGGTGAGCAACGTTTCATTAGGGACCATCCTAGCATTCAACAGAGGGGGGCAGCACATGACTGTTGGGTACAGCAGGTAGCCCCCTGCCCCAGCCACACCAAAGCAAGAAGGTGGGTCAGAACACAATCACCTGTGGCTCGCTTCCCCTTCTGCAGCCATGCTTGTCCCCAGTCACCAGAATGGCCACCAGTTCTGGTGCTCTCCTATCTTCTCTCTCTCTCTCTCCTAATCCCTTCATCCCAAGATCTGCCTACTGAATTCCACAAAATCCACCCCAAAGCTCTTGCCTAGGATTGACACACTACCCTTCCTGGTCCTCAACCTGGGGAAGGGGGCAGATCACACCCAACATAGGCTCTCATCCTGGTCCAAAGGCTCTTCCTTTCAGCTCCCACAGTTGAATCAACTAAGCAAAGTCGCAGCAATCTCAGCAACAAGCAGACATAGCCCTGCACATAGTCCTGAAGATTGCGACCAAAAATGCACTTGGCGGAGAGAGAGAAAAACAGGGCATTGTTCATGCCAGTGCTTAAGGACTACCCCAAAGCGAGAAAATCTTTGGGGCCACGCCATAGGTGGTCACCCATTAATTTTTTTATTTATTCCTTCGTTGGTTGCATTTCTATCCCTCCTTTTTCCCACAGATTTGGGTCAGGCCCAAGCAATGATACTAAAGAATATTAGAGAGGCTAAATGTAAACTCCTGTGAGGGGGGGGGTGGATGTTTGCTTCCTACTGTGAGAGGGAGGAAGTATGGAAATTTAACCGCTATGTTGTGTGCTTAAAAAATGTAAAAACCAATAAAATTTTTGAAAACAACAACAACAACAACACCTGCTGTTCTCCTGCTTATCAGCTAGGGCAGGGGTCTGCAACCTTTAAGACAAAAAGAGCCACTTGGACCCGTTTCCGAAGAAAAAACAAAACCTGGGAGCCGCAAAACCATTGCGACATTTAAAACAAATATAACACTGCATATATTGTTTCTTACCTTAATGCTATATATACAGGATCGTGCAGTCAGCTGTCAAAAATGGAGGAGGAACCCCCAGCAATGGTGTGCAAGCTCCTATATAGACTTTTGAAATCCCCCCTTGGAGTCCAGTCCACCCCCAGACACATCATCCTACATCACAGATACATCAGAACTACATCACAAATAGGGAGAGTCAGAGGAGGTAACCTGAGAATTCTCACACCTGTGCCATCTCTCCTTGACCCCTCCCAGACACACATTTCTGCAAAACTAGTTTCCTGCCCTGGCCAGGCCAGGCTAATGTAGAGCTAAGGACTATCCTTTGTTCTAGCCCGGGCCAAATCCACAAATTAAAGTGGAATGATATTCCCATTGTGAGGGAAATGGCCCATCATCTAGCACTCAGGCAGAGCCTCCCCTTCCTTGCAGAGAAACAGCTTGTCAGTTTAGGAGTGAAAAAAATGGTTCTTCTTGTGCTGATTTATTCATTTTAATTAATTTTGTAAGCAGTAGCACTGGAAACTTTAGCAAGAGCACACTAAATCCTGAATTCTTTGATTACTGAAGAAGTTTCTCAGGATCCTCAGCCCTCGCAAAGGAACTACATGCCAGGGAACTCAATTTCCCAAGTTCCCTTGCAACGATGAATCCCGTCGGCATGAGGGAGGGGGGAAACAGTCCGTGCAACACACACACACACACACACACACACACACACACACACACACACACACACACACAGTGACCAGCTGTGTGTCGGAAGGAGTTCTCCCTGCAATTGCCCATTGTCATTGAGATTTTGGGAGGGGGAGAAAGACGTTGTTGAGCTTTTTTTTCCTTTTTTGGCTGCTGATCACTAAGGCAGCAAGAGAGGCAAGTCAGCGCCGGGGTACTTAGAGCCTTTCCCTCCCCCTCTCTGATTCGCTCCTTCGCAGCCAGTACAGCGCCCGGAGCCGCGGCAAAGTTGTAAGAGAGCCACGTGCGGCTCCGGAGCCGCGGGTTGCCGACCCCTGAGCTAGGGGATGAGGATGGTGGGATGGCTCACCTATTAGCCTGTAGCGTCCCTCTTAATTGCAGCTCTTCCCACCTGCCTTCTTCTTTTGAGATGCTGATGAGGACACTCCAGTGGCCACGGAAAGTCCTAGTCTAGAATCTAACCCTCCATGGATTCAGGACCCCAAGAATTGCAAGGAATGAAGGGAACTCCCTAGTCCACAACAAGATGAGTAAACCTTTTGCCTAAGCCTCCAGGTGTCAACACCCCACAGGTTAGAGGAGAGGAGAGGGAACATAAGGGTTTTCTACATGTTGCAAGCCATGTGTTGTGACTGGAGCAACCCAGTCCAATGGGTGAGTAATAAAAAATAACACCAGAATGGTGATGATGAAGGAACAGGACATCCCTATTTTCATGGGAGAAATGTTGCAGGCTATGACCCCTAACTTTTCCAGCTCTGCTCAATTCCTGTTTATGGAACATCCTTCTCTGTGCAGCTGCCCAAGGAAGGAGGACAGTTGGAGGGGAGACACAGAGAAAGGGGCACGGGGAGGGGCAGGGGAGACCCCAGGGAGAGGGGCCTGCCTACAATTTGAGAAATGTCCTTGTGAAATGCCAAGGCTTGAAAAGGAACCACAAAACCTGGATGGCACCCCTGACTGGCAGAGAGAGAGAGAGAGAGAGAAATGGTCTTAGAGTCTGAGAGAAAAATTCGCCTCAACCCACCACACGTTTTCACAACATGGACCAACACAAAGGTTTCCAATGCTTGCATTTATTAAAAAGAAGAAGCTAAAGCATTTTTGCAGGCAAACCAAAACCAAGCTCCAATCCCGAGCCCACTTATTAAGGAGACAGGCCCCACTGCTACAGTGGGGCTTACTCATGAGTTGACAGGCAGACAGGATGGCTCCCTCTTGACTCCTTCCTAGAATCGCCTTCAGCAGCATCAAGCAAAGCGGTTTCTTCCCTATTAGAGATGGAGGGTGCAGACGAGGCAGCTGCACATCAGAGGAGAGCGGGGGGGGGTCTTCTTTCACCAGAGGTCTTGCACCGGAGATCTGCAGAGTCACCCGCCTGTGAGAGGAAACACTATTAATACGGGTGTTGGTGGTGGTTCTGAAAACCCAAACCATTGCCTCCAACTGGGAGGCAGAAGAGCTAACCGTTGTCAGAGTCCAAATTGCACACAGAGGGTCTGTTTTGCAGAGGGTTGGACTAGATGACCCCTTAGGGTTTTTCTAACGTGGTTCATTTTCCTTCTTCCTCTTTTTACAAACAGCAACCCCAGGAGAGGACGCATTTGAGAAGATCCTTGTGAGTGTGCATTGGTGTGCATTTAACTCTTTCCCTCCCAGCTATTTGAATTTCTCTTTCAACTCTACAAATCTGTGATTCAATAACCACCTTCACAGGGGCATTTCACACAGGTTGCCATTGCTATTCGAGGAGGGTCAGTGACTGAGCCCCCACTCTCTCATACCAGGAAGAGCTGTTCTTTGAGCCAATGGAGACATTCCTTCCCAGGATAAGGGGAGTTGTGTCTGAGGGGTCAGAGAGCTTTCATGGGGACAGCAAGGGGAGAGGGCAGGGTTTTCAACCACCTGTGAACAGGCGACTATTATTCCCCTTCACAGTGGCTGTAAAAGGTAGGAGTCTACCAAGTACTGATGATAGGAGTCTATCAAGTACTGAAGATGATCATCCAAATGTCAAGGACCAAATGGAGCAAACAGCACACAGACCTAGTGGTGGGAGGAAAAAATCCTTAAATAAGAGACTAGGGGGAATGATCAATGGTCTTCAATGTCTGTATACTAATGCACAGAGCATGGGAAATAAACAAGATGAACTTGAGCTCTTGGTACAGCAAACTAAATATGACATAATAGGCATCACTGAAACCTGGTGGGATGAGTCTCATGATTGGAATGTAGTAATAGAGGGATACAATCTATTTCAGAGAAATAGACCAAATAGGAAAGGAGGAGGAGTGGCGTTATATGTCAGGGATGTGTATACCTGTGAAGATATCCATGATTTAAAACTTCAAAGCCAAATTGAGAGTATCTGGGTCAAAATTAAGGGAGAGAAAAATAACAGTGATCTCATTGTGGGAGTTTACTATAGACCCCCCAGCCAAACTGAGGACACAGATGACCAAGCATTCAAAAAGAAGTGAGATAGTAGTAATGGGGGATTTCAACTATTCTGATATTTGTTGGATGTCAAACTCAGCCAAGAGCACAAGGTCGAACAGATTCCTCACTGGCCTTGCAGACAATTTCATTGTCCAGAAAGTGGGAGAAGCAACAAGAGGATCAACCATTTTAGATCTGGCCCTAACCAATAGTGATGACCTGGTTAGTGGGGTAGAAGTGGCAGGATCATTAGGTGGGAGTGATCATGCTCTTCTGGAGTTTATTATACAGCGGAAAGGAGCAACCAAGCATACTAAGACCCAAATTCTAGACTTTAAGAAAGCTGACTTCAAAAAACTTAGGGAAATGCTGGGTGTGAACCCATGGTCACTAATACTAAAAGGGAAGGGAGTTCATGATGGATGGGAGTTCGTTAAAAGGGAGATATTAAAAGCACAACGTCAAGCAGTACCAATGAGACAAAAACATGGAAGGTGCCTAAAGAAGCCACGGTGGTTATCTAAAGAACTTTTAACTGAGTTAAGATTTAAAAGGGATATGTACAAAAAATGGAAAAAGGGGGAAATCACCAGAGAGGAATTCAAACAAATAGCCAGCACGTGTAGAGACAAAGTCAGAAAAGCTAAAGCACAGAATGAACTCAGGCTTGCTACAGAGGTTAAAAGCAATAAAAAGGGCTTTTATGGGTATGTCCGTAGCAAAAGGAAGAACAAGGAAACAGTGGGGTCACTTAGAGGAGAAGATGGTGAAATGCAAACAGGGGACAGAGAAAGGGCAGAACTCCTCAATGCCTTCTTTGCCTCAGTCTTCTCCAAAAAAGAAAACAATGCCAGACCTGAAGAATATGGAGCAGATGATTCAGCAGGGGAAACACAGCCCAGAATAAGTAAGGAGGTAGTACAAGAATACGTGGCTAGTTTAGATGTATTCAAGTCTCCAGGGCCAGATGAACTACATCCCAGAGTATTAAAAGAACTGGCAGAGGTGATTTCAGAACCACTGGCAGTAATCTTTGAGAATTCCTGGAGAACAGGTGAAGTCCCAGCAGACTGGAGGAGGGCAAATGTTGTCCCTATTTTCAAAAAGGGGAAAAGAGAGGACCCAAACAATTATCGCCCAGTCAGCCTGACATCAATACCAGGAAAGATTCTAGAGCAGATCATTAAACAAACGGTCTGTGAGCACCTAGAAAGGAACGCTGTGATCACTAAAAGTCAGCATGGGTTTCTGAAAAATCAGTCATGTCAGACCAATCTGATCTCATTTTTTGACAGAATTACAAGCCTGGTAGATGAAGGGAACGCCGTGGATGTAGCCTATCTTGATTTCAGCAAGGCCTTTGACTAGGTGCCCCATGATATTCTTGTAAAGAAGCTGGTAAAATGTGGGCTAGACAATGCTACCATTCAGTGGATTTGTAACTGGCTGACTGACCAAACCCAAAGGGTGTTCATTAATGTATCCCCTTCATCCTGGAGAGAAGTGACTAGTGGGGTGCCACAGGGTTCTGTCTTGGGCCCAGTCTTATTCAACATCTTTATCAATGACTTGGATGATGGGCTTGAGGGCATCCTGATCAAGTTTGCAGATGACCCAAATTGGGAGGGGTGGCTAATACCCCAGAGGACAGGATCACACTTCAAAATGACCTTAGCAGATTAGAGAACTGGGCCAAGGCAAACAGGATGAATTTTAACAGGGAGAAATGTAAAGTACTACACTTGGGCAAAAAAAATGAAAGGCACAAATACAGGATGGGTGACACCTGGCTTGAGAGCAGTACATGTGAAAAGGATCTAGGAGTCTTGGTAGACCATAAACTTGACATGAGTCAACAGTGTGATGCAGCAGCTACAAAAGCCAATGCAATTCTGGGCTGCATCAATAGGAGTATAGCATCTAGATCAAGGGAAGTAATAGTACCACTGTATTCCGCTCTGGTCAGACCTCACCTGGAATACTGTGTCCAATTCTGGGCACCACAGTTCAAGAAGGATACTGACAAGCTGGAATGTGTCCAGAAGAGGGCAACCAAAATGGTTAAAGGCTTGGAAACGATGCCTTATGAGGAACGGCTTAGGGAGCTGGGTATGTTTAGCCTGGAGAAGAGAAGGTTAAGGGGTGATATGATAGCCATGTTCAAATATATAAAAGGATGTCATATAGAGGAGGGAGAAAGGTTGTTTTGTGCTGCTCCAGAGAAGCGGACACGGAGCAATGGATTCAAACTACAAGAAAGAAGATTCCACCTAAACATTAGGAAGAACTTCCAGACAGTAAGAGCTGTTCGACAGTGGAATTTGCTGCCAAGGAGTGTGGTGGAGTCTCCTTCTTTGGAGGTCTTTAAGCAGAGGCTTGACAGCCATCTGTCAAGAATGCTTTGATGGTGTTCCTGCTTGGTAGGGGGTTGGACTGGATGGCCCTTGTGGTCTCTTCCAACTATAGGATTCTATGATTCTATGAAAAGGTTTAGAGAGGGAGGTGAGGTAGTGGGGGAAACAGAGCGATGCGTTTCATGCATTTGGGGTCATGAGACACCACTGACTAATTTTCAAGGAAAACTAAGATTTGATTTAACTCACCTTAACGGCAACACCGATATCGACCACACATATAAATCACCTTTCGGGGCGGTTTGCATTTTTCCAATCTCCCCCCTACCTTTTCACATTCCCGTTTACACCATGGATATTGGGCTCTGGTGAAACCTGGAGGAGGAAAAAGAAGACTTTGGAGGCTCTGTGTCAGCTATGTTCCTTCACTGACAGGGAATGAGAAATCTGACATAGAGAGAGAACCGATTAGAATGTGACGCAGAGGAGAGGGAGAAGCGGCAGGAAGGAACAGTGACTCTCACAGTATCTCTGGGCACAGGGAAAACTGAAGGGAGGGCTAGTGAAACAAGGCAGCTTGTCAGCCCAGACAGTGACACAGACCCAGGGATACCGGCAGGGCTCTTTCCAAAATCTCGTAGGATCAGGAGATTTTACGAGAAGCTGGAAAAGGTAAGGAAGAGAAGGGGGGAGGGGGCGGAGCTTTTTGAGGATGTGCTTAATGAGGATGACGAAGATTAGCTGAGCTCTGACCTGGGGCTTTGTTATTTGGCTAATAAATCTAAAATAATTTACTGCAGAGTCGTCTCGCTTATGTGGGAGAGACCCAAGCCATTACACTCTGTCTCGCAGGACTGACCTTTTACATCTTCCACAGTGGCCCTGCTGGCTTGGACACCTGGAGGGCACCAGGTTGGGGAAAGCTGGTGAGGGAAGAATGCGGGGCTGGAGCAGAGAGTCAGTCCCTTCTGCTGCCTCCCTCCACCTTCAGGACAGGGTCTGAGCCAAGGTGGTAGGGAAGGCTGTGTCAGAGTCACTGGCTTCCCTGGGCAGACACTGGCAAACTGGGAGAGAGAAGCCCCATTGCCCAGGAAACTGGCCCGTTCTTTTAGCCACTGCAAATCTGAGTGTGCTGAAGTGCATTATTACAGATTTGAAAGCAAGAGCTTTCATATAAATGAGGTAATAAGAAGAGCCTGACTGATGGATCTGGCCAAAGGGGACCCATCCAGTCCAGAATCCTCTTCTCACAGTGTCCAACAGAAGCCCCGTTTGGGATATTCTCCAGGAGGACATAGGGGCAAGATCCCACCCCAGAGAAGAAGCATTTGAGAAGAAGGCCATACCTGGAGCCAGCAGCATCAGGAGGAGGACAGCAAGAGAGAGGAGGCAGAAGATCTTCATGGCTGGAAATGGGTGGGAATCCTGTAGATGCCAGAAGCCAAGTGGAAGAGCAATTGTCTGGGGAAGGAAAGGTCCCCTTACTTATAGGTGGCTGGAGGACTGATGAAACCTTGTGTTTTTCTTACAGGATATGTGGGAAAGCACATTTGACATAATGACCACAAACCAGGCTAGATAAGATAAGATAAGATAAGATAATTTATTGTCATTGCACAAGTACAAGCACAATGCTATACAAGTGCAATGAAATTGCATGCCCCCCGTAAAAACAGAAGAAAGAAAAAACAAAACAAAAGCAGCACAAAACACACACACACCAAGGAAAGCCACACATACACCCATCACAGCTCTCCAAGGTCATATTATCTGGTTACAGCGTTTAAGATGGTTATAGCTCTTGGGTAGAAACTGTTCTTCAATCTATTTGTTCTTGATCTAATTGTTCTATATCTTCTACCCGAAGGCAGTGGTGCAAAGAGACTATATCCTGGATGAGATGGATCCTTTAAAATATTGTTAACCTTTTTAAAGCAACGGGAACTGTATAGTTCTTCCAGAGATGGGAGAGGATGACCAATAATATTTTGGGCTGTGGTTCTGACTTTTTGAAGTGTCTTCTTCTCCCTGGCTGTGCAGCTGGAGAACCAAGCACAAATACAGTATATAAGAATGCTCTCTATGGAGCCTCGGTAGAAGGACACCAGCAGACTCTCACTCAGATTGTTCTTCTTTAAAAGTCTGAGGAAATAAATTCTCTGCTGGGCCTTCTTTACCAGAGCAGTAGTATTTGCTCTCCAAGTCATACCCTGCTCCCAAAAACTTGAACACAGCCACCCTCTCCACCTGGTCCCCGCCGATATACAGGGGCTGAATATCGACCTTTGACAGTGGCAATGTCACTGACTGGCAAAGAGTGGGAAATGGAGTTGTTTCTTGAGAATGCATTGAGATTACAAAGATTTTATTTCTTGGAGTAGAGGGCTGTCAGGGCTAGTGGCCACCAAGACTATGTCTTCCCTCCACTGTTGGCGTCTTTAGGCCTCAGAACTCCAGTTCTCAGAGGCAGATGCGAGGGGTTTGATGTTACTCCCATGTGTGTTTGCCAACCGTCGTTTACAAGATGGATGTGGCAAGCCCTGAGGAGCATGTGCCAAGGACCACTCAAAGACCATAGAATCATAGGTTCATAGAAGGGACACCAAGGATCATCAAGTCCAACCCCCTGCAATGCAGGCATCATAGCTGTAGCATCCCTGACAGCTGCCCATCCATCCTCTGCGACCTGCAAAGGAGAATCAGGCATCTTCTGAAGGGCTCTCTTCCACTGTTGAGCAACTCAGAAAGTGAATCTGTGGGTTTGTGCCTTGCTCTCTGCTCACTGTGGCATGGCATCTTTTGATGTCCCCTGGGGGGGGGGGGGCGCTCTCCAGGCGGGACCAGGGACTGGGTGCAGAGGGTGAACAAAACCCTTCCCTCTAGCCCAACTCTAGACGCCATCACTGCTGGGCAGGCATGGGGCACAGAGGGTTCACAGGGCCGTGCTGTGCCCCCTCCTCACCTGCCCACACAGGGGGAGCCTGCCCGGCCATGGTGCCTCTTGGCAGGTGCAACTCCCCCCCCCCCACTGACTGGGCGGCCATTCAGCATGGGGGCCAGGGTCACGGCAACAAGGCCAGGCTGGGCTCCAAAGGGCAGAGATGCCCAGCAGCAGGGATAATAATAATAATAATAATAATAATAATAATAATAATAATAATAATAATTTATTTTTTATACCCCGCCCATCTGGCTGGGTTTCCCCAGCCACTTGCCTCTTCCTCCTTCCAAGCTTGCCTCTTCCTCCTTGTGACAGCGCTTCAGATATTGGAAGATGGCTCTCAGATCTCTGCCCAGTTTCCCCAACTCCCTCAATCATGTTGCTATTAATGTTATTATGTGTTCTTCACCTTTGTCTCTTCATCACCGTTATATGTAGACCCAAGAGACAGATATATAAAGCCCCTGTTTACGAATGGAATACACCTGAATAGGGTGGAAAGGGTGAAATGGCTGCTGAGCGACACCTATGACTTTTTTACTTATAAAGTAGCACTCTATGGGACGTGGGTGGCTCTGTGGGTTAAACCACAGATCCTAGGGCTTGCCGATCAGAAGGTCGGCGGTTTGAATCCCCGCAACGGGGTGAGCTCCTGTTGCTTGGTCCTTGCTCCTGCCAGCTAGAAAAAACCCATAGCCACAAAACATTTTAAAGGCTGTACCCAGAAGCAGTCCTTGCTTCAGATAAGGAGCAAGCAGAGGAATAAAGGCCGGTGAGGACCATTGGGGTGTGTGGGCAAGTGGAGATGCTAGGAGCTCTCCACAATTCCCCAGGAATCCCCAGTCTAAAGTTGGTGTCTTGTGCCTCTATGGCATCACAGGAGGTCTTCTTTAGGAGACTATGTGTTCTTCTTCACATACTTCAATGTGTGGTCAGCCAACCCTCCTGGATCTGGAGAGCCTCCTGCTCATTCTGCTGAGTGGAGCCCTGGACCTCAGCCCCAAATCCAATCCTGATAGCATCTCTCCTCTTGCTTGCAAGCAAGTTGGCATCCTGCTCCACATCAGCAACCTGTGGGGGGTTGACACCTGGGGGCTTTGGCCAAAAGGTCATTCATATTGTGGATTGCAGCATGCCCTCAGTTCCTTCTCATTCCAGGAGTCCTGTACCTACGGAGGGTTAGGCTCTAATACAGGAAGTTACTGAACTGGTCAGACAAGTTTCTTTCTACGGCAATGCCTGACTGGCCACCTAGAAGGAACCCAACTCTGGGCAAACACTGAAACTCTTGGGTTTTCTCCATGCTCAGCAATTTGGGTGCTTTGTAACAACCTTTTCAAGGAATCCTCACATGTGTTGTTTGCCCCTTTGGTCCAGCTCCATCCCTGAATCTGGTTGCATGCCAAAGGATGTCTTTGGTGTTGCTGCTCAACAAACCCACCCACTGTCCCCCAATATCACCTTCTGATCTGGGCTAATTCCCAATTTCACTTGGCTGCATCTGGCATTTGCTTTTACACAACTTTGCTGCCTGTGGGCATCCGATGGAGCAACACTTGTCCTTTAACTTGAAGCAAGACCAGGTGGGGAAATGGGACTTACCTGTGTGACCACAGGTTCCCCGCCTTGCCTGCTGGGTTTGCCCTTCAGGCTCTTGGGAAAGGAAGCTGAAGACATGTCATGGGGCCCATCTCTGTGGAGATTGCAAAACACCAGCAACTGCCTTCTAAATGTTACAGGCACAGCCCAGACCAGCAGCTCACGACTGGCACTGATACTTCTTCCCTTTCTCCAAATTTAAATATAAAAGCCTTGCCCTCACTTTTGGGTGCCCACTTTTTATTTTTTTATGCTTTATTGGTTTTAAAAATTGTCTAACATAAGTAATCAACAAAAAATAAAAGCAAAAACGAACAAACATTGATTGAGTGGAGCGCTGGACCCTTGCCCCAAATCCAACCCTGGTGGCATCTCTCCTCTTCCTTGCAAGTGAGTTGTGGCATCCAGCTCCACATCAGAAACCTGAAGGGTGTTGACCCCTGGGGGTTTGGCAAAAAGGTTATTCATATTGTGGATTGGAGCGTGCCCAGAGTTCCTTCTCATTCATGGGGTCCCCCCCTTTTTTAAAAGATAATCTTTATTAGTTTTACATTCTTCATACTTCAAATACATATTATATTACATTGTACATTTATAGTTTGCTCCTACGAGCCAACTTCCTTCCCTCCTTCCTTCTTCTGGCTTCTTTATATCACTTCTAATTTTTCGCATTGTATTTATCCATTCCATATATTGTTATTCTAATGATGCTATTGTCCATAAATATATAAACCCTTTTATACATACAATTCTTATTTTCATATTGTTATTCTTTATCCATATACTGTTTGTAAATACAATTGGTTACATTGTACTTTTTATATTCCAATAAAGATACCGGTATTTGTGTTAGACATTATGAAGTTTACTTCTATTCTACTGGTTTCTCTATTACATGCAATTCTTTCCTATGTATAACATCAATTTCTTCCATTCTTTTTGAAATGTTTTGTTGCCCTGTTGTCGAATTTTCCCAGGTAATTTGGCTATTTCCGCTTACTCCATTACATTCTGTTGCCAATCTTCCACTGTCGATAATTGCTGTTGTTTCCAAACCTGTGCTAACAATAGTCTCGCCACTGTTGTAGCATATAAAAACAATTTCTGATCACTCTTTCCAATATCTTCTCCAACTATACCCAGCAAGAATGCTTCCGGTTTTTTTTGAAATGTGTATCTGAAGATCTTTTTAAATTTGTTATATATGTTATCCCAGTAAGTTTTCACCTTGTCACATAACCGCCACATGTGGAAAAAGCTACCTCCTTTCAACCCGCATTTCCAACAATTTTTACTTCCTGTTTTGTACATCCTTGCTAGTTTGGTTGGAGTAAGATACCACCTATACATCATTTTTAACCAATTTTCTTTTAATGATGTACATGCTGTGAATTTTAGCCCTGTATTCCATAATTTTGACCATTTTTCATGTTCAACATCATGGCCTATATCGACTGCCCATTTGGTCATAACATCCGTAATTTATTCGTCTTTTGTGTGCCATTCTAGTAGAAACTCATAAATTTTAAGCAATATTTTTATATTGTTTTGTAATACTGCAGTTTCTAATATTGATCTTGTACATTCAAAACCTCTAGTTTTTTTGTCTTTTGAAAAAATATCATTCATTTGGTGGTACTCCATCCAACCTGATAACTTGACCTTTAATTCCTCATATGGTCTGATTTTAATTGTATTGTTTTCTTCCGACAGCATATCTCTATATGTTAACCAGTCTCCCTTCATATTTAGTTTTTTCACTGAGAAGGCTTCCTGGGGTGACAGCCACCATGGCATTTACCTTTCAAACCAATCCTTGTATCTCGTCCATACTTCATATAATGATCTTTTTATAATGTGGTTTAAGAAGTCCTGATGTACTCCGACCTTGTCATACCAAAGGTATGCATGCCACCCATATCTGTTTCTGAACCTTTCCAGATCTAATATTATTATTATCCAGTCTGAACCATTCTTTCAACCACGTTATACATGCAGCTTCATTATATATTTTGAGGTGCAGCAGTGAGAAGCCACCCCTCTCCCTTTTATCCGTTAAAAGTTTGAATTTTATTCTGGGCTTCTTCCTGTGCCACACAAACCTTGAAATAGTTTTTTGCCATTCTCTGAATTGACCTAATCCAATAATAATCGGAATGGATGGAAATAAAAAGAAGATCTTGGGTGGGACACTCATCTTGATAACAGCTATCCTCCCCCAGAAAGAAAGTTTCAGTCTATTCCATATTAACAAATTAGTTTTGACTTCCTTCCATGTTGTTATGTAGTTATCCTTGAATAGATTTGTTTTTTGGGGGGACAGCCAAACACCCAAGTATTTTATTTTCTTTACCACCGTTATTTCTGTTTTATTTTGTAACTGATCCAATTGTTCCTCATTCATATTTTTTGCCATATTTTTTGTTTTATTTTTATTGATTTTGAAAAATTGTGCCTAGACCCATCATTTCTAGGTTCTTTTTCATGTATAACTAAGACACATAATCAAACACCTTCTCCATGTCTATGAAAATTAAAGCAGTTTGTTTATTTATCTCGGTTTCTAAGTATTCAATGGAGTCCTGTACCTACGGAGGGTTTGAATCTAAGAGAGGAGGTTGCTGAACTGGTCAGACAAGGTTTTTTTTTTTTTTTTTTTAAGGCAATGACTCTGGGTGGTTAGTTGAGTGTCCTCATGAGCATCTTAAAAAAAATAAAAATGAGGCAGGTTGCAAGAGCAGCAAAGCAGTGAAGGAGTCTTTCAGTTTAATGGGTGGGTCTTTCCTCCACCCCTAACCCCCAGCTGCCTAGTGTTGCCCCTCTCCAGACCTCTCGCTGAGGAGGCGCATAAAGAAGGGTCTGAGATGATGATCTCAGGATCCAGGTTGGTACAAATGGGGAGAGGTGGCATTGGAGGTAAAGAGGTCCTGAGCCAGTTTGAGAATTTTTCAGGAAGCAGGTTGGAAGCTAGAGGCACAGAGATTTGCTTGCTGTGTATGGAATACAAAGCTGTGACTGAGAAGAAGGATATGGGGTGTGTGTGTTAATGCTTTGAAGCCCTGCAGTTTATGCTCAGGCTGTCTATATGTGTAAATAACACCAGATTTTCTAAAGACAGCACAACCTCCGCTGACCTTCATTGCAAGGAAACCAAACTCTGGGCAAGCACGGAAACACCTGGATTTTCTCACCGCTCAAAGAGTTGGGTGCAATGTAACAATAATTTCAAGGAACCTGAAATGTGTTATCTGCCCCCTTTCTCCAGCTCCATCCCTCAATCTGTTTTCATGGAAAGGGATCTCTTTGGCATTGCTGCTCCCCATTCCCAACCTCCCCCCCCCCAATATCACCTTCTGATCTGGGCTCATTCCCAAGTTCACTGTGCTGAATCTGGCAATTGCTTTACCCAACTTTGCTGCCTGTGGGCATCCGATGGAGCAACGCTTGTCTGTTAACTTGAAGCAAGACCAGGTGGAGAAAAGGGACTTTGCCCTGCGACCACAGGTTCCCCACCTTGCCTGCTGGGTTTGCCCTTCAGGCTCTTGGGAAAGGATGCTGAAGACATCTCATGGGGCCCATCTCTGTGGAGATTGCAAAAGACCAGCAACTGCCTTCTAAATGTTACAGGCACAGCCCAGACCAGCAGCTCACGACTGGCACTGATACTTCTTCCCCTTCTCCAAAATTAAATATAAAAGCCTTGCCCTCACTTTGGGTGCCCACTTTTTGCAGCTCCCCCCATATATTCACAACAATGCACAGAATTTCAAACCAGAGTCAGCCAGAACTATTGAAACAAAACATCCAGAAAGTAACACAACTACCATAAAAGCAGCAGAACACACAAACACACACACACAAATAGAGAGCAGAGCAGTGCTACAAGAGTGTCCAGGAAAAGAGAATGTTAAGCCTGCCTTTCCCTTAGAAAGATCTATCTGGAGAGCAGGGAAGGGCAACAGAATAGTTTTGTGCTGGACCGATGGGGTTGTATCCAAGGCCACAGACTTCCACATGTGGATGGGGATCCTACTTCTTCTCCCCTGCAGACCCCACCCATTGGATCCTCAAAATATTTTCCAAAGTATTGGGCAATGTGGGATAATAGCCTCTAGATCAGCTTTGGTTGGTGCCTAGGGAGAGGAGAGGATGCAGAACTCAGTTTGTGAAGTTGGGGACAATCTGTTGAGTTGGAGAGGGTGGTGAGCAATCCCAAGCGGAAATGTTGGCACAAGAAATGGATCTGATGTACTGTGGTCTGTAGCCCCGGGCACATGATTCTGAGGTGGCATGAGCCACATGCCCCCATGCAAGGATCCCCGCCTTGCCTGCTGCTGGGTGTCTCTGCCCATTGTAGCCCAGCCTGGCCTTGCTGTTGCGACCCTGACCCCACTCTGAATGGCCACCCAGTCAGTGTTGTGGGGGTGCGCCTGTCAAGAGCTGACATGGCCGGGCAAGCTCCACCCGTGTGGACAGGTGAGGAGGTGGCACAGCTCGGCCCTGTGAACTTTCTGTGCCCCATGCCTGCCCAGCAGTGATGGCATCTACAGTTGGGCTAGAAGGAAGGGTTTTGTTCACCCTCTGCACCCAGTCCCTGGTCCTGCCGGGAGAGCGCCCCCCCCCAAAGGGGACATCAAAAGATGCCGTGCCACAGTGAGCAGAGAGCAAGGCACAAACCCACAGATTCACTTTCTGAGTTGTTCAACAGTGAAATGGAGCCCTTCAGAAGGTGCCGGATTCTCCTTTGCTGGAAGATTTTAAACAGAGGTTGGATGAGGTCAGGGATGCTACTAAAGCTGTGATGGGGTTGGACTTGATTAACCTATGACTCTGTGGTTTTTGGCTGGTCCTTGGCACATGCCCCTCAGGGCTTGCAACATCCATCTTGCAAAGGATGGTTGGTATCCCACAATATTTCAACAGTCTTCCAGCCACCCATAAGTAGAGGGACCTCTCCTTCCCCAGGCAATTGCTCTTCCACTTGGCTTCTGGTACCTCCAGGATACATACCACCCTCCAGCCATGAAGATCTTCTGCCTCCTCTCTGTTGCCGTCCTCTTCCTGATGCTGCTGGCTCCAGGTATGACCTTCTTCTCAGTTGCTTCTTCTCTGAGCAGCTTCACAGCTCTCAGCTTTATTCCTTTTAAACCTGCCTCTGAGCACCACTTGCTGTGACTCCCAAAGAGGTGGGATCTTGCCCCATGTCCTCCTGGAGAGTTTCCCAAACGGGGCTTCTGGTTGGACACTGTGAGAAGAGGATGGTGGACTGGATGGGCCCCCTTTGGGCAGATCCATCAGTCAGGCTATTCTTATTACCTCATTTATATAGTCCTTGGAAGCTCTTGCTTTCAAATCTCTAATAATGTACTTCAGCAAACTCAGTTTTGCGGTAGGTAAAAGAACAGGCCAGTTTCCTGGGCAAGGGGGCTACTCCCTCCCAGTTTGCCAGTGGCTGCCCAGGGAAGCCAGTGACTCTGACACAGCCTTTCCTTCCACCTTGGCTCATACCCTGTCCTGAAGGTGGAGGGAGGCAGCAGAAGGGACTGACTTTCTCCTCCAGCCCCGCATTCTTCCTGCACCAGCTTTCCCCAACCTGGTGCCCTCCAGGAGACCAAGTCAGCAGGGCCATTGTGGAAGACGTTGTGGGAGGTGTAGAAGGTCAGTCCTGCGAGACAGAGCCTTCAAAGCCTTCGTTTTCCTCCTCCAGATTTCACCAAAGCCCAAGGATATTGTATTCAGAGATGTCGACAGCAACGTGGGATACTGCGACGAAGGTGCAGTTCGAACGAACATCCACTTTTTCGGTGTGGTTTCCAATGGTGTTGCCGTAGAAGTGAGTTAAATCAAATCTTAGTTTTCCTTGAAAATTAGTCAGTGGTGTTTCATGACCCCAAATGCATGAGACTCATCGTTCTGTTCCCCCCCCGACCCCACCTCCCTCTCTTAACTTTTACAGCCACTATGAGGAGGAGCAATATTAGCGTGTGCACAGGGGGTCGAAAACCCTGTCCTCTCCCCTTGCTGACCCCATGAAAGTACTCTGACCCCTCAGCCACAACTCCCCTTAGCCTCCATTGGCTCAAAGAGCAGCTCTTCGTGGTATGAGAGGGTGGGGGCTCAGTCACTGACCCTCCTCAAATAGCAATGGCAACCTGTGTGAAACATCCCTGAGCAGGTGTTTATTGAATCACAGAATTGTAGAGTTGGAAGGGAAAGAGTTCAATGCACACCAAGGCACAAACACACAAGAATCTACTCAAATGTGTCCTCTCCTGAGGTTGCTGTTCGTAAAAACAAGAAGGAAAAAGAACCACATTAGAAGAACAGTGTGTGTGGTAGCCAAGCCCCGCTCACATCCCCCAAAGTGCATACATGAGATGCTCAGAGGTCTCTCTTACAATCATAGAATGGAAATGTAGCATTGGGAGGCACCAAGGGGTCGTCTAGTCCAACGATCTAAAAAACAGACCCTCTGTGTGCAATTCCAACTCTGACAATGGTCAGCTCTTCTGCCTCCCAGTTGGAGTCACTGGTTTGGATTTTCAGAACCACCACCCACACCCGTATTAACATTGTTTCCTCCTCTCACAGGATGGTAACTCTGCAGATTTCCGGTGCAAGACCTCTGGTGAAAGGAAGACCCCCCTGATGTCCTCCGATGTGCAGCTGCCTCGACTGCACCCCCATCTCTGCTGGGGAAGAAACCGCTTTGCTTGATGCTGCTGAAGGTGATTCTGGGAAGGAGTCAAGAGGGAGCCATCCTGTCTGCCTGTCTACTCATGAGTAAGCCCCACTGTGCCCAGTGGGACCTGACTCCTTAGTAAATGGGCTCAGGATTGGAGCTTGGATTTGGTTTGCCTGCAAAAATGCTTTAGCTTCTTCTTTTTAATAAATGCAAGCATTGGAAAACTTTGTGTTGGTTCATGTTGTGAAAACGTGTGCTGGGTTGAGGGGATATTTTGGGTCAGACTCAAAGACCTTTTCTGTTTCTCTGCCAGTCAGTGGTGCCTTCCAGGTTTTGTGGTTCTTTTCCAAACATGGCTTTGCACAAGGGCATCTCTCTAATTGTAGGCACCCACCTCTCCCTGGGGTCTCCCCTTCCCCTCCCCGTGCCCCTTTCTCTGTGTCTCCCCTCCAATTGTCCTGCTTCCTTGGGCAGCTGCACATACTGGTAGAAGGACTGGATGTTTCATAAACAGGAATTGAGGAGAGGTTAAATAATAATAATAATAATAATAATAATAATAATAATAATAATAATAATTTATTTATACCCCGCCCATCTGATTGGGTTTCCCCAGCCACTCTGGGTGACTCCCAACACAATAAAAAAAAACCTGATAAAACAACAAAAGCTTCCCTAAACAGTTATGTCTTTAGATGTCTTCTAAAAGTCAGATAGTTGTTTATTTCCTTGACATCCGGTGGTAGAGTGTTCCACAGGGTGGGCGCCGCCACTGAGAAGACCCTCTGCCTGGTTCCCTGTAACTTTGCTTCTTGCAGGGAGGGAACTGCCAGAAAACCTTCGGAGGAGGACCTCAGTGTCTGGGCTGAATGATGGGGGTGGAGACCCTCCTTCAGGTATACTGGGTCAAGGCCATTTAGGGCTTTCAAGGTCAGCACCAACACTTTGGATTGTGCTAGGAAACGTACTGGGAGCCAATGTAGGTCTTTCAGGACCGGTGTTATACGGTCTTGGCAGCCACACCCTGTCACTAGTCTAGGTGCTGCATTCTGGATCAGTTGTAGTTTCTGGGTAGAGCGCAATGCAGTAGTCCAAGTGGGAGATAACCAGAGAATGCACCACTCTGGAGAGACCATCTGTGGGCAGGGAGGGTGTAAAAAAGCCACTGGGTATTACAGTCCAGAAGGTCTGGAGGGCACCTGGTTGGAGATGGCTGAAAATCCCAACCCTTTGCACATCTGGCTATTGGACCTCCCACAGCAGCCGCAGACCTGTTTTCTGCTCCATCTAAGTTAATGGATTTCCCCTCCACAGTTGGACCTTCCTCAGACAAATAGAGCAACGTCTCTGAAAAGGAGCATCTTCCCCCGCCCTCTGTGGAAACCCCTGTGCTCCCTCGACTGCATCACCCAGATATGCTTGGGAAGAAACAGCTTCGCCTCCTGCCACTCCATGACCATTTACTCCTGAGTAAGCCCTTCTGTGCTCAGTGGGACTGACTGCTTCTTAACTGGGCTTAGGGATGGAGCCTAGATTTGGTTTGCTTGCTAAAATGCTTTCGCTTTTCCTTTTAATAAATGCAAGCATTGAAAACTTCTGTGGCTGTTGCATGGTGTGAAGTGGGGGGAACTGGTGGGGGCTGTTTTGGGGGGGTCATCATAGAATTGGAAGGGACCACAAGGGTCATCTAGTCAAACCCCCGGCAATGCAGGAACCCTTTTGACCAATGTGCGGCTCAGGCTCTACTGACTGATTTACCTCACAGAACTGTAGAGCTGGAAGGGAGCACAGGGGTCCTCTAGTCTAGTCCAAACCATACACACACACACACACACACACACACACACACACACACACACACACACACACACATGTTTATAAATTTTCCAGTTTATATTTTTAAGTATTCATTTAAACAATCTTAAATTGATGACTTCCCTTCTTATCCTTCCGTGGTTCAGTTTGCGTACCATACATCCCTGAATATTTTACATAATCCAAACCATTCAGTATTCCAACATTGCATCCATCCAACTTATTTACACTGTTGAATTTATCTTAATGCTACCAGCCTTTTTAAATAAAAACAATTTTCACCCATATTTTCATATGCCCAATCTTCTTTAAACGCGCATTCTTCTTGTTCTCTTAACCAAGCAGTACATTTTCCGTCAGTTTAAGTTGCCATTCTTCTTTGGTTTGGACCTCGCTCGTTTTCCATTTTTGGACTAACAAAACACAGGCTGCAGCAGTGCCATACATAAATAACCTTTCTTGGACACCTGGGAATTTTTGTCTGAATTATCCCAACAAAAAGGACTCCGTGGTTTGTTTGTGTGGTTTTTTTTTGGGGGGGTTGGTGTGTGCAACAAGTAGACATAGCCCTGCACAGTATCGAGAACCTGAAGATTACGACCAAAAATGCACTTGGCGGAGAGAGAGAAAAACAAGGGAGTGGTGCCCTCGCTTTCATGCCAGTGCTGAAGGACTACCCCAAAGGGAGATAACCTATGGGGCCACGCCAGAGGGGGTCTCCCATTTATTTATTTATTTCTTCATTGGTTGCATTTCTATCCCTCCTTTTTCTCCAAAGAGTTCAAGGCAGTGTACGTGGTTCTCCCCCCTCGCCATTAAATCCTCACACCTGTCAAATTGGCCAAAATGTTCAGATTGAGGCCAAGCACCTATTGGAAATGCAGGGAGGCGGAAGGCACATTGATCCACATGTGGTGGAAGTGTAAAAAGATCAGAGAATTTTGGGAGATGATCTATAACGAACTTGTTTAAAATCTTTCCACAAGGAATAATGAGTAATGAAATCTGAAAGAACTTCAGGAAAATTTTCATGTATGTTACAGTAGCAGCCAGAATTTTAATCGCAATAGGTTGGAAAGGAGAAGCTACCCCATCCAAATTAGACTGGCAAAACAAATTGCGAGAATATGCAGAATTAGCCAGATTATCAGCAAGGTTCCGAGACGTTACCGATGAAAAATTCAATAGAGAGTGGGATGTATACAGAGTTTATTTAAAAGAACATTGCAAAAATATAAATCTGTTGGCAGTCTGGATTTCTGCGTGTAATAGGATAATCTTATAAAATTAATGAAATTGAAATAACCAAGAGGAGACAAAGTTTAGTGTGCAGTTAAAGAACACAATCTGGAAAACACAATGGGAGGATTGGAGGTCATGTTAAATCCAACTACAAATTATTACATACAACAAACACCAACTATGGAAGGAATGTCTGTTTATTTTTATTTTTATTTTCTTTTGATCACTTATGTTACACTGTTTTAAAACCAATAATGTGTGCGCACATGCACACACACACACTCACACACACACACTGCACCCAAAAGGTGAGGCCAAGGCTTTTATATTTAAATTTGGAGAAGGGGAAGAAATATCAGTGCCAGTTATGAGCTGCTGGTCTGGGCTGTGCCTGTAACATTTAGAAGGCAGTTGCTGGTCTTTTGCAATCTCCACAGAGATGGGCCCCATGAGATGTCTTCAGCTTCCTTTCCCAAGAGCCTGAAGGGCAAACACAGCAGGCAAACCTGTGGTCACAGGGCTAAGTCCCATTTCCCCACCTGGTCTTGCTTCAAGTTAACGGACAAGCGTTGCTCCATTGGCAGCAAAGTTGGGTAAAGCAACTGCCAGATGCAGCCCAGTGAACTTGGGAATGAGCCAAGATCAGAAGGTGATATTGGGGGACAGTGGGTGGGATTGTTGAGCAGCAACACCAAAGACATCCCTTGGCATGCAACCAGATTCAGGGATGGAGCTGGACCAAAGGGGCAAACAACACATGTGAGGATTCCTTGAAAAGGTCGTTACAAAGCACCCAAATTGCTGAGCATGGAGAAAACCCAGGAGTTTCCGTGTTTGCCCAGAGTTGGGTTCCTTCAAGGTGGCCAGTCAGTCATTGCCGTAGAAAGAAACTTGTCTGACCAGTTCAGTAACCTCCTCTATTAGATTCTAATTTTCCGTGGGAAATTCTCCTGCAATGAGAAGGAACTGACAGCGCGCTGCAATCCACAATATGAATGACCTTTTGGCCAAAGCCCCCAGGTGTCAACACCGCACAGGTTGCTGATGTGGAGCAGGATGCCAACTTGCTTGCAAGCAAGAGGAGAGATGCTATGAGGATTGGATTTGGGGCAGAGGTCCAGGGCTCCACTCAGCAGAATGAGCAGGAGGCTCTCCAGATCCAGGAGGGTTGGCTGACCACACATTGAAGTATATGAAGAAGAACACATGGTCTCCTAAAGAAGACCTCCTGTGATGCCATAGAGGCACAAGACACCAACTTCAGACTGGGGATTCCTGGGGAATTGGGGAGAGCTCCTAGCATCTCCACTTGCCCCCACACCCCAATGGTCCTCACCGGCCTTTATTCCTCTGCTTGCTCCTTATCTGAAGCAAGGACTGCTTCTGGGTACAGCCTTTAAAATGTTTTGTGGCTATGGGTTTTTTCTAGCTCTGGGGTTAATGGTGCTATAAAGTGGTGGCTGCCATTTTGCATTCCCAAAGGACCATTCCCTTTGGGTTGCTCTTCAGGCTTGGAATGAAGGTGGGGACACCACTCCCATGACATTTTTTCTCTCCCCCAATAGCACTTTTGGGTTGCACCTTTCAGATCTCTGATTCTATTCTGCGTTATGCCTCCTCTGTTTATGACTTGGCTGCGGAAGGTGAAAGGCAGAGGTTGGGTGGCTCAAAGGACACGTCGGGAGGAGCAAGACGTTGAGGGCAAAATTTCACGAGGAATAAGCCCTGCAGAGACTTTCAAAACCAATGCAGGGTGAATGTGGGTAGGTGTGAGAGGGGGTGGATATCAGGATCACACCCTTGTCAGACAGTTGCCTGTGGGTCAGGTGTCACCCACTTCCTTTTGGGCAATGCCCTAAACAGATACTTATACTCCACTGTGAGCAATCTAGTAAAAGGATTGGCTTGTAGAGGATTGAGCCCATGGTGGTATGATGGGATGGAAGCAGGGAGGGATGGGGAGAAGAGCATCATCTGAATCAAACCTGGTGACTTATGTGAATGTCACTCAGTTGATGGGGAGGAAGAGCCCACCTGAGGAATCTCTCCAGTCAGGGGTGATAATGAGTCTTTGGTGATCTATGGACACCCCCTTCCTTAAGAAGACAGGGATGGTGAGTGTGGAATTCTCCAGACAATGTTGAGGAGAACAGACCTTCCCTAGTCCTGCTTAAGGATGTTGCAGTAATGAAGGAATCTCAAACATCTATGGAGTCTACGTATGGGTCTCCCTGTATGGGTGCCCTATTGACTGCTTCCCAGAATTGCATTCCGCAGCATCAAGCAGGAATCGATAGCATAAGGGTTATTGTGAAGCTCTGTGAGTCTATGATTCTGTGGTCTTTGGCTGGTCCTTGGCAAATGCACCTAAGGGCTTACTCCATCCATGCTGCAAACGACGGTTGGCATCCCACAAGATTTCATCAGTCCTCCAGCCATCCATAAGTAGAGGAACCTCTCCTTCCGCCAACCAATTGCTCTTCCACTTGGCTTCTGGTACCTCCAAGATTCCCACCAACCTCCAGCCATGAAGATCTTCTGCCTCCTCTCTGTTGCCATTCTCTTCTTGATGCTTCTGGCTCCAGGTATCACCTTCTTCCCAAATTCTTCTTCACTGATCAGCTCCACAACTCTAAGCTTTATTCCTTTTAAACCTGCCTCTGAGCACCATGTGCTGTGATTCCCAAAGAGGTGGGATCTTGCCCCATGTCCTCCTGGAGAGTTTCCCAAACGGGGCTTCTGGTTGGACACTGTGAGAAGAGGATGTTGGACTGGATGGGTCCCCTTTGGCCAGATCCATCAGTCAAGCTCTTCTTATTACCTAATTTATAAGATCCATGGAAGCTCTTGTTTTCAAATCTGTAATAATGTGCTTCAGGACACTCAGCTTTGCGCTGGGTAAAAGAACGGGCCAGTTTCCTGGCCAAGGGGGCTTCTCTCTCCCAGTTTTGCCAGTGGCCGCCCAGGGAAGCCAGTGACTCTGACACAGCCTTCCCTTCCACCTTGGCTCAGATCCTGTTCTGAAGGTGCAGGGAGGCAGCTGAAGGGACTGACTCTTTACTCCAGCCCTGCATTCTTCCTGCACCAGCTTTCCCCAACCTGGTGCCCTCCAGGTGTCCAAGCCAGCAGGGCCACTGTGGAAGAAGTTGTGGAAGGTGTAGAAGGTCAGTCCTGCGAGACAGAGCTTTCAAAGCCTTCTTTTGCCTCCTCCAGATTTCACCAGAGCCCAAGCTTTTTGTATTCGGAGATGTCGACAGCAACGTGGGATACTGCGACCAAGGTGCAATTCGAACGAAAGGCCACTTTTTCCTTGTGTTCGCCAATGGTGTTGCCATAGAAGTGAGTTAAATCAAATCTTATTTTTCCTTGAAAATTAGTCAGTGTTGCGTGTGTAGGTCACCCAGCCACTCCCCAATAACTTCAGACAAGACACATAATTTTTGGTTTGGGTTTTTGGCATGTTTTTGGCCACAACTTTTATTGAATACAAATCACGTGAGTGGTTGCGTAGGCATTGGTTCACGCTGTCCGACGGGACAGAGCTGACTCCTAGTCAGCAACCGACTAGCTGTCCGGCGGGACAGAGCTGACCACTTGTCAGCGCTGGGAAACCATTAGCTGGGGAGAGTTAAGGAGGCTGGTAAATCAGAGCCTCCCCCTCCCCAGGGGTCCTCAGGGGCTCATGCTCTTCGGCCCAGCAACCCACCGGGTTCGGACAAGCATTGTAGAGCCCCTGGCTTCCTTTAACGGAATTCCCATACTCACATCATTCTTGGAGGCCACCGGCCTCCCATACCACTGAACCAATGCCTAACCGCCACAAGAGCCACCGGCTCACCGCCAAAACCACTCACAAACCCAGCCAAGCCTTCAGGGCCCCCCCCCCCGATAGCCCCTAACCACAGGTCATTGCCCAAGGGGGAAAGATGCACGCCATCTGGGCGGAAAAGGGAATCATTCCTGAAAGAAATAGAGGGATGAGTAATCTCAGACCCTCCCTCATCCAACACCACCCGAATTGCTGCACTATTAGTGCATCTGCGTGCCCTTTCGACAGCCACAGCGGAACGAGCTCCCTTCCAGGAGCAGCGCTGCAGCAGGTGAGACCAAAACAACTTAACCTGTGGGAATAAAAAGGCAACCTCCCGCAAATCGTGCTGGATCTTGCGGCGCAACACCTGGCACTTTGTGGCTGGCAAGTCATTTTCGCCCAACTGCAAAACCATGGCATCAGGTGGGCCCTCTCCAGCAACACGATTGCGAAGCAAAGGAATCAACTCCTCCCACAACATGCCCCTCTTGCCCAACCAGGAAACAAAAACATGGGGTGAAAGTCCAAGGTTGGGCCATAGCCCTGCCTCCCGAGCTCTGGCGCCGGCCCAGTAAACGATGCCGTGCCCGACAATCCAAATGCGTACGGGTGCAGGACCTGAAGGGAACAGAAAAACAACAATTAAAACCATATCAACGTCGCACATAGCCCTTGTAGGCATCCGACTTCCACCGTCCCAGCTCCTTAATCCTGTCTGTTGACAGCCCCCAACGGGCAGCCGCCGTAGCTGCGCCAATCCTGAGGAATGAGGGGCATAACCAGCCGCCACGCAGCCACAGGCTGTGATGGCTTTGCGCATTACTTTGGCAAACTGCTGCCGGGTCAAAGGCAAGCCATCCTCATGCACCAGGAAAGGGCCATTCCCAGTGGGGCGCACCGCAAGATACCGAGCAGTGTCCTTGACCGGGCAAGGGCCCAGCCTCCGCGTGGCGGGCAGCCGGATCACAACCCCCCGGCCCAGCTGGGCAGTCTTGGAATTGCGGACAGTGATGACCACCTCTGAAAGAGACAGATCTACATCATTTAACAACAGACCCCGCGAACCAGCGAGCTGGGAAGCCTCAAGGACCACCTCCCCAACCCGCAGTGCCCCAGAAAAGGCCAGTGAAAAGGCAGCCGAAAAAGGCGCTCCTCAAAGCGCGACCAGCAAACCACGTGAAGCTTGGCTTGCATTTTAAATAAAAGAGCAAAAGTAATTGGGTGCCTGGCCTGAGCTTGCAATGGAGCCATCCTAGCCCAACCTTTCAAGGCCTGTCGAATAAAAAACTTCGAACAAGGGTCCTTCTCAAAGAAAAGCTTGGCAAAAAAGGAAATAGCCGCTGCCTGGATCCTGATGGTCCTGGGAGCGCGGCCCATCGCAAAGAGGTGCGTCAAATACTCCAGCATCATGTCAGCTGTCGGGGGCGAGGCAAACTGGTCCGCCCCGGACTGATCGCAAAACTGGGCAAAATCAGCCCAGGCCTTCTATAAGACTAAAAGTGGATGGGGCAACAGAAGCGGCTACTCCCTGCATGGCTAAGTGCCTCCAAGGCTCCACAGGTGGTCTGGAAAACGCTCCGGATGCTCTCGCGCCTCCAGAGCCAAGGCTCCGAACCAGGTCATCACCGCCTGGTTGTCAGTCCAGGAGGACGGTCCCTGAATTCCTCGACCCTTATATGCACGGCCACTGCAATGGGGAAAAACTCGAGAAAAGTCAAGTCCCGTGTAATCGCCTCCTCCTGCCAGGCCGCCGGCCAAGGCATGGCACACCAGCGACCCTGCCAATTTAGCCCAAAACCTAAGGAACCTGCAGCGTCAGAGTGAACCTGGAAGCATTGCGGAGGTTCAAAGTGCCCTGCCACAGTGAGACCCCATTGAATTCCTGAAGGAATATCAACCAGTTCCGAAGGTCCTCCTTCACATCTTGGGGCAAACGTGTGTGGTGGTGAGGCGCCCGCATGCCAGAAGTGAGTCTTGCCAGGCGGGAGCAAAAGGGGCCTCCCTGGTGCCACCACCCTACAAGCGGAATTCAAGTGTCCCAACAGCGATTGAAGCTGACTCAAGGTTACCTTAGAGAGGGGAAGCACCTCCTCGATAACCTTCCTCAATGTGATGATTTTTTCAGACGGCAGACTTGAAGTCTGCGTGACGGTGTCCAGCAAAAATGCCTAAATAAACCAACTGGGTGGCCGGGCCCTCCGTCTCGTCCGATGCCAAAGGGACGCCCAGCTCCTCAGTGAGTGTAGTAAAAGCCTGCATGAGCACTGGGCAGTCGCCTGTGTCACTGCCAGAGGCCAGCAAAATCATCGAGATAATGAGTAACCCCTTGCAGGCCTGTTTTATGGCGCAGGGCCCAGTCCAGGAAAGTACTGAAGGCCTCAAATGCTGCACAGGCTACCGAACAGCCCATGGGCATTGCCTTATCAAAGTAATAAGCACCCTCAAATTGAAAAGCAAGCAGCCAAAATTCCTGCGGATTGATTGGCAGCAGCTGGAATGGCGACTCTATGTCACACTTCGCTAATAGAGCACCCGGGCCAAATTTCCTAATCATTTTGACCGCATCGTCCAATGAAGCATAGCGCACTAAACAAAGCTCGGGGGGATCACGTCATTCACTGACGTGCCCCTGGGGTGTGATAAATTGTGAAACAGGCGAAATTCCCCTGGTGCCTTTTTAGGCACCACTCCGAGGGGGGGGGAAATGCAGTTCGGGAAAAGGAGGAGCGTCGAAAGGGCCAGCCATGCGGCCCAATGCCAACTCTTTCCCTATCTTTTTCCTAACCACATCCGGCAGTTCTTGCACTGACTTCTGGTTAACAGGTTTACCCGCCACGGGGTTCGCTGATACGGGAATCCTGAAACCATGGGAAAAACCTTCCCGCAGATAAAGAGCCGCCACCTGATTAGGCTAATCGGACAGCCAATGCAACAGGGGCTGTAACTTTATGGGAGTCGGGGCCAGAGTAGTGATACAACTATTTCGAGGTGCCTGGCGTGGGCTGGGAGGGGGCCGTTTTTGCAGGCTACTGCCCTCCTCCCTTTCCCCCTCAAAAGGGCCTTCCTTTCTTATAGCTCCAACAGCCAAACTGCTGATTCGCCTTAGGAAGCGGCAACCGGATAGCCCGCTGCTTAGGAGCCCTTTTCTTTCCCAATAAATCATGGATCAGACAGCAATCTCATGGGGCTTACTTAGGGATAAATCCCCAATGGCATGGGAATCCAAATATCTAGGGGGGGACCCTTCAAACAAGTGCAAAACAGCTGACCAATCTGTATAACCTTCCAGCCAGGCATCGATTGAGATAATCTCATGGGAGAATGGGCGAGAGGTATAGGATCGTAGCTTGTCAGCCCCAGCCCTGCTTGGACAGGGGGCGTTTTGGGTTGCTATTGTGGGCCCCCTTCCCCCCCAAAAAGGGGGGTGCCTGTCTAGACAGCAAGCAGCAAAAGGTATGTGCACCTATTTACCAGAGGAGTCACGAAATCAAGGAACAGACAAGCTGGAAGGGATCCTGAGGGTCATATTGACCAACTTCCATGCATTGCAACAAGTGGTTCCCATCCACTTTGAACCGCACCAGAGCCTGCTTAGCTTTGCAAGCATGCCAGCATTTTTACTGCTGCACCACCAAGAGGTGCTCCCGTCATGGCGAATCGCCCCTTGGACCGAAGTACCTGGGAGAGGCCGTTGAAGAAGAAGAGTTTCCCAGGCTCCTTTCGGCCCGCTTTCAGGAACGTCTCTTGTGGCAACACTTTCCGCCTGAAGATGTGCTCGCTGGCACTGGTAGGCTGACCTCCGCAAAGGACTCAGGCGCAGGATCCTGCAGCAAAAATACCTGGGAGAGGCTGAGGAAAAGAAACAGGTGAGATACCAACCCCAGAAGAAGGCCCGGGTAAGGACTGAGAAGACCTCCTGGACCGGGAGGGGGCCTTTTGCTGCCCCTTCCTCCTAGCTGCCTGCTGAGCTAATGCTCCCACCACCCACACCGGGGCCTGCGGAGAGGAAGGAACTGAACTCCGTGAAAATTGGGAAACAGAAATTAAAACCCCTGATACTGGGAGCTCTTCTCCCTCCACGCTGGATGCCGCCGTTGCAGGAGATGAAGCCCCCACTGGAGGCGGTGGCCCTGCTTGAGCACTGGTTTGACGGGCAGAGCGTTGAAGGAGACCATCCATTCCGGATGCAAAGCGGGACGCTTCTGAATCACCAGCCGAAATTGCTATGAAGGATTTAATACGGCCCACAGTACAACTAGGATTGGGCGAATGAAGTGACTGGGATGGCCCCTAATAGCCCTCTTTGCTGGGATAGAGGAATAAGTCTGCGCAGAAGCCCTCTTTTGGAGCCATTCTAGCTGCGTGCACATAAAAGGGATCAAGCAATTCAATCACAGACCAAGCTGCTGAACTATGAAACCCTTGGCATATAAGATCCTGTCCGAATAGCCTTGTGTATTCAAATTTATTTATAGAACAATAAGCCCCTCCGACCAGTAAGGCTGTAATGGCTAAACAGCCCAGTCGTTTGCAGTATTCCATGAACCAATTCATGGTTAAGGCAAAGCCCTATTCCAGTGAAATAACAGACTCGAGGTGGCCCGCCACCTGTCCAGGTGCCCCTGCTTGCCCTTTTAGAGGGAAGCACCCCCTCAAGAAACCCAAAGTTCTTTGGGGGGAGGGTAATTAAATCACAAATGGGCTGCCCTCGAGCAGGAGATATAGAAACATGACAAGCCGCACCAACAGGTTAAGAACATTTTCTACCCATGGGCTGTGAGGCTGCTGAATGAAAGACAGCAACATTGCAGCTGACATTAGGGATTGGTGGTAGAACGACAGCACACAGAGTGTGACAAAGACTGAGAGATTGGGAGGGAGCAGGGCTCTTATCAGTCTCACTGTAAACATGTGGTACAGTGACAATAAAGTATTTCTATTTCTATTTCTATTTCTATTCTACCTACCCAGCAATAGAAAAGTCCCCATAAGGAATACTAAGTAAAATAGACATCTGAAATTGCGACTGTCACTATCAGGGCAAAACATACTTGAAGAAATTAAATTTGTTTAGAAACAGGATAGCTAAAGAGCATAGATAGACAGAGTGCTCATAGTCCTATGAGGCACAGAGAGTCAGTGGCTCCACTCTGTCTGCCTCAGAGATAGCTACATTCACAACAGCAGCACAGACGTTCAGGCACACGCACACACAGAGCTACTGAGCCTGCAAACAAACGGATACATTTTCATAGGCAAACAGTAGGAGGCTTAGGCTTGAATAATATGTGCAGGCCTCACTGATTCTGCTTTTAAGAATCCTAGTCTCATGATGGGGCCCACACAAAATGAAAAGAAACAGCCCACAACAGTGATCACGTCGAATTGCTAGGAGCCACGCTTGAAATAGCAACAGGTACAGTGACAATAAAGTATTTCTATTTTTTATTTACTAATCTACACACCCAAAATAAAGCCAGCCTTCGGGAATACTAATGAAAGTGATTCCAGCCAGTCTGGAACAGCCCTGACTAACCCCCATTATAAAACAGGAGAAATGGGGGGAAACCTGTGTGCAAGGGAAAGCCCCTAATGGGGCTTCTCACTACTGGGAAGGCAAGCCAAGGAGAATTACGCACAGGCAGCACTCACCGGCACAGGGAGAATCTTCCCCAAGGGCAGGGGTGGGGTGGGGTGGGAAATCAAACAGGGAAAAGGGGGATTAAAGTAATTAAGGGATTGGAGGGGATTAGAAAGAAGGGGGAAATAAAGAAATTTAACCAGACAATGATAAGATCGCTCCACTGTGCTCCAGACGGCGATTCCAGGTGATCCGAAGCTCCAGACCAGAGTGACCACTGGGTCACATGCTGGACCTATATATATGGACGCTGGGCTGTCCATCAATTATGCAAATTCCTGGCAACCATTTCTGTGGCCACAAGCCCATCCCCCAAACCAAGAGGTAATGGCTTCATGCCCACACCACAACACAAGCTCCCTTTGGGAACTCCTTGTGTCTCATGAACGCAAATGCATGAGACTCATCACTCTGTCCCCCCCCGACCCCACCTCCCTCTCTTAACTTTTACAGCCACTGTGAGGGGGAACAATATTCGCCTGTACACAGGGGGCTGAAAACCCTGCCCTCTCCCCTTGCTGACCCCATGAAAGCTCTCTGTCCCCACAGCCACAACTCCCCTTAGCCTGGGAAGGAAAGCCTTCATTTGTTCAAAGAACAGCTCTTTGTGGTATGAGAGGGTGGGGGCTCAGTCGCTGACCTTCCTCGAATAGCAATGGCAACCTGTGTGAAACATCCCTGAGCAGGTGTTTATTGAATCACAGCATTGTAGAGTTGGAAGGGAAACGCACAAACACACAAGAATCTACTCAAAAGTGTCCTCTCCTGAGGTTGCTGTTCGTAAAAACAAGAAGGAAAAAGAACCACATTAGAAAAACAGTGTGTGTGGTAGCCAAGCCCCGCTCATTTCCCCCAAAGTGCACACATGAGATGCTCAGAGGTCTCTCTCTCAATAATAGAATAGAAATGTAGCATTGGGAGGCACCAAGGGGTCATCTAGTCCAACCCTCTGCCAAACAGACCCTCTGTGTGCAATTTGGACTCTGACAACAGTCAGCTCTTCTGCCTCCCAGTTGGAGTCACTGGTTTGAGTTTTCAGAACCACCACCAGCACCCGTATTAACAGTGTTTCCTCCTCTCACAGGATATTAACTCTGCAGATCTCCGTGCAAGACCCTCTAGTGAAAGGAAGACCCCCCCCCCTGCTCTCCTCTGATGTGCAGCTGCCTCGACTGCACCCCCCCTTCTCTGCTGGGAAGAAACTGCTTTGCTTGATGGTGCTGAAGGCGATTCTGGGAAGGAGTCAAGAGGGAGCAATCCTGTCTGCCTGTCTACTCATGAGTAAGCCCCACTGGGGCCTGACTCCTTAGTAATTGGGCTCGGATTGCAGCTTGGTTTTGGTTTGCCTGCAAAATCATCTAGCTTCTTCTTTTTAATAAATGCAAGCATTGGAAAACTGTGTTTGTCCATGTTGTGAAAACGTTTGCTGGGTTGAGGGACTTTTTTTGCTCAGACTCGAACACCCTTTCTCTCTCTCTCTCTCTCTCATCTCTCTCTCTCTCTCTCTCTCTCTCTCTCTCTCTCTCTCTCTCTTCCAGTCAGGGTGGCATCAGGTTTTGTGCTTGCTTTTCAAGCCTTGGTATTGCACAAAGGCATCTCTCAATTGTAGGCACCCACCTCTCCCTGGGGTCTCCCCTGCCCTCCCCGTGCCCCTTTCTCTGTTGTCTCCCCTCCAACTGTCCTGCTTCCTTGGGCAGCTGCACAGAGAAGGATGTTCCATAACAGGAACTGAGCAGAGCTGGAAAAGTTAGGGGACATAGCCTGCATCATTTCTCCCATGAAAATAGGGATGTCCTGTTCCTTCATCATCACCATTCTGATGTTATTTTTTATTACTCACCCATTGGACTGGGTTCCTCCAGCCACTCTGGGTGGCTTCCAACATGTAGAAAACCCTTATGCTCCCTCTCCTCTCCTCTAACCTGTGGGGTGTTGACACCTGGAGGCTTAGGCAAAAGGTTTACTCATCTTGTTGTGGACCAGGGAGTTCCCTTCATTCCTTCCAATTCTTGGGTCCTGAATCCACGGAGGGTTAGAATCTAGACTAGGTCCTTTGCTGGCCACTGGAGTGTCCTCATCAGCATCTCAAAAGAAGAAGGCAGGTGGGAAGAGCTGGAAGTCAGAGGGATCCTTCAGGCTAATAGGTGAGCCATTCCACCCATCCTCATCCCCTAGTAGTTAAGCAGGAGAACAGTGGGTGTTGTTGTTGTTGTTTTTGTTGTTGTTGTCTATTAGATTTCTCTACATCCCTTCATTTGAGGACCACAGCTCAGTTTAAAATAGAAAACCATCAAAATACATACCATATTAACAAAGTAAACAATAATACCCACAAATAGTTTAAAAGACCATAGATTTTTTCATTAGCCAAGGCCTGAAGAAGAGGAATGTATTTGCCTGGCACCTAAACTGACAGAGTGAGCCTCCCAGGGAAGAGCAATCCACAAACTGGGAGCCACCACAGAAAAGACCTCTTCTCACATTGCTGCCCTCCAGACCATCTTGCGAAGGAGGCACATGAAGTAGCGCTTCTGAGGATGATCTCAGGGTCCAGGTCAGGTCACATGGGGGAGAGGCCGTCCTAGAGATTTTGTGGTGTGTGAGATCTGAGTTGGAAGCAGCCTGGAAGCTAGAGGCACAGATTCCTGTTTGCTGTGTAGGGGATCCAAAGCTGTGCCTAACAGAGAAGGATGATTTGGGGGGGGGGGGGCCGTTAATGCTGTGATCCAGTCCATTTTAAGCTCAGGCTCTCTCTATATGTTCAAAACAAACCCATATTTTCTAACGACACGAAAGTCTCCACTCACCTTCAAGGAAACTGAATTCTGGGGCAAACACTGAAACCCCTGGATTTTCTCACAGCTCAGAGATTTGGCTGCTGCGTAACAATATTTTCAAGGAACCTGAAATGTGCTATTTGCCTCTTTTGTCCAGCTCCATCCCTGAATCTGTTTGCACGGAAAGGGATGTCTTTGGCCTTGCTGCTCCCCCATTCCCACCATTCCACAAACCCCAATATCACCTTCTGATCTGGGTTCATTCCCAAATAGTTCTGCATCTGGCAGTTGCTTTACCCCACTTTGCTGCCTGTGGGCATCCGATGGAGCAACGCTTGTCCGTTAACTTGAAGCAAGACCAGGTGGGGGAAATGGGACTTAGCCCTGTGACCACAGGTTCCCCACCTTGCTTGCTGGGTTTGCCCATCAGGCTCTTGGGAAAGGATGCTGAAGACATCTCATGGGGCCCATCTCTTTGGAGATTGCAAAAGTCCAGCAACCGTCTTCTAAATGTTACAGGCACAGCCCAGACCAACAGCTCACGACTGGCAATGATACTTCTCCCTTTCTCCAGAATTAAATATAAAAGCATTGCCCTCTCCTTTGGGTGCCCACTTTTTGCAGCTCCCCCCATATATTCACAACAATGCAAAGAATTTCAAACCAGAGTCAGCCAGAACTATTGAAACAAAACATCCAGAAAGCAACACAACTACCATAAAAGCAGCAGAACACACAAACACACACACACAAATAGAGAGCAGAGCAGTGCTACAAGAGTGTCCAGGAAAAGAGAATGTTAAGCCTGCCGTTCCCTTAGAAAGATCTATCTGGAGAGCAGGGAAGGGCAACAGAATAGTTTTGTGCTGGACCGATGGGGTTGTATCCAAGGCCACAGACTTCCACATGTGGATGGGGATCCTACTTCTTCTCCCCTGCAGACCCCACCCATTGGATCCTCAAAATATTTTCCAAAGTATTGGGCAATGTGGGATAATAGCCTCTAGCTCAGCTTTGGTTGGTGCCTAGGGAGAGAGGATGCAGAACTCAAGTTTGTGAAGTTGGGGGAAATCTGTTGAGTTGGAGAGGGTGGTGAGCAATCCCAAGCGGAAATGTTGGCACAAGAAATGGATCTGGAGTACTGTGGTCTGTAGCCCCGGGCACATGATTCTGAGGTGGCATGAGCCACATGCCCCCATGCAAGGATCCCCGTCTCTGCCCATTGGAGCCCAGCCTGGCCTTGCTGTTGCGACCCTGACCCCACTCTGAATGGCCACCCAGTCAGTGTTGTGGGGGTGTGCATGCCAAGAGCTGACATGGCCGGGCAAGCTCCACCCATGTGGACAGGTGAGGAGGTGGCACAGCACGGCCCTGTGAACCCTCTGTGCCCCATGCCTAGAGTTTGGCTAGAAGGAAGGGTTTTGTTCACCCTCTGCACCCAGTCCCTGGTCCTGCCTGGAGAGCACCCCCCCCCCAAAGGGGACATCAAAAGATGCCATGCCACTGTGAGCAGACAGCAAGACACAAACCCACAGATTCACTTTCTGAGTTGTTCAACAGTGGAATGGAGCCCTTCAGAAGGTGTGGGAATCTTCTTTGCAGGAAGATTTTAAGCAGAGGTTGGATGGGGACCTTTCAGGGATGCTATAACTGTGATACCTGCATTGCAGGGGGCTGGACTTGATGATCCTTGGTGTCCCTTCTATGAATCTATGATTCTGTGGTCTTTGGCTGGTCCTTGGCACATGCCCCTCAGGGCTTGCAACATCCATCTTGCAAACGACGGTTGGCACCCCACAAGATTTCATCAGTCCTCCATCCACCTATAAGTAGACCGACTTCTCCTTCCCCAGTCAACTGCTCTTCCACTTGGCTTCTGGTACCTCCAGGATTCCCACCAACCTCCAGCCATGAAGATCTTTTGCCTCCTTTCTGTTGCCGTCCTCTTCTTGATGCTGCTGGCTCCAGGTATGACCTTCTCCTCAGTTGCTTCTTCTCTGAGCAGCTTCACAGCTCTCAGCTTTATTCATTTTAAACCTGCCTCTAAACACCACTTGCTGTGATACCCAAAGAGGTGGGATTTTGCCCTTCTGTCCTGGAGAATATCTCAAACGAGGCTTGGCCATATCCATCAGTCAGGCTCTTCTTATTACCTCATATATATAGTCCATGGAAGCTCTTACTTTCAAATCTGTTATACTGCAATTTGCTTCAGCAAACTCAGCTTTGCGCTGGGTAGAAGAACGGGCCAGCTTCCTGGGCAAGGGGGCTTCTCTCTCGCAGTTTGCCAGTGCTTCTTCTCTGAGCAGCTTCACAGCTTTATTCCTTTTAAACTGCCTCTGAGCACCACTTTCTGTGTCTCCCAAAGAGGTGGGATCTTGCTCCTACGTCCTCTTGGAGAGTTTCCCAAACGGGGCTTCTGGTTGGACACTGTAAGAAGAGGATGCTGGATTGGATGGGCCCCCTTTGGCCAGATCTATCAGTCAGGCTCTTCTTATTACCTCATTTATATGATCCAAGGAAGCTCTTGCTTTCAAATCTCTAATAATGAGCTTCAGCAAACTCAGCTTTGTGGCTGGTAAAAGAATGGGTCGGTTTCCTGGGCAAGGGGGCTTCTCTCTCCCAGTTTTGCCAGTGGTCGCCCAGGGAAACCAGTGACTCTGACGCATCCTTCCCTACCACCTTGGCTCAGACCCTGTCCTGAAGCTGCAGGGAGGCAGCAGAAGGGACTGACTCTCTGCTCCAGCCCTGCATTCTTCCTGCACCAGCTTTCCCCAACCTGGTGCCCTCCAGGTGTCCAAGCCAGCAGGGCCATTGTGGAAGACGTTGTGGAAGGTGTAGAAGGTCAGTCCTGCGAGACAGAGCCTCCAAAGTCTTATTTTTCTTCCTCCAGATTTCACCAGAGCCCAACCTCGTTGTGGTCAGAGATGTCGACTACAAAATGGGATACTGCGACCAAGGTGCCGTTCGAACGAAAGGCCACTTTTTCCTTGTCTTCGCCAATGGTGTTGCCGTAGAAGTGAGTTAAATCAAATCTTAGTTTTCCTTGAAAATTAGTCAGTGGTGTCTCATGACCCCAAATGCATGAGACTCATCGCTCTGTCCCCCCCCCGACCCCACCTCCCTCTCTTAACTTTTACAGCCACTATGAGGAGGAGCAATATTAGTGTGTGTACAGGGGGTCGAAAACCCTGTCCTCTCCCCTTGCTGACCCCATGAAAGTACTCTGACCCCTCAGCCACAACTCCCCTTAGCCTCCATTGGCTCAAAGAGCAGCTCTTCGTGGTATGAGAGGGTGGGGGCTCAGTCACTGACCCTCCTCAAATAGCAATGGCAACCTGTGTGAAACATCCCTGAGCAGGTGTTTATTGAATCACAGAATTGTAGAGTTGGAAGGGAAAGAGTTCAATGCAAACCAAGGCACAAACACACAAGAATCTACTCAAATGTGTCCTCTCCTGAGGTTGCTGTTCATAAAAACAAGAAGGAAAAAGAGCCACATTAGAAAAAATGTATGTGTGGTAGCCAAGCCCCGCTCACATCCCCCAAAGTGCACACATGAGATGCTCAGAGGTCTCTCTTACAATCATAGAATAGAAATGTAGCATTGGGAGGCACCAAGGGGTCATCTAGTCCAACCCTCTTCCAAACAGACCCTCTGTGTGCAATTTGAACTCTGACAACAGTCAGCTCTTCTGCTTCCCAGTTGGAGTCACTGGTTTGGGTTTTCAGAACCACCACCAACACCCGTATTAACAGTGTTTCCTCCTCTCACAGGATATTAACTCTGCAGATCTCCGGTGCAAGACCTCTGGCGAAAGGAAGACCCCCCCCCGCTCTCCTCTGATGTGCAGCTGCCTCGACTGCACCCCCCATCTCTGCTGGGAAAGAAACCGCTTTGCTTGATGCTGCTGAAGGCGATTCTGGGAAGGAGTCAAGAGGGAGCAATCCTGTCTGCCTGTCTACTCATGAGTAAGCCCCACTGGGGCCTGACTCCTTAGTAATTGGGCTCGGGATTGCAGCTTGGTTTTGGTTTGCCTGCAAAATGCTCTAGCTTCTTCTTTTTAATAAATGCAAGCATTGGAAAACTTTGTGTTGGTCCATGTTGTGAAAACGTTTGCTGGGTTGAGGGGACTTTTTTGCTCAGACTCGAACACCGTTTCTCTCTCTCTCTCTCTCTCTCTCTCTCTCTCTCTCTCTCTCTCTCTCTTCCAGTCAGGGGTGCCATCCAGGTTTTGTGCTTGCTTTTCAAGCCTTGGTATTGCACAAAGGCATCTCTCAAATTGTAGGCACCCACCTCTCCCTGGGGTCTCCCCTGCCCCTCCCCGTGCCCCTTTCTCTGTGTCTCCCCTCCAACTGCCCTGCTTCCTTGGGCAGCTGCACAGAGAAGGATATTCCATAAACAGGAACTGAGCAGAGCTGGAAAAGTTAGGGGACATAGCCTGCATCATTTCTCCCATGAAAATAGGGATGTCCTGTTCCTTCATCATCACCATTCTGATGTTAATTTTTATAACTCACCCATTGGACTGGGTTGCTCTAGCCACTCTGGGTGGCTTCCAACATATAGAAAACCCTTATGCTCTCTCTCCTCTCCTCTCCTCTTGCTTGCAAGCCACTTGGCACATTGATAACCTGTGGGGTGTTGACACCTGGAGGCTTAGGCAAAAGGTTTACTCATCTTGTTGTGGACCAGGGAGTTCCCTTCATTCCTTCCAATTCTTGGGGTCCTGAATCCACGGAGGGTTAGAATCTAGACTAGGTCCTTTGCTGGCCACTGGAGTGTCCTCATCAGCATCTCAAAAGAAGAAGGCAGGTGGGAAGAGCTGAAAGTCAGAGGGATGCTACAGGCTAATAGGTGAGCCATTCCACCACCCTCATCCTCTAGTAGCTAAGCAGGAGAACAGTGGGTGTTGTTGTTGTTGTTGTTGTTGTTGTTGTTGTTGTTGTCAATTAGATTTCTCTACATCCCTTCATTTGAGGACCACAGCTCAGTTTAAAATAGAAAACCATCAAAATACATACCATATTAACAAAGTAAACAATAACACCCACACATAGTGTAAAAGACCATAGATTTATTTATTTTTTTCCATCAGCCCAAGGCCTGGAAGAAGAGGAATGTATTTGCCTGGCACCTAAATTGACAGAATGAACCTCCCAGGGAAGAGCATTCCAAAACTGGGAGCCACCACAGAAAAGACCTCTTCTCACATTGCTGCCCTCCAGACCTCTTGCGAAGGAGGCACATGAAGAAGGGTTTCTGTTGATGATCTCAGGGTCCAGGTCAATTCATATGGGGAGAGGCCGTCCTTGAGATTTTGTGGTGTGTGAGAGCTGAGATGGAAGCAGCCTGGAAGCTGGAGACACAGATTCCTGTTTGCTGTGTAGGGGATCCAAAGCTGTTTTTAACTGAGAAGGATGATTTGGGGGATGTTAATGCTGTGATCCCGTCCATTTTATGCTCAGGCTCGATATATGTTTTTTAAAAACCCATATCTCCTAAAGACACCAAAGTCTCCACTCACCTTCAAGGAAACTGAATTCTGGGCAAACACTGAAACCCCTGGATTTTCTCACCGCTCAGAGATTTGGCTGCTGCGTAACTATATTTTCAGGGACCAGGTGGCGCTGTGGGTTAAACCACAGGCTTGCTGTTCAGAAGGTCAGCGGTTTGAATCCCTGCGACAGAGTGAGCTCCCGTTGCTCGGTCCCAGCTCCTGCCCACTTAGCAGTTCGAAGGCATGTTAAAGTGCAAGTAGATAAAAAGGGACCGCTCCAGCGGGAAGGTAAACGGCGTTTCCGTGTGCTGCTCTGGTTCGCCAGAAGCAGCTTTGTCATGCTGGCCACATGACCCGGAGGCTGTCTTCGGACAAACGCCGGCTCCTTCGGCCTATAGAGCGAGATGAGCACGCAACCCCAGAGTCGGACACGACTGGACCTGATGGTCAGGGGTCCCTTTTGTTGTTGTTGTTCAGTCGTTCAGTCGTGTCCGACTCTTCGTGACCCCATGGACCTGAGCACGCCAGGCACACCTATCCTTCACTGCCTCTCGCAGTTTGGCCAAACTCATGTTAGTAGCTTCGAGAACACTGTCCAACCATCTCATCCTCTGTTGTCCCCTTCTCCTTGTGCCCTCAATCTTTCCCAACATCAGGGTCTTTTCTAGGGAGTCTTCTCTTCTCATGAGGTGGCCAAAGTACTGGAGCCTCAACTTCAGGATCTGTCCTTCTAATGAGCACTCAGGGCTGATTTCTTTAATAATGGATAGGTTTGATCTTCTTGCAGTCCATGGGACTCTCAAGAGTCTCCTCCAGCACCATAATTCAAAAGCATAAATTTTTCGGCGATCAGCCTTCTTTATGGTCCAGCTCTCACTTCCGTACATTACTACTGGAAAAACCATAGCTTTAACTATACGGACCTTTGTTGGCAAGGTGATGTCTTTGCTTTTTAAGATGCTGTCTAGGTTTGTCATTGCTTTTCTCCCAAGAAGCAGGCGTCTTCTAATTTCATGACTGCTGTCACCATCTGCAGTGATCATGGAACCCAAGAAAGTAAAATCTCTCACTGCCTCCATTTCTTCCCCTTCTATTTGCCAGGAGGTGATGGGACCAGTGGCCATGATCTTAGTTTTTTTGATGTTGAGCTTCAAACCATATTTTGCGCTCTCCTCTTTCACCCTCATTAAAAGGTTCTTTAATTCCTCCTCACTTTCTGCCATCAAGGTTGTATCATCAGCATATCTGAGGTTGTTGATATTTCTTCCGGCAATCTTAATTCCGGTTTGGGATTCATCCAGTCCCGCCTTTCGCATGATGAATTCTGCATATAAGTTAAATAAGCAGGGAGACAATATACAGCCTTGTCGTACTCCTTTCCCAATTTTGAACCAATCAGTTATTCCATATCCAGTTCTAACTGTAGCTTCTTGTCCCACATAGAGATTTCTCAGGAGACAGATGAGGTGATCAGGCACTCCCATTTCTTTAAGAACTTGCCATAGTTTGTTGTGGTTGACACAGTCAAAAGCTTTTGCGTAGTCAATGAAGCAGAAGTAAATGTTTTTCTGGAACTCTCTAGCTTTCTCCATAATCCAGCGCATGTTTGCAATTTGGTCTCTGGTTCCTCTGCCCCTTCGAAATCCAGCTTGCACTTCTGGGAGTTCTCTGTCCACATACTGCTTAAGCCTGCCTTGTAGAATTTTTAGCAAAACCTTGCTAGCGTGTGAAATGAGCGCAATTGTGCGGTAGTTGGAGCATTCTTTGGCACTGCCCTTCTTTGGGATTGGGATGTAGACTGATCTTCTCCAATCCTCTGGCCACTGCTGAGTTTTCCGCACTTGCTGGCATATTGAGTGTAGCACCTTAACAGCATCATCTTTTAAAATTTTAAATAGTTCAGCTGGAATATCATCACTTCCACTGGCCTTGTTGTTAGCAAGGCTTTCTAAGGCCCATTTGACTTCACTCTCCAGGATGTCTGGTTCAAGGTCAGCAACCACACTATCTGGGGTGTATGAGACCTCCATATCTTCCTGGTATAATTCCTCTGTGTATTCTTGCCACCTCTTCTTGATGTCTTCTGCTTCTGTTAGGTCCTTTCCACTTTTGTCCTTAATTGTGGTAATCTTTGTACGAAATGTTCCTTTCATATCTCCAGTTTTCTTGAACAGATCTCTGGTTTTTCCCATTCTGTTGTTTTCCTCTATTTCTTTGCATTGCTCGTTTAAAAATGCCCTCTTGTCTCTCCTTGCTATTTTTTGGAAATCTGCATTCAATTTCCTGTATCTTTCACTATCACCCTCACATTTTGCTTGCCTTCTCTCCCCCGCTATTTGTAAGGCCTCATTGGACAGCCACTTTGCTTTCTTGCATTTCTTTTTCATTGGGATGGTTTTTGTTGCTGCCTCCTGTATTTTGTTACGAGCCTCCATCCACAGTTCTTCAGGCACTCTATCCACCAAATCTAAATCCTTAAACCTGTTCTTCACTTCAACTGTGTATTCATAAGGAATTTGATTTAGATTGTATCTTACTGGCCCAGTGGTTTTTCCTACTTTCTTCAGTTTAAGCTGGAATTTTGCTATAAGAAGCTGATGATCTGAGCCACAGTCAGCTCCAGGTCTTGTTTTTACTGAGTGTATAGAGCTTCTCCATCTTTGGCTGCAGAGAATATAATCAATCGGATTTCAATGTTGCCCATCTGGTGATGTCCATGTGTAGAGTCGTCTCTTGTGTTGTTGGAAAAGAGTGTTTGTGATGACCAGCTTGTTCTCTTGACAGAACTCTATTAGCCTTTGCCCTGCTTCATTCTGAACTCCAAGGCCAAACTTGCCAGTTGTTCCTTTTATCTCCTGACTCCCTACTTTAGCATTCCAATCCCCTATAATGTGAAGAACATCCTTCTTTGGTGTCATTTCTATAAGGTGTTGTAAGTCTTCATAGAATTGGTCAATTTCAGTTTCTTCAGCACTGGTAGTTGGTGCATAAACTTGGATTACTGTGATGTTAAAAGGTCTGCCTTGGATTCGTATCGAGATCATTCTATCATTTTTGAGATTGCATCCCAGTACAGCTTTCGCCACTCTTTTGTTGACTATGAGGGCCACTGCATTTCTTTTACGGGATTCCTGCCCACAGTAGTAGATATGATAGTCATCCGAACTGAATTCACCCATTCCCGTCCATTTTAGTTCACTGATGCCCAGGATGTCAATGTTTATCCTTGCCATCTCATTTTTGACCACATCCAGCTTAAAAGGTTCATGGTTCTTACATTCCAGGTTCCTATGCAATACTTTTCTTTACAGCATTGGATTTTCCTTTCGCTTCCAGGCATATCCACAAGTGAGCGTCCTTTCGGCTTTGGCCCAGCCGCTTCATCAGCTCTGAATCTACTTTACTTGTCCTCCGCTCTTCCCCAGTAGCATGTTGGACGCCTTCCGACCTGAGGGGCTCATCTTCCAGCGTCATATCTTTTATATGCCTGTTGTCTTTGTCCATGGAGTTTTCTTGGCAGGGATACTGGAGTGGCTTGCCAGTTCCTTCTCCAGGGGTCCCTTTACCTTTAACTATATTTTCAAGGAACCTGAAATGTGTTATTTGCCCCTTTTGTCCAGCTCCATCCCTGAATCTGTTTGCACGGAAAGGGATCTCTTTGGCCTTGCTGCTCACCATTCCCACCATTCCACACACCCCAATATCACCTTCTGATCTGGGCTCATTCCCAAATACACTGTTCTGCATCTGGCATTTGCTTTTACACACCTTTTCTGCCTGTGGGCATCCGATGGAGCAACGCTTGTCCGTTTACTTGAAGCAAGACCAGGTGGGGAAAGGGGACTTAGCCCTGTGACCACAGGTTCCCCACCTTGCCTGCTGGGTTTGAACTTCAGGCTCTTGGGAAAGGATGCTGAAGACATCTCATGGGGCCCATCTCTGTGGAGATTGCAAAAGACCAGCAACTGCCTTCTAAATGTTACAGGCAGAGCGCAGACCAGCAGCTCACGACTGGCACTGATACTTCTCCCCCTTCCCCCAAATTTAAATATAAAAGCCTTGCCCTCACCTTTGGGTGCAATGTGTGTGTGTGTGTGTGTGCGTGCGCGCATGCACGCATGCATTATTGGTTTTAAAACAGTGTTACATAAATAAGCAAAAGAAAATAAAAATAAACAAACATTCCTTCCATAATTGGTGCTTGTTGTATGTAATAATTTGTAGTTGGGTTTAACATGACCTCCAATCCTCCCATTGTGTTTTCCAGATTGCGTTCTTTAACTGCACACTAAACTTTGTCTCCTCTTGGTTATTTCAATTTCATTCATTTTATAAGATTATCCTATTACACGCAGAAATCCAGACCTGCCAACGGATTTATATTTTTGCAATGTTCTTTTAAATAAATTCTGTATACATCCCACTCTCTATTGAATTTTTCATCGGTAACGTCTCAGAACCTTGCTGATAATCTGGCTAATTCTGCATATTCTCGCAATTTGTTTTGCCAGTCTAATTTGGATGGGGTAGCTTCTCCTTTCCAACCTACTGCGATTAAAATTCTGGCTGCTACTGTAGCATACGTACATGAAAATTCTCCTGAAGTTCTTTCAGATTTCATTATTCATTATTCCTTGTGGAAAGATTTTAAACAAGTTCGTTATAGATCATCTCCCAAAATTCTCTGATCTTTTTACACTTCCACCACATGTGGATCAATGTGCCTTCGGCCTCCCTGCATTTCCAATAGGTGTTTGGCCTCAATCTGAACATTTTGGCCAGTTTGACAGGTGTGAGGATTAAATGGCGAGGGGGGAGAACCACGTACACTACCTTGAGCTCTTTGGAGAAAAAGGAGGGATAGAAATGCAACCAACGAAGCAATAAACAAACAAACAAACAAACAATCAAACAAATGGGTGGCCACCTATGGCGTGGCCCCAAAGGTTATCTCCCTTTGGGGTAGTCCTTCAGCACTGGCATGAAAGCGAGGGCACCAATGCCTTGTTTTTCTCTCTCTCCGCCAAGTACATTTTTGGTCGTAATCTTCAGGCTCTCGATACAGTGCAGGGCTATGTCTGCTTGTTGCTGAGATTGCTGCAACTTTGCTGAGTTGATTCAACTTTGGGAGCTGAAAGGAAGAGCCTTTGGACCAGGATGAGAGCACCAGAACTGGTGGCCATTCTGGTGACTGGGGACAAGCATGGCTGCAGGAGGGTAAGCGAGCCACAGGTGATTGTATTCTGATCCACCTTCTTGCTTTGGTGTGGCTGGGGCAGGGGGGGCTACCTGCTGTACCCAACAGTCAGGTGCTGCCCCCCTCTGTTGAAAGCTAGGCTGATCCCTAATAAAACCTTGTTCACCCCGAACCTAGTTGTGAGGGAGCCGACTGACCTGCTATGTAGAACTGGCGTCCAGATGGGAGACCTGGGTGGGGACCCCGATTTGAGCAAGCTTCGTTGACCTGATTGCTCAGTGCAGCACCAGCCGAATGGGGATGGACGGGGTCTTCTAATGGAGTGTGTATGAGGATATTATCTCTTTGTCATGGACTGACCACTTACAAGTGAAGTTGGGCTTGTCGGGGAAGACCTGCCTGCAGAGGTGGGAGACCAGCTCCGATGACACGATTGACAACCCCCCCCTCTGATGACACCCCCCTCTGATGACACTCCTGTCATTTGAGGGAGTTGGGCTTGGTTAGCCTGGAAAAGAGGAGGCTGAGAGGAGATATGAGAGCCATTTTCAAATATCCCCCACCCTGAAGACTAATGGAAACTGAAGGATTGCTTAACGGTCTGAGTTGTACCTTTCAGATCTTTGATTCTATGCCGGGGTAGCCATGCTGTGCCTGCTCTTTTTTGAGTTGGATGTGGAAGGGGAAAGAAAAAAATGAATTGAAAAAAATGTTTAAAAGTACCTTTCCAAAAAAACAAAAACAAAAAAAAAGCGGACTCTTTTTTTGTTGGGGATAATTCAGACAGAAATTCCCAGGTGTCCAAGAAAGGTTATTTATGTATGCCTCTACTGCGGCCCGTGTTTTGTTAGCCCCAAAATGGAAAGCGAGCAAGGTCCCAACCAAAGAAGATTGCCAACTTAAAACTAATCAAATATGTACAGCTTGCAAATTTAAGAGAACAAGAAGAAAGCATGTTTAAAGAAGATTGGACAACGTTTATTGAATACATGGGTGAAAATTGTGTACATGTGAAAACGCTGGTAGCATTAAGATAAATTCAACAGCATAAATAAGTTTGATGGATGCAATGTTGGAATACTGAATGGTTTGGATTGTGTAAAATATTCAGGGATGTACGGTACGCAAACTGAACCACGGAAGGATAGGAAGGGAAGTCATCGATTTCAGATTGCTTAAATGAATACTTTAAAATAGAAAATTGGAAAATTAATATAGATGCTATATATATGAATGAATGAAAGAACATGGTTGGATGGCCCCCTGCCACGGATCTTTTAGCTATGATACCTGCATCACACAGGGTTTGACTAGAGGACTCTACAGTTCTGTGAGATAGCTCAGTCAGTAGAGCATGAGACTCTTAACCACAGAGTTTGAGCCGCACATTGGGCAAAAGGATTCCACATTGCAGGGGGTTGGACTAGATGACCCTTGTGGTCCCTTCCAATTCTATGATGACCCCCCAAAACAGCCCCCACCAGTTCCCCCCTTCACACCATGCAACGGCCACAGAAGATTTCAATGCTTGCATTTATTAAAAGGAAAAGCGAAAGCATTTTAGCAAGCAAACCAAATCAAGGCTCCAACTCTATGCCCAGTTATGAAGGAGTCAGTCCCACTGAGCACAGAAGGGCTTACTCGAGAGTAAATGGGCATGGAGTGGCATGAGGTGAAGCAGTTTCTTCCGAAGCAGAGCTGGGTGATGCAGTCGAGACAGCACAGGGGTTTCCACAGAGGGCGGGGGAAGATGCTCCTTTTCAGAGATGTTGCTCTATTTGTCTGTGGAAGGTCCGACTGTGGAGGGGAAATCCATTAACTTAGATGCAGGAGAAAACAGGCCTGCGGCTGCTGTGGGAGGTCCAATAGCCGGATGTGCAAAAGGATGGGATTTTCAGCCATCTCCAACCAGGTGCCCTCCTGACCTTCTGGACTGCTATACCCAGTGGCTTTTTCACACCCTCCCTGACCACAGACGGTCTCCCCAGAGTGGTGCATGCCCTGGTTATCTCCTGCTTGGACTACTGCATTGCGCTCTACCTTTGAAGGTGACCCAGAAACTACAACTAATCCAGAATGCAGCACCTAGACTAGTGACAGGGAGTGGCTGCCGAGACCATATAACACCGGTCCTGAAAGACCTACATTGGCTCCCAGTACGTTTCCGAGCACAATTCAAAGTGTTGGTGCTGACCTTGAAAGCCCTAAATGGCCTTGACCCAGTAGACATAAAGGAGGGTCTCCACCCCCATCATTCAGCCCAGACACTGAGGTCCTCCTCTGAACATCTTCTGACAATTCCCTCCCTACAAGAAGCAAAGTTACAGGGAACCAGGCAGAGTGTCTTCTCAGTGGTGGCGCCTACCCTGTGGAACACTCTACCATCAGATGTCAAGGAAATAAACAACTATCTGACTTTTAGAAGACATCTAAAGACATAACTGTTTAGGGAAGCTTTTATTGTTTTATCATTTTTTTTTTTTTTTATTCTGTTGGGAGCCACCCAGAGTGGCTGGGGAAACCCAATCAGATGGGCGGGTATAAATACATTATTATTATTATTATTATTATTATTATTATTATTATTATTATTTCAGTTCTGCTCAATTCCTGTTTATGGAACATCTTTCTCTGTGCAGCTGCCCAAGGAAGTAGAATAGTTGGAGGGGAGACACAGAGAAAGGGGCACGGGGAGGGGAAGGGGAGACCCCAGGGAGAGGTGGGTGCCTACAATTTGAGAAATGCTCTTGTGCAAAGCCATGTTTGGAAAAGAACCACAAAACCTGGGTGGTACCACTGACTGACAGAGAAACAGAAAAGGTCTTTGAGTCTGACCCAAAATATCCCCTTAACCCAGCACACGTTTTCACAACATGGACCAACACATAGTTTTCCAATGCTTGCATTTATTAAAAAGAAGAAGCTAAAGCATTTTTGCAGGCAAACCAAATCCAAGCTCCAATCCTGAACCCATTTACTAAGGAGTCAGGCTCCACTGGGCACGGTGGGGCTTACTCATGAGTAGACAGGCAGACAGGATGGCTTCCTCTTGACTCCTTCCCAGAATCGCCTTCAGCAGCATCAAGCAAAGCGGTTTCTTCCCCAGCAGAGATGGGGGCTGCAGTCGAGGCAGCTGCACATCAGAGGAGAGCAGGGGGGGGGGGGCTTCCTTTCACCAGAGGTCTTGCACCAGAGATCTGCAGAGTTACTATCCTGTGAGAGGAGAAAACACTGTTAATACGGGTGGTGGTGGTGGTTCTGAAAACCCAAACCAGTGACTCCAATGGGAGGCAGAAGAGCTGACTGTTTTCTGAGTTCAAATTGCACACAGAGGGTCTGTTTTGCAGAGGGTTGGACTAGATGACCCCTTGGTGCCTCCCAATGCTACATTTCAATTCTATGGTTGTAAGAGAGACCTCTGAGCATCTCATGTATGCACTTGGGGGGATGTGAGCGGGGCTTGGCTACCACACACACTGTTCTTCTAATGTGGTTCTTTTTCCTTCTTGTTTTTACGAACAGCAACCTCAGGAGAGGACATATTTCAGTAGATTCTTGTGTGTTTGTGCGTTGGTGTGCATTGAACTCTTTCCCTTCCAACTCTACAATTCTGTGATTCAATAAACACCTGCTCAGGGATGTTTCACACAGGTTGCCTTTGCTATTCGAGGAAGGTCAGCGACTGAGCCCCCACCCTCTCATACCATGAAGAGCTGCTCTTTCAGCCAATGGAGACATTCCTCCCCAGGCTAAGGGGAGTTGTGGCTGAGGGGACAGAGAGCTTTCATGGGGTCAGCAAGGGGAGAGGACAGGGTTTTCGACCCCCTGTGCACACGCTAATATTGCTCCCCCTCATAGTGGCTGTAAAAGTTAAGAGAGGGAGGTGGGGTCGGGGGGGGGAACAGAGTGATGAGTCTCATGCATTTGGGGTCATGAGACACCACTGACTAATTTTCAAGGAAAGCTAAGATTTGATTTAACTCACTTCTACGGCAACACCATCGGCGATCACACTGAAAAAGTGGCCTTTCGTTCGAAGTGCACCTTGGTCGCAGTGTCCCATGTTGCAGTCGACATCTCACAGCACATTTCCAATTACCTTGGGCTCTGGTGAAATCTGGAGGAAGAAAAATAAGACTTTGGAGACTCTGTCTTGCAGGACTGACCTTCTACACCTTCCACAATGTCTTCCACAATGGCCCTGCTGGCTTGGACACCTGGAGGGCACCAGGTTGGGGAAAGCTGGTGCAGGAAGAATGCAGGGCTGGAGCAGGGAGTCAGTCCCTTCTGCTGCCTCCCTGCACCTTCAGGACAGGGTCTGAGCCAAGGTGGAAGGGAAGGCTGCATCAGAGTCACTGGCTTCCCTGGGTGGCCACTGGCAAACTGGGAGAGAGAAGCCCCCTTGCCCAGGAAACTGGCCCGTTCTTTTACCAACCACAAAGCAGAGTTAGCTGAATTGCAATATTAGAGATTTGAAAGCAAGAGCTTTTGTGGATCATACAAACGAAGTGATAAGAAGAGCCTGACTGATGGATCTGGCCAAAGGGGACCCATCCAGTCCAGCATTCTCTTCTCACAGTGTCCAACCAGAAGCCCCATTTGGGAAACTCTCCAGGAGGACATAGGAGCAAGATCCCTCCTCTTTGGGAGGCACAGCAAGTGGTGTTCAGAGGCAGGTTTAAAATGAATAAAACTGAGAGCTGTGAAGCTGCTCAGAGAAGAAGCATCTGAGAAGAAGGTCATACCTGGAGCCAGCAGCATCAGGAAGAGGACGGCAACAGAGAGGAGGCAGAAGATCTTCATGGCTGGAGGCTGGTAGGAATCCAGGAGGTACCAGATGCCAAGTGGAAGAGTAGTTGACTGGGGAAGGAGAAGTCGGTCTACTTATAGGTGGATGGAGGACTGATGAAATCTTGTGGGATGCCAACCGTCGTTTGCAATTTGGATGTTGCAAGGCCTGAGGGGCATGTGCCAAGGAGCAGCCAAAGACCACAGAATCATAGATTCATAGAAGGGACACCAAGGATCATCAAGTCCAGCCCCCTGCAATGCAGGTATCACAGATATAGCATCCCTGACAGGTTCCCATCCAACCTCTGCTTAAAATCTTCCTGCAAAGAAGAATTCCGCACCTTCTGAAGGGCTCCATTCCACTGTTGAACAACTCAGAAAGTGAATCTGTGGGTTTGTGTCTTGCTGTCTGCTCACAGTGGCATGGCATCTTTTGATGTCCCCTTGGGGGGGGGCGCTCTCCAGGTAGGACAATGGACTGGGTGCAGAGGGTGAACAAAACCCTTCCTTCTAGCCCAACTGTAGATGCCATCGCTGCTGGGCAGGCATGGGGCACAGAGGGTTCACAGGGCCGTGCTGTGCCACCTCCTCACCTATCCACATGGGTGGAGCTTGCCCGGCCATGTCAGCTCTTGGCAGGCGCACCCCCACAACACTGACTTGGTGGCCATTCAGTGTGGGGTCAGGGTCGCAACAGCAAGGCCAGGCTGGGCTCCAATGGGCAGAGACGGGGATCCTTGAATGGGGGCATGTGTCTCATGCCACCTCAAAATCGTGTGTCCGGGGCTAACAGACCACAGTACTCCAGATCCATTTCCTGTGCCAACATT